>BCKQ01000003.1:1704359-2066014 GCA_001600695.1 Ascoidea asiatica | reverse complement strand
TCATCCAACATCAACTGTCATCCAACATCAACTGTCATCCAACATCAACTGTCATCCAACATCAACCTTTTTATTTATTGCTTTTAGCTATGTTGTAAATTTAGGATAAAAAGATGAAAAAGAACATATATTGCTAAAGGAAAATATACAAAAAATAACAACCGAAGTTGAAAAACCTTATCTATAAAATATATATTAATAACTTTATGGTTTATTATAATGAATAGATATTTTTGTCTATGTTAATATTAAACTTCAATCCCATAATATAGTAAATCGTATAATTTTTAGTCGAATACTAATTTTAGAATGTCTAATTTAGAGGAGTGTAATAATCAACAGTTTTTGATTTAGATTTAGAAAAAACGGTCTGAGTGACCTTAGTAAAATCTGTCCTAGCCTCCATTAGTTTTATCTTTTTTATCAGCGATCTACTAAAAATCCAGTTAACAAAAGTGTTTAAAAACCTTTGTTTTCTGGCCATTTGGAGGGTGCCACATTTAAAAAAATTTACCCTGCGGCGCCCATGGCTAATGCGTGGCTTTATTGGTTTTTTTTGGTTTTTCTTGTTTACTTTTTTACAAAAGAGGTAAATGTGTGTAGACCATTAATAGTGAGTTCCTTAACTATGTATATTTCTTGCTGCAAAATTTACTGCTCTTCAAATTTGTTGGAAGGCACTGTATATATATTTTTTTCAAGGGTTTTTTCATTTGGTAATTTTGACAATAAAATTAAATTAATTGTACACTTTAGAATTTAATTAACATTATCAACATTTTAGTATCCAAATCCTGAATGAATGAATGCTCATAATATTAATTCCAAAATTAAAATTGGTATTATCCCTTCACGAAATAATCTAATATAATAACTTACAGTAATTCTATTGATATATTCTTGAGGCTTTGATAAATTATAATTGGTAACTAATTAGTCTGAGATTTCTTTGAAGTAATTCAAATGAAGGTCCAGGAATAAGCTAATAAAAATTCAATCATTTAATCTTACAAAATACAATTAAAAATTAATCTTACATTATTATATATATTTATTGGTTTAATTATTTTCAAACTTTTTCTGAAATACGGATTAAGAGCTTTTAACAAAGGAAAAAGCTAGAATACAAATTTATTACAAAACTATTTTAACAGCTAATCTTTTCATTCAAGAGAGTTAAAGAATAATTAAAATTAAGTAAATTTCCAATTATAACAATCTCTACATGGTGGTCCTGCCATACATTGGGGCACAGCATCATAAGCACTTAAAATTTGATCAATTACAACTTTAATTCTATGATTTAAAATATTCACATTCCAGTTTTTATCTGTAACAACATCATAAATACATTGATTTCCTGTATGACATTGAGTTTCCATTGCGTAACCAGCAATAGAGCATGAACTACTTGCCCCATTACAAACACCCATATATATTGGATCTGCAGTATGACCAACGTGCCAAATATGTTCATATTTTTCTGCTAAACCTGGTGGCATTGGTAAATGTAAGCGTCTTGTAGGTAATAATTCACCAGGGGCTTCAAAGGCAACAACTGGTAGTCCATACGTTCTACCTAATAAAGAAGCTAATGATCCACCTAATGAATGCCCAGTTACCCATATTGTATCTGCATTTGGATATAATTTAGTGACATTTGAAAAAATTTCTAAAGCTGCTCTGTAATATCTATCTTCACGATATAATTCTTTTTCTAAACAAGATTGGTCACAATTGTAAGAACTTTTATAGCAACTACACACTGTTGACCATAAATAACTTACTCTTGCACAACAACAACTGAATAGTAAATTATCATTTATCTTATCATTTGGAATGGTATCTGGTGAACCAAATATTGAATCAATAGAATTGATCTGAGCATTATCATTATTTAAATTGTTCTGAGTTTCTGTATTTTCGTGATCATTGAAAGAATAAACCTGAAAGCTTGTACCTTTTAGGGCAATTACCACTGTCGAGTTATTATCATCAACAAACACTTGACCTCTTAAACCATCACTCATCCATCCAAAACCTTCATGATTATGAGTTTTATTATCATCATGCCATCCAGGTTCAGAAATATTATACCAATCAGACGTTTCATGAGGAAATTCAACATAAGCATCTGCAGACATTAGAGCTAAAGTTAATATTGTAGTGGTATCTGTTACATTTGGAACATTAACATGAATATCATCCCAATTTAAATTTAATTGATTTTGAGCATTAATATCCGATAAATTTTGATTATGAATTAAATCTAAATATTGAATAGGATTGTAAGATAGATATTTGAAATTATTTGAATTATTAAGAACATTTTTTTCATTATTTATAAAATCTTTTGAAATTAATTTTTTTATCTTATAATTATTGAAATTTTTTATTGGTAAAGTTATAGTCCAAGGAGAAAAATCTCGATATAAACTTGGCCATTGAAAAAGGTCATTATTATTGTTATTATTTTTATTTTTATGTAAAAGATTTAAGTTATTTTTTTTAATGAAAGCATCAGTTAAATCTAATCTAGCATGAAAATTGAAATTATCTTTTTCTATATTATGATGAAATATATGCTTAATTTTTAAATAATTGAAATTAATTGGATCTTTTTTTTTAATTGGTATTATTAAATATTCTTTTTTTTTGTCTAAACTAGTTTTTTCTTTATCAATATTATGCAAACTATCCAAGAAAGGTAACGGAGGTAACAAGGAAGATAATGAACCATTGGAATAATGATTTATCGATTTTAATATTGATTCAGATATTGTTTTATAGTGATTTGGTATGAATATTGAAAATGATAACGTGAATATAAAAAATAGGATTAGAGAAATGATAAATGTTTTTCTCTTCAAATTGATTCTAGTTTTTATATTAGAATCATTATTGAAATTTTCATTTGAGTGAACCTTAGAATTTTGATCATAAGGTAAAGGATATTCTGATTTTATGGAATTTGAATTGTCAGATTGAATCTTTCCATTGAAATCATTTAAATTATTCAAATTATATCTATTTTTATTTCTATTATGATCATTACTTTTCTTTTCTTTGATAAAATTAGTTAACATATTTTGTTATTTGAGAATCTAAAAAGTATGAAATATTTGTTGATGGCCTTTGCTAATATTTAAATATATCTTAGAATAGTGTTTTTTTTTATTACTATATAATATATTTTTGAGCTCTAAAAAAAACTTTTATAATAAGTCTAGAAATAGAGATTATTTCTCATTGACATCTCAGAGCAGAGACAGAATTAAATAGTTTTGATATTTAATAGAAATATGTTATTTAATGATATCAAATAATCATAGTGGTTGTTGATCATTAATCTCTGGAGTGTTATCAAATAACATTAATAAGAATATCTCGATCACTTTCACTATCAGCACCCTCGGAAGTCAATGTGTGGTGTTTGTATTCCGCGTGTTCACACATACTGGCACTGGGTGGCGTTCCCAGAAAAGCCCAAAGCCCCGAAACAAAAACTATACTGCACCATACATAAGAGTACAATGCGTACGTTCACTTACGTTTATATGGGGTCAGACTACATACGCTATTATTATCATATTATTATCATATTATTATCATATTATTATCTGCCAAAATATTTTATTTCCAGTGGACGGATTAAATTAAAAGTGATAAATGAAAATGCAAATGCCAGTTCAAAGCCAATGTCACCACCATTTTCTCCAATTTTTTTACTGAGTACACCAGTATACCAAGTTTGATTCATTCCTAAGACTACTCCAACAATACCAACACAAAATCCAATAGAACCTGCAATTCCAATTGGCACTTTTTCTTTATTTAAATAATCTTCTGGTTTATAGCCTTTGAAACCTTTTCTCCAGATGAAATGTTCGGATAAACTCATTGAAATGTAGATTGAAAGATAATAACCAATCAAATTCATAAAATTATGAATAACTTGCGTAAAAGAATAATAAGCTGGAATACAAATTGCTAAAGAAATAAAATTACCGAATAAAGTCCAAAAAATTCTTGGAACTTTTCTAAAAATTGAAGAAAAAGATTGAGCACTCATTGCAATTGAATACATATTTGGTAAATTATTTGAAATTGTTGATAAACTTAATAAAACACAACAAATTTCACCAAATATATATAATGAATTTGGAACTAAAATTACATAAACTAAACCACCAATAGAATATTTATTATAATAATCTTCCCATATTGGATCTTTTAAAGTTCCAGTGGCACAAGCAGCACCTAAGATCATTGTAAAAAGTAATGGTAATGATAATCCTGCAAGTACAGCAAAGAAAATTTTATATGGATTTGTATCAGATCTTTGATATGTAGTATAATCGGAAGCAAAAGTTGTCCAACCACTAGAAAAACCAAAAACAATACCACCAAAAGATAAAATATTTCCAATTGAGGTTGAAGTTGAAGTTAAAGTTGAATTGGAATTAAAATTAAAATCAGTTGTAAAATTTCCAGAAATTTTTAATCTAATAATAATTATTATAAATACAATTAAATTTGGAATCCATGAAAACATTTCATAAATATGAATGATTTTATACCCAAAAAAGGATACAATTGTAGTTGAAATCACTAAAATCAAACAACCAGCCCATGGTGGTAAGAAATTATTATTTACAATATGTAATAGTTGGGCAGAAGAAATTATATTCACAGCACTCCAACCAATTGCAGCAATTGAATTAATTAGAGCAAATATTTTCATACCATAATTACCTAAAAAAAAAATTGATAAAATCATTTGTCTTAAACCAAATTTAGCACCAAAAATTGAAAAAAAGGCAACAGCTGTAGTACCTAAAAGATTAAAAAAACATATAATTATAATACAATGATAAAAATTGATATTAAAAGCAGTAATACCTAAAGCTCCTAACGCAAAAGTTGCAATAACTAAATCTGCTGATAACCACATTGAAGCTGCAGACCATAATGAATTTTCTGTTTTTTCTGATTCTGGAACCCTTTCAACACCTCTAATTTCAGCCTTTAAATAAGAAGAAATCTTTGATAATAACGAAGTATTTTTAACTTCTAAATTATTTATATTGGTTTTATTATTTATTTCATTTCTAACATTTAAACCTGTTGAATCCATTGATTTAATTGATCTAGTGGAACTATAAGTTAAATCAATTGGTTGATCTAATGAGTAAATTTTATTTTCTATATCTTTAGACATTTTCATCTAATTTTACTTTATAATATAATACCTTTGGTTTTCTTCTTTTCCAATATAAAAATTAAACTAAAAAACATAAGGAGACAAACCAATACTTTTATAGGAATCCAACAGTTATTGAAAAAAAATAACTTTTCTTTCTATAAGCTAGTCTATTTTACAGATTGAAATAGAATCAATTGAAGTAAAATTAAATAAAATAGAATAAAATAAAATAGAAAGTCCCGAAGGAGTAGTAAGAAAATATATAAAACATGCCACCCGTGTATTTGGTTTCGACTCCCAAAACTTGGATTCCCTCCCAGCCTTTTTTGTGGCTGGCTAAATGGTATCTTGTGACGGTGTGGCTGTGTTTTCTGCACGTGCCCGGCTCTGGCGCTTGCTGACGGCATCTGCATTGCTTGTCCGAAGCAGACTGATCAAAAGAAGGGTATCAGTTGACAGTTGACAGACCATCATCAGTCAGTGTCTTCTTATTCACATACTTTTACTAGATATAAGAATTATACCCTTTTATATATTTCTGATTTTGTTCAATAATTATTGTTTTGTTTCTTCTGTTTCTTTTATTTCAATCAATTCATTTTCAATTTCATTCAACTACTTTCAGTTGGATTCAATTTATTTTAAAACTACAAGTTATTTAAAATTTCTTAATTTCTTAATTTTAGTTAGTTTTAATTCAAATATTAAGTATTAAACATGTCTGAAATTATAAAAAAAATTGATCAATTACCATTGAAAATCGATGATATTCCAAATTCATCAGTTATTCCAAAACAAGTTGATTCAATTTCTTCTTCAATATTAGTTAATCAAACTCCATATTTCTCATATACAACAAATGATTTAAAAGCTTATAAAAATTCAATCAAATTTTATACCGAAATTTTAGCTTTTCAAATCAAATATTCAACAAATAATTCAATTTGGTTATATAATTTTAATAAAACCTCTCAATCTGTTCCAATTTCTTTAAATATCAATTATAAACAACAACAGAAAACTGAACAGAAAACTGATAAAATTGATAATAATAATAATATTGATAAGAATAATAATTTATTAACAAATGAAATAATTAATTCAAATTTAAATACTTTTAAAGACTCAATTAATCAACTAGACTGGAGGTCTTTAAATTCTTCAATTGTTTTCAAAGTTGATAATCTTATTCAAATCTTCAAATTAATTAAAATTTCAAATTCAAATTATGATTCTAATCAAAATTCCAATTCCAATTCAAATTCCAATTCAAATTCAAATTCAAAATTTAAAATTCTTTATCAATCAAAACCTGATGATTTAAATCCATATGAATTATATATTTTAGATCCATTGTCAAATTTAATCGGTTTAACAACTTTAAATAATCCATTTTCAACAACTTTACCAAAATTAAATAATTCTCAATTAATGTCAAATGATCCAATTTTTCTTAAAAATCAAAATCAAATCAATTCTCCAACTTTAAATTCTTTTCAAACTTCAACTGAAAATGTTTTTAAAAGTTTTTCAAATTTAAAGATCAAACCAAAAAATATTGGTATAATGACTTCTGGTGGTGATGCTCCTGGTATGAATGCAAACGTTAGAGCTATTGTTAGAGCTTCAATTTATAAAGGCTGTAAACCTTTTGCAATTTATGAAGGTTATGAAGGTTTAGTTAAAGGTGGCCCAAATTATATCAAACAATTAAATTGGAATGATGTTAGAGGTTGGTTAAGTGAAGGTGGTACCAATATTGGTACTGCAAGATGTAAAGAATTTAGGACTAAAATTGGTAGATTACAGGCTGCAAAAAATTTAATTGATAATGGTATTAATGCTTTAATTGTTTGTGGAGGTGATGGTTCTTTAACAGGTGCTGATGTATTTAGAAGTGAATGGCCTGAATTAATTAAAGAATTATTAAGTCAAAATAAAATTACAATTAATCAATTTAATGATTATAAGTTTTTAAATATTTGTGGTACTGTTGGTTCAATTGATAATGACATGTCAAGTACTGATGCAACTATCGGAGCTTATTCATCTTTAGCCAGAATTTGTCAAGCAATTGATTATATTGATGCAACTGCAAATTCTCATTCAAGAGCTTTTGTAGTAGAAGTTATGGGTAGACATTGTGGTTGGTTAGCTTTAATGGCAGGTATTGCAACTTCTGCAGATTATATTTTAATTCCAGAAAAACCTTCAAGTTCAAAAGATTGGCAAGATCAAATGTGTGATATTGTTTCAAAACATAGAGCAAGAGGTAAAAGAACGACAATTGTTTTAGTTGCAGAAGGTGCAATAACTTCAAATCTAAAACCAATTTCTTCAAATGAAGTTAAAGATGTTTTAGTTAATAAATTAAATCTTGATACAAGAGTTACAACCTTAGGTCATGTTCAAAGAGGTGGTACTGCAGTTGCTTATGATAGAATTTTAGCTACTTTACAAGGTTATGAAGCAGTTTCTGCTGTTCTTGAAAGTAAACCAGATACTCCATCACCAATGATTGCAATTGAAGAAAATAAAATTATTAGAAGACCATTAGTTGATGCCGTCAAACTAACTCAATCAGTTGCAGAAGCAATTGATAATAAAGATTTCAAAAAAGCAATTGAATTGAGAGATTCTGAATTTGTTGAAAATTTGAATAATTTTGTTGCAATGAATTCTGCAGATAATGTTGAGCCTACGTTATCAAAAGACAAACATTTAAATATTGCAATCATTAATGTTGGAGCACCAGCTGGTGGAATGAATAGTGCAACATATGCCATGGCAACATATTGTATGTCAAGAGGTCACAATCCTTATGGTATTTATAATGGATTTTCAGGATTGACAAGACATGAGGCTATAAAACCATTAAAATGGTTAGATATTCTTCATTGGAATGGATTAGGTGGATCCGAATTAGGTACAAATAGAGGATTACCAGAAGATAATGATATTGGATTAATTGCATATTATTTTACAAAATATAAAATTGATGGATTAATTTTAGTTGGAGGTTTTGAGTCTTTTACATCATTATATCAATTAGAAAATAATAGAATTAATTATCCAGCATTCAGAATTCCAATGGTTTTAATACCTGCAACAATTTCAAATAATGTTCCAGGTACAGAACATTCATTAGGTAGTGATACATGTCTTAATTCATTAGTTGATTATTGCGATACAATCAAACAAAGTGCATCAGCTACAAGAGATAGAGTATTTGTTATTGAAGTTCAAGGTGGTAATTCAGGATATATTGCAACATATGCAGGATTAGCAGCAGGAGCACAAATTTCTTATGTACCAGAAGAAGGAATTTCTTTGGACCAATTAGAAATGGATATAAATTCATTAAAATCAATTTTCAATAATGCTGAAGGTAAATCTAAAAGTGGAAAATTAATTTTAAAATCAGCAAATGCTTCAAAAGTTTTAACAACGGAAGTTTTAGCAAATATTATAAATTCCGAATCCGATGGTAGATTTTTAGCAAAAACTGCAATTCCAGGACATGTTCAACAAGGTGGAGTTCCATCACCAATTGATAGAACAAGAGCAGCAAGATTAGCTATAAGAGCAGTTCAATTTATTGAAAATAAAAAAGATATATTATTACCATATAAAAATCTTGAAACTTTCAATTTATTAGAAGACGAAAATGTTAGAGATGTTGTTAATACTGCAGTTGTTTTAGGTATTAAAAAAAATAAAGTTAAATTTAGTAATATTAGACATTTGCATGATTTTGAAAGTGATATTAAAAGAAGAATGCCCAAAACAGTTTACTGGAGTTATATTAGAGATATTGCAGATCAGCTTGAAGGTAGAATTTCAATCAAACGTTAATTTTTTTTTTCTGCCCTTTACTCAATTTTAATTTATTTTATTTTTTGTTTCCTGAATTTCTTTTCAAATCTGATGATGTGATCCTTTTGTTTCCCTTACACGTTTCCCAGCTTACTACTACTTTTTTATTTTTTATTTTTTATTTTTTTACATAGACATGATTTAAGAATATAGATACGCAAATACTATGACACATAGCACAAGCACCCAAGCAGCAAAAGCACCAGAAACAGCTGAAGCTGCTGTAAAAGCCTGAGGAGTGGAAAAAAAAAAAGCAGCCGAAACTGAGAAGTGGCTGATGAATAAATGTGGCGGAGTGGCAGTGCCTGCTTTGCCTCGCTGCAACCCGCGCGATGAGCGAATAAAGAATACACTAAACGTTTATTTATAAAGTGTAGAAATGGAGCATATAAAAAAGAGAAATACCTTTATTTTTGATTATTTTGA
Source organism: Ascoidea asiatica (assembly GCA_001600695.1). Lineage (NCBI taxonomy): Eukaryota > Fungi > Ascomycota > Saccharomycetes > Ascoideales > Ascoideaceae > Ascoidea > Ascoidea asiatica. Next base: position 2,056,506 of record BCKQ01000003.1, on the reverse strand, counting down.
TTGATAATTGACTAATTGACTAACTATTACTTGGTGATTAACAACTTTGATACATACAACAATGGAAGCTTTAATTGAACAATTCTCAGAGATTCATTCCAAACCAATTGATACCAAATTTCAATATGGTACTGCAGGTTTTAGAATGAATGCAAAATACTTAGACTATGTTGTTTATACAACTGGAATTTTAGCATCTTTAAGATCTTTATATTTAGATGGAAAAACTGTTGGTATAATGATTACTGCTTCTCATAATCCTCCTGAAGATAATGGTGTTAAATTAATTGATCCAATGGGTGAAATGTTAGCTCAATCCTGGGAATCTTATGCAACTATTTTTGCAAATACAAATACAAAAAATGATTTAATTAATGAAATTAAAAATTTAATAAAGCTTTTGAATATTGATATATCTGAGAATTCATTTGAACCAAATGTTATAATTGCAAGAGATTCCAGAGAATCTGGGTTAAAATTATTGAATTCAACAAAAGATGGTTTGAAAATCTTTAATACAAATTTAAAAGATTTCAATTTATTAACAACTCCACAATTACATTATATTGTTAGATGTATAAATACAAATAGTAGATTTGGTATTCCAACTGAATTAGGTTATTATCAAAAATTATCAAATTCTTTTAAAAAAATTTATGAAATTAATAATTTAAAAGATAATAAAATTGTTATCACAATTGATAGTGCAAATGGTATTGGTGGTCCAAAAATTCAAACATTAATAAATAATTATTTAAAAGATTATTTTAATAACTTTAATATCATAAATAATAATTATACAAATCCAAATTTATTGAATCATAATTGTGGTGCAGATTTTGTTAAAACAAATCAAAAATTACCTGAAAATTGTAAAGCTGAACCTTTACTATTATATTCTTCATTTGATGGAGATGCTGATAGAGTTTTATTTTATTTTATTAATCCAATTAATAATAAATTTCAATTGTTAGATGGTGATAAAATCTCAACTTTTTTAGCTAAATATTTTATTAATTTAATTAAACATTCTGGTTTGATTTTAACTCTTGGTGTTGTACAAACTGCTTATGCAAATGGTTCTTCAACAAATTATTTAAAAAATAATTTAAAAGTTCCTGTTGATTGTACTTCAACTGGTGTTAAACATTTACATCACGTTGCTCAAAATTATGATATTGGTATATATTTTGAAGCAAATGGTCATGGTACTGTTTTATTTTCTCAATATTTAATTAATCAAGTTACAAAAGAAATGGAAAATCCTTTAAATAAAAATTTATCCGAAATTAAAACCTTATTTTATTTAACTGAATTAATTAATCAAACTGTTGGTGATTCAATAAGTGATTTATTAACAATTTTAATTTTATTGAAACTTTCAAATAATAACACAACTGATTGGAATTCAAATTATAATGATTTACCAAATAAATTATTAAAAGTTATTGTTAAAGATAGAAATTTGTTTAAAACAACTAATGCTGAAAGAACTTTAACAGAACCAAAAGGTTTACAAGAAAAAATTGATGATTTAGTTAAAACTTATCCAGATGGTAGAAGTTTTGTTAGAGCAAGTGGTACTGAAGATGCTGTACGTGTTTACGCGGAAGCTTCAACTAAAGAAGCTGCTGATGAATTGGCTAATAAAGTTTCTCAATTAGTTAAAGAATTTTCTTAAATAAACTTCATTAAATGTCCTTTTTTTTTTTTTTTATTAAAAACTTATAAATCTAATTGTTTTAAACTTCTCAATAAATTTTATATTGTATAATAATATAACAAATCATAAGAACTACTAGTGATACTACATGAAAAAATTAAAAAGAATAAAGTTTATGTATTAGATACATCTGTTGAAGATCACGTCTGTTGAAGAGCACGTTGATAATAAATAAAATACAGTTGAAAGACATCACAAATCATAAGCACCAAAAGCACACATAAAAAGGAAATAAAAAAGTGAGAGAAATTGAGATAAATAAGTTGAAAAAAAATTTTGAAAGTTAAAAATATGACTAGAATAAAAATAAAAATAAGAAAAAGGAGAAAAAATAAATAAAATAAATTAATAATATTTCTTAAATAAGAAGTATAATGTATATGAATGTTGAATTATAATATTATACTAGGAAACCAGCTAGTAAAAATTGGTTTTTGATTTAAATTATTATCACATAATTTAATCAGATTTGGATTTTTCACGATAGAATTTTGCAGCATCAACCATATTAGTTAATTGATCTTTAACCTCAACCCATTGTCTAGTTTTTAAACCACAATCTGGATTAACCCAAAATTTATCAGCAGGATAAACTTTTAAGATTTCTGCAATTCTATTAATGAATTCTTCTTTTGAAGGAATTCTTGGAGAATGAATATCAAATAAACCTAAACCAATATGATTTGGATAATTTGAAAATTCTTGAATATAATTTGGATCATCTTTTTTAGAAAATTCAATTGAAACAACATCAGCATCTAAAGCTTTAATATGATCAGGATCTAAATCAGAATAACAGAAATGAGAATGAATTTGAGTTTCATCTTTGACACCAGAAGTTGAAATTCTAAAAGATTTACCTGCATAATCTAAATATTCTTTTCTTTCATCACCATCTCTTAAAGGTAAACCTTCTCTGATTGCAGGTTCATCAACTTGAATAACACTAATACCAGCTTTTTCTAAATCATTAACTTCATCTCTTAAAGCTAAAGATAATTGATAAGATTGTTGTTTTAAAGAAATATCATCTCTTGGGAATGACCATCTGAGACAAGTAATTGGACCTGTTAACATACCTTTCATTGGTTTTTTAGTTATTGATTGAGCATAAACAGATTCTTTAACAGTCATTGGTTTTGGTCTTGAAATATCACCAACAATAATTGGAGGTCTAACATATCTTGAACCATAAGATTGAACCCAACCATTAGTTGTAAAAGCATAACCATTTAATTTTTCACCAAAATATTGAACCATATCATTTCTTTCAGGTTCACCATGAACTAAAACATCTAAATCAATATCTTCTTGAAATTTAACAACTTCATCAATTTGAGTTTTAATAAAAGAATCATATTCATCTTCAGTAATTAAACCTTTATTAAATTTATTTCTTGTTGTTCTAATTTGTTTGGTTTGTGGAAATGAACCAATAGTTGTTGTTGGAAATAAAGGTAAATTAAATTTCTTTTTTTGAACAATTAATCTATCTGGAAAACTTGAAGATCTTTTTGATAAATCATCAGTAATTGAATTAACTTTTTCTTGAACAATTTTATCATTTGTAAAACTTGAATTTTTACGTTTTTCAATTGATTCTTTATTAATTTTAATTAAATTTAAAGTTTTTTCATCATTTGAATTATTAAAATAATTTGATAAAATTACAACTTCATTTAATTTTTGAGTTGCAAAACTAAAAAAATCTTTAATTTCAGGAATTAATTTTTTTTCATTATTCAAATCAACAGGAGTATGTAATAATGAAGAAGAAGTTGAAATTATAATTCTTTCAGAACCTAATTTATCAAAAATTGGTTTAATAAATTCAATTGAATTTGATAAATCATTTTTCCAAATATTTCTACCATCAATAATACCAATTGATAAATTTTGATTATCATTTAAAACATCTAAAATTTGATTTAATTGACATTTACCACGAATAAAATCAAAATGTAAAGTTTTTACAGGTAAATCTTTAATTGAATCTAAATTTGGTAAAACATCACCAAAATAAGTTGAAAAAGTAATTTCTGGAATTAAATTTTTTTCTTTTGAAAAATAATTATAAGCTAATTTAAAAGAAGATTTAACATTTTTTGGTAAATCTAAAACTAAAATTGGTTCATCAATTTGAATATTTTTAACACCAATTTTAAATAATTTTTTAAGTAATTGTAAATAAACAGGTAATAAATTATCTAATAAAGAAATTGGATTTAAATCTTTTGAATCTTTTTCAGATTTACCTAAATAAAGAAAAGAAATTGGACCTAATAAAACAGGAGTTGTTTCAATATTTAAAATATTTTTTGCTTCAAGATATTCATTAATTGGTTTAATATCATTATCATTATCAGATAATTTAAAAGTAGTTTTATTTGAAAAAGTTGGTCTAACATAATGATAATTTGAATCAAACCATTTTACCATTTCACAAGCAGGTAAATCAATTTTTTTATCAAATTTTTGTAAACCTCTACCCATTGCAAATAAAATATCAATTTTAGATAAATTATTTTGAAGATATTTTTCTGGAATTACATTAAATAAAATTGATAAATCTAATACATGATCATAAAAAGAAAAATCATTTGAAGGTATATTTTTAATTCCGGCATTTTTTTGTAAATTCCAATTATTAATTCTTAAATCTTTACCAACTTTAATTAAATCATCTTGAGAAATTTTATCATTCCAATAAGATTCAGTTGCTTTTTTTAATTCTCTTAAAGGACCAATTCTTGGAAAACCTAAGATTGAAGAAGAAACCATTATTTATAAAAGTGAAATATGAACTATTTATATATAAGAGAGTATTATTAATAATAATTATATTATTATAATAATAATTGAAAAATTTATAATAGAGAAATGGGGATTAAAGTAGAAATTCAATAATAAATTTGAAAAAGAATTGAGTTATTCAAGTAAATTAAAGATAAATACGATATGAATTTAAAAAGAAAAGAAGAAAATAAAACCAGATATATAAATAAAATAGAGCCAATTGAGAATATATTTATATGAAATATTTTGCAAGTGAAAATGGTTCAGATTGAAATCCGAAATATGAATCAAAATCTGGAAAATGAAAAAAAAAGTTGTAGAGAGAGTAGCAACAGCCAATCAAAACACCGGCACAGGCCAACGAACAGACAAAAAAGACAAAAACAGGCGGATTTTGTTGGCAAGCAGCAAAGGAAGAAAAAGAAGAAAGTGAAGAAAGAGAGAAGTAAACAGAAGCAGAAGCAGAAGCAGTGGTAAAGTGGTGAGAGTGGTGATAGCATGTGCTAGGAGCGAGAATGGCAGGGCTCGTACACGCGCCACACGCAGCTATCTTGACAGCGCACGGGACCTAGCGCTCGGTGGGCGTGGTCGTACCCGCTCGTACACACAGACCCCACGGAAACACAGAAACAGTCCACGGATAGCAAGCACCGATGCACGTGTTACCGCACGTGGTTGTTTCTGTCCTGGATTTTTATGTCCTAAAACCTAACTGCTATTAGCCTACATTTCTACACGTGATTTGTATACCGGAAAAGAGCCCGGATATCGGTGAAGGTGTTTGTTATTGCTATTATTTTTAGCATTGACCGTTGACAGATAAAAAAGAAGCTTTGAATTGTAAACAAAGCAGAATTATTGCACGAATCAAGAATCAAGAATCAAGACGAAAGCATATCCAAACTTGATCCAATTATCAAGACTTATTTCATATTCAACATATATATATATTCATAATTTATATTCTTTTTACTTTACTCATGGTAATTGATGCTGACAATACTGCTCGTTCTTTCACTGAACTTCTTCATCACAATTCAACTCATGTTCAGTTATCTCCAACAAAGAGACCAATAAGAAGAAATAGTACCGGTAATCCTCTAATAAACTCAACTTCAAAAAGAAAAAAAAGAAGACATTCACTTAGAAATACTCCATTAACTGAATATACTAGAAAGGCAATTAATCAAAGCACTCCAACTAATTTTAAACAAAAAAAGAAGTTAAATACTCCAAGTAAAAATTTATCAAATTTAAAAACTCCAACTAAAATTGATAAATATTCTTTATTAAAACAAAAAAATAGATCTAAAATTAGTCCAATTAATGACTTAAGAATTTTATCAAGAGTTATTATTAATGAAAAATTATCAAATAGTAAACAGAATATCAATACAAAGAATATCATCAATAATGTAAAAGATAATCGAATAGATAATCAGATAAATAATCAAAAAGGTAATCGAATAAATAATCAAAAAGATAATCGAATAGATAACCAATTGAATAATCAAATATACAATCAAATAGATCATGAAGCTAATAATGAAATAGATGATAATGTTAATAATGAAATAGACAATTATAATAATATTATTAAAACTCCTATAAATAATCCTTCAAGAAGTTTACCCATGAGAACTTCTTCGTCAACTTCTTCATCATCATCATCATCATCTTCGTCATCTTCATTTTACCCAATGAAATCTCCAAGACCAAGATCTCTTGAAGATACAATAAATAATTCAATTATTAATGAAATGATTTCAACTGAAAAAGATTATATTCAAACTAAAAATTTAATAATTAATGATAATTCAATTTCAAAATTAGATTCAAATATTTCTTTTTTAAATCAAACTTTAGAATTAAAAAGAAAATTATCAATTAATAAATCAATTTTATCAAATTCTTTTGATTTAAATCAATTTAAAATTACAAATGATAATTCTTTAATTAATGATCATAATAATAATAATAATAATGATATTGATAATAATATCTCAAAAATTTCAATAAATTTTGATTCACTTAATTCTTCAACTTCTCAACTTGATATTGATAATGATATTGATAATGATATTCTAGATAATATTTCTACAAATTTTGATCAAAACTTAGAGAACTTAGAAAACTTAGAAAACTTGGAAAAATTGGAAAAGTTGGGAAAGTTGGAATCTAATATTACTAATTTAAATAAAAATTCTTCTTTTTTCAATCTATTAGAAACTAATAATAATGATGAAAATAGTTCGGATAATGAAGATGTTCCAGAAAATGATAATATTCCAGATAATGAAGATGTTCCAGAGAATCAAGAACCTTCAGAAAACGAAACCATTCATGACTTACATGCAAATATCAATACAAATATAGATAATATTTCCGATATTTCTAATACATCTAAAAATTTATCTAATCAGTTTATTGATCACAATGATTTTGATATAGATAATGATATAGATAATGATATAGATAATGATATAGATAATGATATCAATATATCTAATGAAATTGTAAATTCAGATTTTAATGAAAATAATGATATTAATATCAATTCATCAAAAGATTCTAATGAAATTATTCAATATTCTGATAATGATGAAATTATAGCAAATCTTAATAATGATGATATTATTAATAATATTTTTAATGATTCTTACCCTTCGAATAATAATATAAATAAGCATACCGGAAATATTAATAATAATATTAATAATGAATATTCATCTGATTCTTCAATACTTTCAAGAGATTCTTTTAATGAAAATATAAATATTAATCGACTTTCTTTGAAAATACCTTATTCCCTTTTTCCTCAAGATTCTACATTCTCACAAGGTTTATTAATACCTAAAAAAAATATTAAAGAAATTTCTGAATTTTTTTCTTTCAATAATCTAATTCTTAATAAAAAATCTGATATTATGGAAATAATTCAAACAAAACCTAAAAAAGAAAGACTTACAAAAGAAATTTTAGATGCCATTGATAGTATTTCTCAAGAATTTATTTTTACACAAGTCGAAGATTTAATAGCATATACAGAACATTCGAAAGCAAAAAAAACTATTAATATTGATGATGCATTACTATTAATGAAACGAAATAAAATATTAACATTTGGAAATGATGGTTATAATATAGACAATGATGATATTTTAAAAGGAAATATAAATGAAAAAAATGACAATAAATTTAAAAAACGACTTAAAAGTTTAGCGGAAACTTTTTTATCAAATGAGGATTTTGAAGAATTTGATAACTTACTTGATGAAAATTTGTCACCACTTGAATAATAAAAAAATGAACTTATATATTATTGAATATTAACAATACTTGGGCATGGGTTGAATCCTTTTAAAGATAAAAATTCCCAATATTCAATAGATTTTGATCCAATTATATTTTCCCATAAAGTTACATTTTGGTTAAAGGATTCAATATCTGACATAAATCGGATAATATCTTCTGCAATAACCAAATCTTTTTTTTTAAAGCATTTGAAAATTGGACCTGCTGTTTGGATCTCCAATGGTAATTTACGATTTATTCCATTTCTTATGGCTAAAAATTCTTTTAATATTAAAGGTATAGGAATTTCATATATTTTTTTGATTTTCGCAAAGTTTAAAGTAACATAATTATTAGTATTATCATCTTTTAAAGGACTACTTCTGCTCTTTTTTTCTTTATTGGAAATAACTGAGATTTGATAAGTGGATGGTTCACAATTGATATTTGTTTGACTTGATTCTCTTTCATTGGTTAGTCTGTTTTTACGATTTGGTGAATTTATATGATTTCTTTGAAACAAGTTAGTTCTATTTGTATATTTGTTAATAAAACGGCATATCAAATCTTCTACTTTATGATCTGATAGTCTTATATTGGTGTGATGATTCATGAAATTGATTGATTTCATCAAGTTTAAATTTATATGATTTATTTGTAGAGAAATAAACAAGCTTTTTGTACATTCAGTTATAGGAAAACTGAAACTATACTCTTTATGATTGAGATTTAAAATATTACTGTTTACGTAAATTTTGTGGTAGAACTCAAAAAACGTTTTAAGATGTATCAAATAGGGATTTTCTAAATCAGAATATTTTAAAAAATTAGATAGAGAATTATATGTGACTAAAACCTTTTTTAGAAATTTTTTTTCTTTGATATATGTTTGAGCTAAAATAGAGATTCGATGATCAATGTCTTCGCTTTCCTTTTTATTAAAATTAGCTAAAATATCCTCATACATTTGAATTTTAGTAAGAATATTTTTAGGTATGGAACCATGTTGATTTTTTTTATAATGATTTATTTTTGAAGTGAGAAGTTTTTGAATCCACTCTCGTGTAATATATTTGGTATAAATTTCATGAATTACCTTAGTATCCGCCCATCTATATTTAAATAACTTTTGGGTATCGAAATCTTCATTAAATTTCATAAAAATCACCAAGATAGTTAGGTGGGAATAAAATTGAATTTCTTTGAATCTTTTATAAAAAAGAGCTCTGTTATTCATTTCCATCAAGGAAGATCTTAAATCCATAAAATTAACATTGCTCTTGAAATTTGAACTCATCCATTTTAATGTACCAAAGTCAATAATTTTTAGTTTCAATATTGCCGAATTTATTACTAACTTTTGATGCTTTCTGGGACTGGGCTTCTTGACTTTCATTTGGATTCTTGGGAGCATATTGGACTCAATATAAGAATTTTCCTTATGTATGAAGTAATGCAAATCATATATATTCATATTTAAGTTTAAAGTATTTAGTTTGACGATTTTTCTCACAAGATAATTCCTATTTGAGCAAATGATCTTGTAAATAGTTTTATTCACCAAAAGAAAATTGATATAGTCTGATTGACCTAAATTCAAAAAGATTTTTAAAAGCAAATCATCTGAAAGTCGATATAAAGGTGATACAACTTTGAAAATATCTTGGGAAGATTTTTGATGTGAAATACCTGTGACATTATCTGAAGATGAGATTTTATAGCTTGAATTGGGTTGTTGAGATAATACTTGAGAGACCTTTGAAGAAACTCTTCTTCTTTTATAACTATTTCCAGGGTCAAAAAATCCCATTTGAAAATTTAGATCAGCACCAACCGAGAATTATGATATGAATTGTGATTAATTAACCTTCTTGAATACTAAAAAACGAATATTTGGTTATTTAAACATTTAGTTTTGACATATTTTCAAAGATCCTCCAAAAATAATATTTTTTATCCATTTTCTTTTATTTTCTTCTCCGTACTTATACGCGGAACAAACAAAAAAACTATTCGAATTAAATGTTTATCCCAAAGCTTCAACAAGACTTAACTAATCATAAATACAATCAAAATAGCTTCTAGTATATCCAGTTTAAGATCAATCTGAATATGATATATTCAGATTATGATGGTAGTGCTAAACCAGTGTATCGACTTAATTTGGGATGGTCAACAATTAGCTCTCACAGTTTTGAATGTGATACCCATACCTCAACTTATTCTGTCTATATTTAGCCTTCTCGACTGCAATCATATAAAATCATTCAGACTATCCAACAATTCCCTTGGGTCAAAAAATATATATCTAGTTAAGATTTCATCTAGAAGTCTGAAGGGCGAATCATTGAATGGTTCTAATTGCGATTTGAGATATGGAGTAATTGGAGAAATGTCTTTTTTGAGGCAATTCTTTTCAAATGAATCAAACTTTGATGATAGTATGTTTTGTTTAGTTTATCTTTCTGAATCCTTTATTTATAATCCTGATATGTATCTGAAAAACGATTTCAATGAGATTTTAACTCTTCAAAGTACTTTGGTTTTAGCAAGCAAAAATGATATTAATGGTGCTTCAATTGAAAACAACTCTGTTTATTATAATTCTCAGTTGGCTAGTATTATAACAGATGATCTCAGTCAATTCCCAGGCACCAAGAATCTACCTGATAATCCTTTTTTCTATTCTTTATCTTCAATGGATTTAATTCACGAAGAAAGAAATAATTTTCAGGCTAGGTTTTCTAAGTTTTCAATGACTCCACCAATAACTGTTGAAAATGATCCAAAATCTTTTTTATTGGAAAAATATTTCGAGTGTTTATATTCTATAAAATCATCTTTGATATATTTTCCAAAAACTACATTATCCAGATTAGAAGCGTTGCAAGCGAGTGAATTGTCACAAAATGATTTCAAATCTATACTCAATTCCTTGATTTTAAATATTAATTTTTTTGACATTAGGCATTTAGTCTCCGAAAGTTTCAATGGATTAGTTAGCTCTAGGAATTTAATTGAAGCCAAAGAAGCGATTTTCAAAAAGAAGTTTAGATTTGAGATTTTTTTAGATAAAGATGGTGACTTAGTAAAAGAATTTTTATTGTTTTTTTTAAAATTGAGAGAAACACATTTACAGATAATATTATTGGTAGAGTACTTATTTTTAGAGATTAAAGATATTGATAAAAATTCCAACTTAATAAATAATACCTTGATAGGAAATCCTTCTAATGTCATAAGTAATGCATATAATAAAAAAGATTCAGTTTCAAATTCAGTTACTTCAGAAGATACCAAATTGAAGGCCAATTCTATAATTTCAATAAAAAAAAAAAGTTTGATTAGAGTACGAAATAAGAAGAAAAAAAACTTGAAAGTAGCTCCAGTATTATTAGGATCCAATGCTTTGACTGAAAATAAGTTTATGAATACAAATAATTTAAAGGAAGTAGCTTTGACAGAAAATGAGCCAATGATTCTAAATAGTATGCCTAGAGATATCAATTCGTGTAAAGTTTTATTGAATGCATATTTAGATAGATTAATAATTTATGATTTATCATTGGATGGGCGATTTTCAAGTCTTTTAAATAATAATAATTCACCTGAAAAGAATATAGTAACATCTAATTCAACGATAAGTGATATATCACCAAATGTTTTAAATTCAAAAATGTTCTTGAAATCAATTTTAGTTCCATTTTATTATAAAAAATCACCAAATTTAATTAGACTAATAAGAAAAATTTTATATGGAACAACAGATAATAGTAATCAAAAAAATAAACTAAAATACAAACCAAAAACATTAAAAAAAAGAAAGGATGAACAAGAAAATAATTCTGCTGATAACCCTAATCATAAGTATGGTAGTAAATATGATTTTAAATTAAAAAGTCAAGAAAGGTCTAAAGATTATATTCAAATTTTGGAGAAGCCTCCATTACCTAAACTTGCAAGAATAAAATCCAGAGGAAATCCATTGGAATCTAAAGAAAATTTTCAAAATGATTTTAATATAATGAATAAAAGAAAGAGTAGTTTAGGAAGACACTCATTATCAACAAAATTTTTGGAAAGAAGAACTGTTGATATTTCTAGTCATAAAAAAGGGAAACCTATTATCAAGGATGAAATAAAAGTACTAAGACCAATTTTTTTTAAATCAAAAACAGAAATTTCCAATAATAATAATAATAGTAATAATAATAAACATAAAGGTAATAATGGTAATAATTTAATTACCAAATCATTTAGTCAAGTACAAGAAACACCAATGAATATTAATAAAGAAGTTACAGAATTTTTTAAGTTTGGAACTCCAATTGATGGAGAAAATATAATTCAAACAGAATTACTAAATCCTAGAAGTGATTTAAGGAGACAAGATACATTTCAAATTATTGAATCACCAAATGAAAAACAAGAAGTAATTATAGAATCAAATAGTCCTGTTAAATCAATAAATGGAAAAAGAAAAAGAGAAGTTTATAAAAGAGGTTCAAATAAAATTGGAAAAAAAAATAAAAATAATAATAATATCACAGACAGATTTTTTGCAGTTGCAGAAGAAGAGATTGATATGCAAGATGAAGATGATGATGAAGATACAGATAATGATTGAAACATATGGTTTCTAGAATTTGGATGAAGACCCTAAAAGGTAACTTTATAAGTAAATATATCAAAAGAATTTAGTTTATAGAAATAATTTTTTTGAAAATTTTAAACAATAATGAGTAGTTTATTCCTTATGAATATTGAATAAAACCTTTGTCAATTACTTTTTTTTAATTTGATTATTCTACATTTTAGAAAACAGATTATTAGAACCGATTTTGAATCATAAATTATACAATATTTATTATCATTATTATTATTATTATTTTTGATATTAATGTTAATTGAAAGATTAATGATGAGCATGATGACGACGAGATTCAGCAATAACTTTATTCATTTCTTCAACCTTTCTTTTAGCTCTACCAAAAGAACCTAATCTCTTTTTTACTAACTTTCTTGCACGTTTTTCACCAGTATTACGGATTAATTCAATACATCTTCTTTCATATGGAGCTAAACCACTAACTTCACGAATTATATCACGAACGAAAACAGCTCTTTTAGAAGCTTTACCTTTACTATATGATAATTTTGGAGCAACTGCTTTAGCAGTTACTTTATGACCTTTGTTAAGACCAATTGCAATACCTAAAAATTACGAGAAAAAAAATAAAAAAAAAAAAAAATCAGTTAGTTTTCAAATTTAGTCCAGGTACTTTGAATAATAACAAAATTAAACCATTATCACTTGATTTAGATATAATCTTGAATTATTTTATTTGAAATGAATATTATTGATAGTCTACATACCAGTTTTTGCCATTTTTGTTATTGATTTATTTGGATAAAGGTTATTAACAGTGTCAATTTTTATAAGTAATATATCTTTATACACTTTTAATAAATTTTCATATATGTTTATTAGCTGAAAATCAGAAACTGAATCCAGCAACAGGAAAGGAATATCTCTGCCCGGTGCATAGGGTTGTTATGTCAAGATTTAGAGCCCCGTATTTATACACGTGGAAACTATGATTTCATATTAGCTCAAAAGTAGAAATGCATAAAAACACCCAGTCACATGGTTTTTGCAAACATGGTTGGGAGCCTTTTATTGTAGTGCTGTTGTGTTGGGGGTCCAGAGCATTCGTAGATGCAGACCTCAATAAAATAGCTAAAGGGGGACTGAGAATTGCAACCCCCGAAAGCTGCTCTTACCGCAAGTAGCGCTTGTCACATGACTGTTACTTATATCAGTCTTTCGCTGGAGGACTGCGATGGAGCCTGAAGAAAAGCATTTGAAGCGCAGCCTCGTCGTTAGCAGAGCTGTTTGAGTTATTTCGACGAGCTTCTTAAAATACATATTGAAAGTTTACTGTGTCGGTTATCGGGTATATACATATTTCGATGTTTTCGAAGCTTCTTCGTTAAGAGACAATCACAAGAATGTCTTTGAAACTAGAAGTAAGATTTTAATTTTTATTAGAAAAGGGTAGGTTATCATTTATTGGTTGTGTGATTATATGCTTTACTAGAATATACTAATGATAATAAAGAAATGAATATTTTTAAAGAGAAAAATATTAAAATTTACCCCATTTAAAGAAAGATTCATTTGGATTAATTAATTCTTTTTCACTTGTAGAAAAAGATAAACCTTTATCAATACCTTGAGAACCAATGACTTGTAAATAAAAGAAAAAATCTTGCATTCTAAAACCATTTTCTTTTAAAGTTAATTGAGCTTTTTTTAAAGCTTCTTCATTTGATAAATAATTTTTATTAATTTTAATATTATGACTTTTTTCGTATTTTTCATAAACTTCTTCTTGAGTAATTATATCAGAAAAAATTCTAATTTGATTTGGTAAAATTTCATAATTATCTTTAAAATTTGTAATAATTGAAGCAATTGAATTACCAATATCTTCAACTTTTGAAATTGCAAATTTATGATTTTTTGGTTCAATTAAAGTTGCAGAATTTGAATCAATTTCAGGATTATAACCAACAGAACCTAAAAGTTCATATAAAAATATATGTGGAATTGCAAAATTTGAAGTTATAATATCAATTGTTTTAATATTTAAAGATCTTGATTTATTTGAATGTAAAGGTTTTTCATTTAAAATTGGTAAATAATTTTGAACTTTTAAAATTTCCATACCAAATTGAGATGGTATATATAATTTAATTGAATTTTTATTAAAAACCATTGCATCTAAAATTAAATTTTGATCAAATGCAAATGGATTTGATAAATTAATTACAACATTAACATTTTTAAAAGAATCTTTTAAAGAATTATATTCAGAATTTGAATCAAATTTTTTATAAATAATTTCATTTGAATCTTTAAATTTTGATGGATCTCTTGTTAAAGCAATAATTGGTAAATTAATTAATTTTTTGAAATTTTCTGAAGTTAAAGCAGAAATTGTTGATGGACCTAAAAACCCATTAATACCTAAGATTGCAACAGTTGGTAATGACATTTTGAATATAATATATAATATATAATATATAGTTTATTTGATTAAATTGATTGTTTGATTGATATTAGTGAAGTAAATGAATTGATTGATAACAAATATGGTTTCATAAGCACATATTTATATTAAACATTATTCATTTACAATTTCTAATTAAAGATTCATTTAATTATTGATTTCAATTCCATTTAATTGTCAATTGATTATTTTAACTTTATTGTCAATTGATTATAAATTGCATTACAAATTAAGTTGAATAAAGGTTAAATAAATATATTTCATTTATCAATTGTTTATGATATTAATAATAATAATAATAATCGAAGGGGTAACTGGCACGTGACTGGGATTATTTGTAATAATTTGTAAGCGAGTGGTATAATGAACTCGGCGTTGGAAACACAAGAGAAATTTGGCCAAGGAGGCTGAGTAAGAACTTAGTTAGCAGGAGATCAGAGAGTGAAAGTGAAAGTGAAAGTGAAAGTGAAAGTGAAAGTGAAAGTGAAAGTGGGTGTTTGTTTGAAGTAGCGTAAGATTAGATTAGATTAGATAAGGGAAGATATAATAAGATGTAAGATATAAGGTATAAGATATAAGATATAAGATAACTAATGGAGAGAGACAGAAAGAGAACAACTAAAGAAATGAGATATAAGAGCAGAAGCAGTAGCAATAGCAGTGGAAATATAGATATGAGCATATGAGAGTAAATATATAAAAATAAAGATAAGATGAAGATAACTAGTTAAACTACCAAAATTTATACCAAGATTTAGATTTGGATGGAGTTGAAGATGCAACTGAAGTAACATCAGTTTGATTATATTGAGATTTTAAAATTGAATTTAAATTAGATTGAAATTCTTTTGTTGAATTTAATTCATCTTTAATTAAATTTTTATTTTTTAAAATTAAATCATCATTTTCATTAGTTAATTTATTAATTTTTAAATTTAAATCATTTATAATTGAATTTAATTTAATTTTATCATTAATTGAATTTAAATTATTATAATATTCATAAGATAAATATGAAAGACCAGATAATGAAGTTAATAATAATAAAGTAGTTAAAATTGGTGTTTTATAAATAATTTTAATTTCTGGAACTGAAGAATTTGAACTTGAACTTGAACCTGAACCTGAACTTGATTTAGATTGTTTCAATAATGAAGAAACTGATAAATTTCTTCTGCCAATCAAAGATTGTCTGACTAATCTGTTTGACATATTAAGAGATTGTTGTTTGAACATTTTTGATTTAATTATTATCTTTAGTTATTTTCTTTGATTATTATCTCTTGTTATTATCTTTTGTAGTAAGTAACTGACACAGCTACTGATATATTTGCATTCTGGCAAAAGAGAAGGTAGCACCAAAGAAACAGCACAGCCAGCAGTCAGCTCGCTCCCGCAGCCCACACTCGATCTGGCGCCAGAGCAGCGCTGCAGCCCCTTTTCTCACGATCAGCCCACTGTCCCACCGTCCTGTTTTCTTTGTCCTACCGTCCTGCTGAAATCACTCCACAATCCAAGTAGAGACCAGTCCAGAGGTATCCCTAGTTTTATCTTTCTCTCCCACGCGTCGGCCGGGTGAGTGCCCTCCACTGCTATAAAAGGAATCTTCCTCTGTTTTTGCTTCTTCTGCTTCTTCTTCCTTTTGTTTTCTTTTTTTCTTTCTTCTTCTCCTTTCTGCTCTACATAAAACTGTCTCCTGATACTGCCCCTTAGCCATGTCTGGTTGGTGTCTGGGTCCTTTTGATGGAGAAGAGCAGCTGTTGAGGGTCTGGTGCTTTGAGCTGGGGCTGCTGCTGTTCATTTGCCTGTTCCAATCTCATCTTCAATTCACTAAAATGTTTTGAAAAGCCCAAATACATCTATTTTACCATCTATCCACAAATACAATCTGAAATATATTGAAAATATACTGAACTGAACTGAACTCAACTCAACTTAACCATATTCTATATTATATATTATATTAACTATAATATCCTGTATTTACACCTATTTATCCATCATCTGTTACTTATTGCATATAACCCATTATTTATTACACTTTCTAACTTATAGTTGACATTTAATTCATTGAATTGATTTAAAAATGGAATTGATTAATCATCTCGGTTTTAATCCTTTACCAAATGATATTGATTTATTCAATTTATTATTTTCGGTTATTAAATTATCTTTATTATTAAATTTTTTAATTTTTTATAATTTTTTAAATATTTTTTTATTAAAATTTATTTTAAAAATTTTTTTATCAAATTATTATTTATTTTTAATTAAAAAATTTTTAAATTATTTATTTTGGAATTTATCTTTTTTTTTATTAAATTTAAATAATATAAATTTAAAAGTTTTTGGTGATTTAAATTTATTAAACTTGAATCATTCTTCAATTATAATCTCAAATCATTACTCAATTCTTGATTTCTTTATAATTTCTTTTTTATCTTTTCCAAATAATAATTCAAATAATTCAAATAATGATATTATTATAAATTATTTAAATACCCCAAATTTAAATTTCTTCAATTGGTCAATAATTTGGCAATTACCTTCAATAAAAATCTTAATAAATTTATTTAAATTTGATGAAAATTGGTCAATTTCAAATGACGATTTTATTTATTATTTTAATAAGAAAATTTTATTAGATAATCTTAATAATAATAAAAGTGATAATAATAACATAAATTGGTTAATTTATTTCCCTGAAGTTAATATATTTTCTTTAAAAAATTTGAATATTCAAAAAAATTATCTATTCAAAAAATTTTATTATATAAAAAATTTATCAAATTTATTATATCCAAGATTCAATTCTTTTTTGAGTCTATTTCATTTAAATAATAACTCAAATAATAAGAATAACAATAATAACCTGATCTTTAACAATTTCAAAATTTTAAATGATTTAACAATAATTTATTATGATAATTCAAAAAAATGTTTTATTTATCCAAATTTATTAAATTTTTTAATTTTAAATCAATGTAATTCAAAAAACATTTCAATTTATATTAATATAAATTCAAAGTTATTAAAAAAAATTCCACATTCAAATAATAAAGTTTTACAAAAGTATTTAGATAAACATTGGTTTAAAAAAGATAAATTAATAAATTCAATTAAAAATGATATAATTTTAGGTAACTTATAAAATCATTTAACTTTCAAAATGTTCAACAATTGTATCACATAATCTATTAAATCCTTCTTTAATTTCTTCTTCATCATTTGCCATTGCAAATGTTAATCTTATAAAATTTGCTTTTCTTTTTGCTTCCTCACCAATTGCCATATGTGTACCTAAAATTACCATAACACCATTTTCAATAAATTTTCTATTTAAATCATTTAATTCATTTTCAATTGTAAAATTTTTACTATTTTTTAAATTTTCTTCAAAATTTTTAAAATTTATTTCAATTGAAATAAACATTCCATTTTTTGGTTTATAAAAATTTATATAATTTTTTTTAAATGCTTTTGAATTTTCTAATAAATTTATTACAATTTTATTTCTAATTGAATAAGTTTTTGAAAGTTGAATAATCCATTTAATCCAAAATTCATAACCACCATTTTGAAATATAAAATTTTGTAAAATTGTTTGAGAAATTCCACTTGGTGATCTATTTGTTAAAGCTGTTAAATTTTTTAAATGTTTTATAAAACCATTATGAGAAATAAAATAACCTAATCTTAAACCTGGTGCAAAAACTTTTGAAAATGTTTCACATCTTATAACTCTTGCAGATTTATCAATTGTTAAATAAGATTTATTTAAATATTTATTTGAATAATCATCAATTGTAATATTTTTATCATTATTAATAAAATCATCATCTAAGATTATATTACCATAAGGATCATCTTCAATTATAATTAAATTAAATTTTTCACAAATTTCATAAATTTTTTTTTTATCATTAATTGTTGTTGAAGTACCAATTGGATTTTGTCCAACAGGTATTGTATATAAAGCTTTTGGAAAATTTAATTTTGGATTTAAAGTTTTCCAATTTTCTAATAAATTTAAAAGATAATTTGGATCAATACCATTTGTTTTATAAGATAAATTAATTGGAATTAAATTAACTTCAAAAGGTTTAAAAGATTCGGGTACAGGTGGAAAAGTATATTCTTCAATTAATACAGTATCATTTTTATTAAATAAAATATTTGCAATTTTACTTAAACCATCAGCACTACCAGAATTTAATAATATATCCCAATTTTTTGAATTATAAATTGGATTATGTAAAGATTTAACAATTTTATCTTTAATAAAATTATATAAAATTGGATTACCAGTTGCTTGCATATATTGAAAACCATTTTTAATATCAATTAATTGATTTTCAGTAGATGTTGAATATTCTTTTTGAATTTGAATAGTTTTAAATTGATTTGAATCATTTAAATCTGGAAATGGAACTAAAGAAGTATTTAAAGTTATATTATTAACAGGAAAAAAACCAAAATTTGGACAACCAAAATTTAAATAAATTGGAGATTTATGTGGTATGATTGAATCGTTATCAGCTTGTAATAAAAACCCACCAGATGGAATTCTTAATTTAACAGATTCAGATAATTGAGATTCAAAATTGAATGGAACTTCAGGATAATCAGATTCTGAATTTAATTGTAAACTTGAAACTGAATCAGAAATTGAATTAATATTAGCCATTTTTTGTTTAATTAGTTATTATCTCATAGATTATTATACTTTATTATTGAAAATAATCGAAAACTTTTGAAAGAAAAAAAAATACGAATCAATTTGAGTAAAAAGAGAAGATGAAAAATGGAGATAAATTTCACATCTTATAAGAAATATTTCAAATTTCCAATATCCAATATCAAGTGTCATTTACCCACCTCTATTATAAATATATCCAATATCTACTGTAATACTTCTTTCTATCTAATACAGTAGTTGCCGAGATTACTCATTAATAATCTGGATCAAGGCCGGGTAGCGACAAGCTTATCTCTAGTATTGAGCACAGTTTCATGCCAGGCCCTGGTGAAAAAACGTCAGTGCAAACCGGAACCGTTAACGGCAAGCGTACTAAAACGACACAAAGACGGAAAGCCGGACGTAATCCGTTGCTATACTTGTATTGCCTGTCATAGCCGGTTACGCCAGTGTATGTCAAAAGCCTTCACAAGTATGTTTGTGTGCAAGTCTCACTGAACCCCAGATTGACACCTTTCAAAACAGGATCCGTATTTGAGTCACCAAACGGCAACTTTTCTGCCGATATCCCGAAATGATTAGTCATCCACCGGCGCATGAACTTCTATTTTGGGAATCCTGGACCACTTTACAAAAATGAAGGGACAATGGAACAAGCACGGTGGGTCAATAAAATTTCCGTGTCCATGACCGTTTTTGCGGGTCAGCTGACCAATGTTATCCACGTGACTGTTTTTTTTATTTATCTCTCCTGTCTTCTTTTTTTGCTTCGAGATCTTCTTTCAGGGCCCCTGGTGCTGGGTTTCTGCTAGTTTTCTGCTGGCTTCCTGCTGGCTTCCAGATTCAAAGCTCAAACTGCAACCGAACCAGTTTTGTCTCGCCTTCAGTTTTCAGTCGTCAGTTTTCGCTCGTCAGTTCACTTGGTTCACTTGTGAGCCTGCGTAAGGTACCACTCACTACCATAATATACTATTTTACTACACTGTTTTATATCAAATATTAATACTGTAAATATTTAATACTGAATATCAAATATATCAAATATCAAATATTAAATATTAAATATTAAATATCTAAAATCAAATATCAAATTTATCTTTAATCCATAATCTACAATCTACAATCTACATTACACAATCTATAATCTATATATCCAATATATATTACATCAGAAATTAAATCTTTTTCCTAAATGAGCTATTGGCTTTACTTTTAATTCTCAAAATTTATACATTTCTTAACCGCCCATACTTTAATATCATATAAAACATCATATAATATAATATAATACAATTTAATTTAATCTAATATACACTAAATTCTTACACTTTATAAAATCAAATAATGTCAAATTATTCTTCTCCTTCAAAACCTAAAATAGATAAAGAAGGCAATACTAATAATAATGATAATAGTAATGATAAAAATAATCAAGAAAAAATTAAAATAAATTCAAATTTATCCTACAAATTATCTTTCAAAGTTGGTGTATCTGAAAATAAAAATTCAAAATATAGACCAACAATGGAAGATGTTCATACTTATGTAGCTAATTTTGCTGAAAGATTAGATTGGGGTTATTTTGCTATATTTGATGGCCATGCTGGTAAACAATCTGCAAAATGGTGTGGTCAAAATTTACATCTTTTATTACAAAATGAAATTTTAAAAAATGAATCAATTCATAGTCAGTTAAAATTAAATCAAAATCAAAATCAAAATCAAAATCAACAACAACAATCAATTAAAAAAAAACTAAATAATTTAGAAGAAAAAGATATAAGATCTTGTTTAAATATATCTTTCCAAAACGCTGATAAACTTATTGATCAAAATAAATCTATAATTGGTTCTTCAGGTTGTACTGCAGCTGTAGCTGTAATACGTTGGGAATTAGATGATGATTTTATAATTAAATCAAATAATTCTTTAACCTCTTCAAATTCAAATAAAATAATAAATTCAAATTCAAATTCAAATACAGATTTAACTACTGAAAATCAGCTGTATAATTATACAACTAATAACTATAAAAATAATGATATAGATATAGAAGGTATACCTATATCTAATTCAAATAATATTATTAATAATACTAATATACAGAATAATATTAATAATGACATACAGAATATCACTACTATTACCAGTAGTAATAATGATAATAATAATCAAACACAGAATAATATTATAAGTAATAATGAAATACTGAATAATATAAATAATAGTAAAATACTGAATAATAATCAAAATCAAAACATAAATACTCAGCAAAATAATTTCTCAAATAAAATTCCAAATTATGATGATTTAAAAAAAAATTTTGATTTTGTTCCTTCTCCGAATCATAAAAGAATGTTATATACTGCAAACGTTGGTGATTCAAGATTAGTACTTTGTAGAAATGGTTTTGCAATCAGATTATCTTATGATCATAAAGGTTCTGATTCAAATGAATCAAATAGAATTATTCAAAATGGTGGTTTAATAATGAGAAATAGAGTTAATGGAATATTAGCCGTAACTAGATCTTTAGGTGATTGTTATCTTAAAAATTTAATTATTGGTAAACCATATACAACCGCTTTAGAAATGACTAATGATGATGAATTTTTAATTATTGCTTGTGATGGTTTATGGGATATTATAAAAGATCAAGATGCTGTAGATTTAATAAGAAATGAATCAGATCCTCAAAAAGCAAGTCAAATTTTATGTAATCATGCGATTAAAAATTTAACAATGGATAATGTTTCTGTAATGGTAATACGTTTTGATCAAAGAGTTTTGGATTATACCTCAAATAAACAACATCAAGATCAAAGTTATCAAGATGATCAAGATGATCAAGAAGAATATCAAGAAGATTATCCAGAAAATTATCAGGATGAAGATATTCATAATCAAAATACTCAAAATATTCAAGATAAAGATCAAAATATAACTGAAAAAGAGCATGAAATTAAAATAATAACAAAATAGATAAAAAACATTCATTAGCTTATCATTTCTATAATACTATTATTTTTCTTTTTTTCAACCTTTTATACTTTTACTATCAAAGTTTCGCTTTTGCTTTATGAAAATTTATCAAAAAAATTTTCTTTTCACTTCCTCAATTATATATTAGTAATGATATTTTTCTTTATTACAAAACAGAAAACAAAAAAAAAAATTATTAAATTAGTATTCTAGTAATTAAAAATCTAAATGCAATTATGAGTTATTGTCTATTAAACTTTATATAGCTGATTTGCTTAATATTTGTTTTCATTTGGAAAAAAAAAAACCAATAAGCATATATAATCTAGAACATCTTTATTGAAGTCAACCTTGACTTTATTCTATAAAATTTATCAAAAAAAAACATGAATAAAAAGTGAATAAAAAGTGAGTGAATATTTGAGCAATATTTGATTAATAATTCAGTATAAGAAAACAAATTAATTAAAGTTTACTATATCTTGAAATATCTGGCCTTAATGAATATTAAAAAAAAATAAGCAGATAAAAAAAAAAGCATTAAGAATGAAGTATTATATAATAGTTAGTTTAAATTATAACGGAAATTTGAAAATAATGAAAACAAGTAAGATCAAAGTAACATTATCATTAAAATTAAAATTAAAATTAATAAACGAAAATATTACATAATTCATATAATTCATCACAATTATTATAAAAAATTATGATTATTAGTGAATTGTTATTAATTGTAATGATTTTGAATATATTTATTAAATTTAATAATAGTAATGCTAATGTTAATGAATGATAATGATAATGATAATCAATAGTGCATAGTGATGATTCTAGAAAATTTATTTTCCTTGTTTAAAAAAAAGCTTACCAATTAGTTATATCCTCAGCTTCACCGAATAAACTTTCATTTTTACCATTTTGACCTAATATTGAAGAATCAGCGATTAAATCTTTTTCACTTATTACAGTAGTATTCATTAAATCTGGTAAATTTTTATTTAAAAATTTTAATATTAAATCATTGATTTTTTCAAATTCTAATAAGAAAGCATCATGACCTTCAGGGCTTTCAATTTTATATAATTCTGAGTTTGGTAAATAATTATGTAATAATTGTTGTTCAGAATAAGTAAATAAATTATCAGAAGATATACCAATTATTAATGAAGGCTGAGACAATTTTTTTAAATGATCTTCAATTGAAATTTGTAGAGGAATTTTAATATTTTCTTCAATTGATAAATCCGAATCTAGATTTGGTTTTGAAGGATCATCATAATCAGGATCTATGTAAGTAAAATATTCTGGAAAAGGATAAAATCTATCTCTTGTTAAATCATGAGTATCTAGTTTTCTTGATAAAGAAATATAACAATTTGGATCAAATCTACTTTTAAATTTATCACCTTGATATCTTAAATATGATTGAGCAGTAAAAAAAGTTTGAGTTCTTTTTATATGTGAATTTGAGTTTGAATTTAAATTTGTTGTTGAAGAAGAAGAAGAAGAATGAGAATTAATAGAAGATACAGAAGTTTGAGAATCAGATTTATGAAAATTATTGGTTGAATTTGCATTTCTATGACCTTCATTATGTATAGCCCAATTTCGTTCATCAGTTGTTATTGAATTTGAATTTGAATTAGAGTTTAAATTAGAGTTTGAGATAAATTTTGATTTTTTATTTATGAAAATTTTTGATTTTGGAATATTTTTTGATTTATTTGGATCATTTCTACCAAATCTTGATTCAAAAGAATTTCTAGATCTATAAGTTAGTAAAGCAGCCATTCTTGCAGCAGATAAACCAGATACTGGAGCATCAGATAATTCATAATAACCATCATTATATTTTGGATCAGAATATATACTTTGTCTTTGAGCTTCACCCCAAGAAATACACCAAGCAGAATGTCTTGCAGAAGTAGCTAAGGCAATAATTGATTTTATATAATTTGGACCAAAAATACTTGGATATTCTAAAGCTAACATACCACCCATTGAACCACCAATTACACAAGCAATTTGATTAATTTTTAAATAATCTAAAATTAATTTATGAATTTTAACATCATCTCTTATAGTTGTTAAAGGAAAAGTTGGACCATAAATTTTATTTGTTAAAGGATTTAAAGTAACTGGAGAACATGAACCATATGGAGAACCTAAAGAATTGAAGCAAATTATAAAAAATTTAGTTTGATCAAAAGCCTTTTTTGGACCTAATAATGGGCCCCACCAATCACTTATATCAGAAGAACCAGTAAAAGCATGACAAATTATTAATACATTATCTTTTTTTTGATTTAATTTACCCCAAGATTTATAAGCAATTGGAATATTATATAAAATTTCACCAGATTCTAATTGAAATTGAGGTATTATTATAATATTTTGATTATTAACTAATTTTGAAAAAGGATTTTCAGGTTCAGATTGAATATATTTATAAACCTGAGCTTGAGATTGAGATTGAGATTGAGATTGAGGTTTAGAATCCGAATCAGATTCAGAACTTGAAATAGGATTAGAAGTTGTCATTTTTGAATATAAAAGATAGTGAAGAATCTAAAAGTGAAAATGAATAATTAATGGATAATGATAAATACTTAGGAATAAGCTTGTTATCATATAAGATTCAGATTCATGAAAAAAATTAAAATGAATTTAGAGAAAAGAATCAAGCAGAAAAACACAAAAAAAAAAAAAGGGTAAGGAAATAAATCAAATTACCAATTAACTAACAATTAATCAAATAATAATAAAACTAATTATTAATTATTAATTATTAATCGATAAGTTCTAAATAATGAGAAATCTAGCAAACCACAGTTTATTTATCAGTAAAGCATTATCTTCACTTCTCTTAACGGTTACTCATTCAAACTCAAAAGTCTGGAGTGAAAAATTCGGAATTTCTGAGCTTAACTCGATGAAAACAGTGAAAAACAGAGAAAACCTGTGAAAAACAGTGACAGAAGAAAAGGCAGTGAAATCGAGCGAGGAAATGGCGAAATCTCACACGTCCCGCACGTGAGCAGCGCAAAGAAGACCCGGATATACGGGGTCACAGAGGCACGCTGAAAGTTGGAAATTATTCAAAGCCGGAAATAGGTCACCTGATATTCCTTTTAAAAAGTAGCGTCGAGTTAACGTCTTCAACTTTGCGCTGGCTACGTTGCGTTAACATCGACGCTACTCCGCACTTCCTTAGAGCTGCGCCACTTTAGCGGGCGTAATCACTCCTCGAGCGCTAAATGTGGAGGAATGGCAGTGGCCCAGGGCTCCCCCGCAAAAAAGACAAGCAATTAAGGCAAATGAGGTACTGAACATTAATTGAACTAAAAAAAGGGTCTTCCACAATTGTCACTCATTCTTGGCTGGGCTGCTTTCGCTTTGTATCCCTTTGTATCCATTTGTATTAATTCCTTTGTATTCATTTGCTCCAGTTTCCTAACTTTCCTTCCTCTTGCTTTTATTTCCCTTCAGTCACTAATTTCCATGCTCAATCACATTATCTCTTCATAATCCATTTCTTTGTGAATATCCACCACTTCTTATTGATAACTATATTCTTTTGTTTAAATACAAACTTCTTTTTCCTTTTGCTTTTTATTTGTTTTCCAATTTTCTCACTTAACACTCTTTTTCTTGTTTTTATTAACCATTTCCTTTTGACTAACAAATAACAATATGGTAGTCACTTCAAACAGTAATCTTCTCAATTCCATTTTGGATTATTCTCCAAATCAAAATATAGATTTTAAAAATAATGATAAAGATAAATATAAGGATAAAGATAATGAAATTTTTAATGATAATGATAATCAAGATTCTTATTTACCAAAACTTCCATTACCAACAATTGAACAAAGTGTTGAAAATTTATTATATGCTTTGAAACCTTTACAAAATTTTGATGATTATAAAAATTCTCAAAATTTATTAATTAATAATTTTAAAAATAATAATATTATAAAAATTTTACAATCTCATTTAAATAATTTTAATAATTTAAAAAAAACAAAATGTTATTTAGATTTATTTTCAAATAGACAAAATCATAATGTTACAAATATTTATAGTGAATATAGAGGTAAAATTTTACCAAGAAATCCATATTTTATTTTAGAAGATGATCCAAAATCAAATTTTTCAATTTTTCCAATAACTCAACATGAAAGAGCTTCAATTTTAATTTTATCTGCTTTAAAATTTATTTTAACTTATAGATTAAATTTTTTATCAAATGATTATTCTCCAAAATCAAATAATATTTTATCAAATTCTTCTTATAATTGTTTATTTTCAACAACAAGATTTCCTTCAAAAAAGGGTAATGGTATAAATATTAAAATTTCTGATAAATCAATTTCAAATCATATTACAATTATTTCAAATAATCAATTTTTCATATTAAATGTTATTGATCCAATTTCAAATAAATTAATTTTTAATCAATTTCAATTACAAAATTTTTTTAAAAAAATTATTGATTATTCAAAAAATTTAAATTTTAATGAATTAAATTCCAATTCAATTTCTATTGCAACTATAACTTCTTCAAATAGAAAATCTTGGTTTAAATCAAGAAATTTAATAAATTTAAATAAAAATTCAATAAATTTTAAAAATTTAAATTTAATTGATGAATCTTTATTTATTTTAAATTTAGATTTAAATGAATTTAATTCAAAAGATTTAAATTATCCTTCATCTTTAGCTCATGGTTTATCAAATATTAAAAATGGTATTCAAATTGGTTCTTCAATCACAAGATGGTATGATAAATTACAAATTATTATTTCAAAAAATTCAAAAGCTTGTATTATGTGGGAACCAACAAGTTGTGATGGTACAACAGTTTTAAGATTTGTTTCAGATATTTATACAGATTCAATTTTAAGATTAGCTGTAAAAATTAATAATAATAAAAATTATTCATTATTTACAAAAGGTATTTCATTTATTGATGATAATAATTATATTAAACCAAATTTAATTAAATTAAATTGGGATAAATCAAATAAATTATTATTAAAAGAAATTCATTTAGCAGAAACGAGATTAAGTGATTTATTATGTAGATATCAACATAATTTTAAAATTTTTAAAAAATTTGTTGGATATAATATATTTAATTCAAAATATAAATTAAATTCAGATTCTTTAATACAATTATGTATACAAATTACATTTTATTCATTATATGGTAAATTACCTTCAACATTTGAATCAATTTCTACAAGAAGATTTAATAAATCTAGAAGTGAAATGTGTGCAATTCAAAATGAATTAATTTTAAAATTATCACAAAATTTTATAAGTAATGTATCAGCTTTACAAAAATGGAATTATATTTTACTGGGAATTGAAGAATTAAATAGATTAAAATCAATTTCAATGCATGGTAGAGGATTTGAAAAACATTTAAAAGCTTTAAAATTATGTTATATACAAAAAGATTATTTAAATGAATTAAATGAAAAATATGATTATAAATTAAAAAAAATTCCAAATATTGATAATTTAAAAAATATTGAAGAAAAAATACCATTTTTATTTAATGAAAATGGATTATTTGAATTAATTTTTGAACCAGAGATGATTGCAGTAAATTGTGGTAATCCAGCATTAAAATTTTTTTCAGTTATGCCAGCACATCCAAATGGATTTGGTATTGGATATATTATTAAAGAAGATTCAATTTCTTTAACAATTTGTTCACAATTTAGACAAAATGAAAGATTTTTAGAAACTTTACAATGGGTTTTCAATGAAATTTATTTATTATGGAAAAATGTTGGAAAATTATCAAATTCAGAAATTAATTCAAATTCAATTTCTGCAGAAGAAATGATTAGAACAGTTTCTATGGCTTTAACAGATTCAAAATATGATTCAAATTCAAATTCAAATTCCAGTTCAAATTCAAATTCACATTATAAAAGTAATCAAAAAATTAAAAATGGTATTGAAATCAATGATCCAGAATATTCATTAGGAGGATATGGATTTTTTGATGTTGAAGATTTAGAATTTAGAAATAGTGAAAATAATTCTAGACAAATATCAAGAAATTCAAGAAATGTTAGTATTAGTAAAGATTTATTTAAATTTCAACAAAATCAAAAAGATCTGATTCGTAATAGAATCAGTGATGTTTTTGAAGCCAAATTGAATAAAGAACTGAAAAGTCAAGAATCTTTATTACAAATGAAGAACAATGAAGAGTTTATTGAAAGAAAAGTTCACTTAGATGAAGTGCAAAAACTAAACATTGGCAGAGAAATAATTGTTGAAGAAGATTGATATGTATCCAACTCTTTACAATGGTTATAGTCTTGCCATCCATATACTAAAACATACATACTAATATACAAATATATACACATTTTATTGTTTCTTACTTAATTAATCAACTGGTTCTTACACTTTCCTCAATAAACACAAAGTAGTAGTAGTAGTAGTAGTAGTAGTAGTAATAGTAGTAGTAGTAGTAGTAGTAGTAATAGTATTAAAGATATTGTCGCAGCAGAGTAAAGTGCAAGATACTACAGCACAGGCATGTAGTCTTAGAAGCTGTAGTAGCCAGGCATTAGGCCTCTGTTTGACTAGGTGCCCGTACTGGCCAAGTGTGTTTATTGTTAATTACGGCAGCTGCTTACTAACAACCTTAACTAGTGGTAGTGGTAGTAGTAGTAGCAGTGGCAGTAGAGGTATCACTCGCAGTACTCGAGAACAGTTTATGAGAAGAGATCAATTGTATTTGAAGAGGTCTGTTTATAATAGTTCTTGCAAGTTCATTATCAATTGATAGTGTTAGTTATTTAATATTATTAATATGAGGTCGTCGATGAAATTGTCTCTTTTGCTTTTCTTAAGTACTTTTTTCAGTTTGGTACTTGGTTCAAATGTTATCAAAGCAACTGATAAAAATTTCAGTGATTTAGTTTTAGATTCTAATAAATATTCTTTAGTTAAATTTTATACAGATTGGTGTGGACATTGTAAAAGGTTAGCTCCAATTTATGAAGATTTAGCTGATATTTATAAAAATAATGATGAAATTCAAATAATTGAAATTGATGGTGAAAAAAATTCAAAAACTAGTAAAAAATATGGTATTCAAGGTTTTCCAACTTTAAAATTTTTTAAACCAAATAATAAAATTCCAATTGATTATAATTCTGGTAGAGATATTAATAGTTTTAAAGATTTTATTTATCAAAATTCAAAAATTTTTATTTTTGAGAAAAAACCAGAATCAAATATTGAAATTTTAAATGATGGTAATTTTAAAAATTTATTAATTAATTCTAAAAAACATCATTTTATTTTAATTGTTTCAAATTATTGTGAAGAATGTATTGAAGTTCAAAGAATTTTTACTAAAATTTCAAATTTATTTAAAAATGATAAAGACTATTTAATTATTCATGAAACTCCTGCAAATATTGAAGAAATTAATCAAATTCAAGAAATTTTTGAAATTGAAAAATATCCAACAATTATTCATATTCCTCCAAATATTCGTGATGAAGTTGATTTAGCTCATAGATATGAAGTTTATTATGATGGTACCACTCTTGAATCTATAATATCTTCAATTAATGCTTTAACTAAAATTAATAGAGGTCCTGATGGTTATTTATTAAAAAATGCTGGTAGAATAGATCCAAAATTAGATCTTGAAATCATTGAATTATTAAAACAAGAAGATCAAGAAATTGATCAAGAAAAAGAATTAAGTAATGAAAAAATTGATAATTTAATTTCAAAAATTTCTGAAAAATATAAAGATAACTCTTTTTTTCAATTTTCTGTTAAATATTATACAAAATTATTAAATAAACTTAAATCCAATGAATCTTTTTTTTTCGAAAAAGAATTAAATAGACTTACAGCTTTTATTAATAAAAATGGTTTTAATCAAGCTCAAAAAGTTAATGATAGCTTTAGAAAAAGAATTAATATTTTAAATGTTTTTAACAATAAAGGTGTTGATGAATCTTTATTAACTCAAAGTGATGAAGATATGATTAATCTTGATCCTACTGTTGCTGTTGAACAACCAAATAATTTCGAACCAACTTTTGCTGCTCAAACTACTGATTAAATAATAAATAATAAATAACAAAATATGTAACCATGTTGCATAAAATAAATAAAATTACAATCCTAAAACCACAACGGTGGATGCAATGCCAGTTAATGTAGCCATGCACCCACTGGCATGTCGTAACACCGTCATGCACTTTGTTTCCAGTGGAATGGGTCAAAAGCTCTGGACGGTACGCACCTTGCAAAACACACTGAGAAACACACTGAGAAACACACTGTAAAACAAACTGAGAAATACAAAAATGAAATCGAGATAATATCAAAAGAATCATGGGATAAAGTTATACTGGGGATGATTTGGATTTGATATTCTTACACAGTAAAAAGATGGACTTATATCTTGGTTTTTCGTTTTTTTTATATATCGAAAATAAATCAAACAAAGACTATATCAAGAATCAATTTTAGAATCAATTACAAATAGTCAAACCATTTATTTTAAAACTCCAGATTATAGGAACAGCAACAATAATCTACTCGATTTTAAACTATGGAGACTTCTTCAAATGTAAATTTTGATAAAAAATCTTTGGAAGATAAAAAAAAACAGGCTAGAATAGAAAAATTAAAAGCTTGGAAAAAAAAGAAAGAAGAACAAAAGAAAAAAAAAGATTCTTTATCTGAAGGAATCAATCTAATCAATACTATCAAAAAAATACCTTCCAAAAACGATGTAAAATTAAAATTATCTGATGATTCTCTTAAAATCAATAATGGAAAAAATTTGAAAATAAATAAAATTCGAAATAATCAACCTAGTTTGCATAGTACTTCTGGAAATAAAGTCATCAATGAATCAAGTAACCCTACTAAGAGATTATCTTCTAACGGATTCTCTAATGGTCTTAATGGTAAGAGAAATTCAATTTATAATTCTATTAACTCTAATGTTACTAATATTAATAATAATAATAATACAAATAATAATACTAATAATACTAATACTCACATTTCTAATTCAGATTTAAATATAAACTCAAATCTTAAAAGAACTAAAAATTCTGTATTCAAAAAGAATAATGGCATCATAAAAACCCCACTAAAAAGGAAATTCGTTTTCAATAGTGATGATGATAATGATAATAATAATAATAATAATAATAATGATTTCAAAAATCATAAAAGCAATAGTAAAAACAGTAAAATTAATAATGGTAATTTTAATCATAATTATAAAGAGGAAAATTTGTATAAAACATCTTCAATTAACTCAATGCGTAAGTTTCAAACTCCAAAATTTATGTCAAAATTTTTTTTCGAAGAAAAAAGTAATAATCTTCAAGGAAATTCAGTTTATAAAAATAATTTAATTGAAAATGAAAAACTTGAAAAACTTGAAAAATCTGAAAATAATGAAAATAATGAAAATTTTGAAAATAAAAATAAAAATAAAAGTTATGAAGAAGAAGATCCTTTTGAAAGATATATGAAAGATATAAAAATTGTAAAATTAAGAGAAGATTTAATTAAAAAAAATATAAATTTAAATGGAAATATTGAAACTAACCAAAATGTTAATACCCAATCCAATAAAAATAACTTTAATTCAAATTCAATCAAACCTACTGAATCAAATTATAGTTCAAATGATTATTCAGATATCTCTTCAAATAGTACTGTTACAACTACTCCTAATGAGTTTTCAAATGATTATAATTCTAGAAATAAAGATAATATCAAAGATTTAAATTCAAATGAAGAAATATTATTTGAAGAAGAAGATAATGATAATGATATTCAAAATGAGTTAATTGATTATTTTGATGAAGATGATAATATCAACAAATCTCCTGAAGAATTATTAAAATTATTAGAAAGAAAAAATAAAAAAGAAATTATTCAAATAGATCATTCCAAAATTGATTATGAATCATTTAGAAAAGATTTTTATGTTGAATCAAATGAAATTTCTTCTCTTTCTAACATTGAAATTATTAATTTAAGATTACAAATGGATGATATTAGAGTAAAAGGTAAGAAATGTCCAAAACCTATAATAAAATGGTCTCAATTAGGTTTACCTTCTTCAATAATGAATATTATTATAAATAATTTACATTTTAAAAAACCATCTCCGATTCAATCTCAAGCTATACCTGCCATAATGTCGGGAAGAGATGTTATAGGAGTTGCAAAAACTGGTTCCGGCAAAACTTTATCATTTTTATTACCTTTATTCAGGCATATTAAAAATCAAAGACCTTTGAAAAAAAATGAAGGTCCAATAGCCTTAATATTAACACCTACTAGAGAATTAGCTTTACAAATTAAAAAAGAAATTTTGCTTTTCAACAACTCAAATATTACACATTCAAATTCTTTCAATTCTTTCAAAGTTTGTTGTGCTTATGGTGGTTCGCCAATAAAAAATCAAATTGCAGAATTAAAAAAGAGTTGTGAAATATTAGTTGGAACACCAGGAAGAATTATTGATTTATTGGTTGCCAATGGTGGCCGTGTTACGAATTTAAAAAGAGTCACTTTTCTTATTTTAGATGAATCAGATAGAATGTTTGATTTAGGATTTGAACCACAAATTAAGAATATAATAAAAAATATAAGACCAGATAGACAAACTGTTTTATTTTCTGCTACTTTTCCACAAAAGATGGAAACGTTGGCAAGGAAAATTTTGAAAAATCAAGTTGAAATAATTGTTGGTGGTAAAAGTGTCGTTGCAAATGAAATAAATCAAAAAATTGAAATTTTCAACAGCAATTCACTAGATTCATTAATTTCAAATCAAAAATTCAATAGACTTTTAGATATTATACGAGATTTTAAATATTCGGATCCTGATGGTAAAGTATTGATATTTGTTGAAAGACAAGACTATTGTAATATTTTAGATACAAAATTATCTGCAAAAGGTTATTCTCAAGATTTGTTAACATTACACGGGGGAAAATCTCAAGTGGATCGAGATAAAGCTATATCTGAATTTCGTAAGAATAATTCATCAAAAAGAATATTAATTGCAACATCAGTTGCTGCAAGAGGTTTGGATGTTAAAAATTTAAATTTGGTAATAAATTATGACCCTCCAAGTCATATGGAAGATTATGTTCATAGAGTTGGTCGTACTGGAAGAGCAGGCGAAAAAGGAACAGCTATTACTTTTTTAACTGAGGATCAAGAAAGAGCAGCAAATGATGTATATAAAGCTATGAAGCTCAGTAAGATTGAAAAAATTCCAGAAAATTTAAAAGCACTTGCAGATAAATTCTACTCTAAAGTCAAAGAAGGAAAGGAAAAGAAGTCTGGAGGATTTGGAGGTCATGGATTGGAAAAATTTGATGAAAAAAGAGATCAAACTAGGAAATTAGAGAATAATGTTCCGGATAATGAAACAGAAAATGGTTCTACTGGAATTAATGGAAAAAATTTGAATTCAGATATTAATAACTCTCATATTATAAAAGAATTGAGTAAATTTTCTGATTTTGTGGTTAAAGAAGGACATGCCACTGATTCCCCTGATTCTGGTGCTTTTCATTCTAAAATCAATATTAATGATTTACCTCAGAAGGTAAGATGGATTGTAACGAATAGAGAGAATCTTTCCAAAATAATAGATGAAAGTGGTACATCAATTACAACTAAAGGTCGATTTTATAACAAAAATGAATCACCAAAAAACGAAAAAGATGAACCAAAGTTGTATTTATTACTTGAAGGTGATACTTCACATCAGGTTGCCCAGGCTGTTGCTCAGATAAAGAAATCGATGATTGAAGGAATAAATGCAGTTATGAACGAAGAAAGCAAGAAAGGAGGAAGATATACAGTGACGTAGATTGCAACATCACCCATCTTGTTACAAAGACTCAAAGTATATTTATTTTGTTTGTATTTTATATTTTTAGTTTTTAATTTTATTTTTTTAATTTTATTTTTTTAATTTTTATTTTTTTAATTTTTATTTTTTTATCAAAAAACTGTTATTGTGTTATACGATTTTAACCTAACAAAAAGATAATAGAGGGTTGTAGATAATTGCAAATTTGAAAGGTATTCTTCTAGAATTTCGAAACAGTTTTTAAGTTCACTAATCCGTGGGTCTGAATGCACGGGGTTTATTAATAAGCTTCTATAAAATAGTAGTAAATCAAACAAGCAAATAAGACTACTCAGATATTGTTAAAATACAATGATTATAATGCCTATTTAGAAGGAAAACTATATCAGTGTCGAGTGCAATAATATTTACAATCATTTATCAGAAAGTTTTAAAAGACTATTGCAAAATAATGAGTAAGCCAGTGGTTGCTGTAATTGGAACCAATGGCTATCTAGGAAAGCCAACAATAAATGCTTTGATATCTGATGTCTTCAAAAACAACTTCAGCTTACCAATTATAGCTATAACTAGAGATAAATCAAAATATACTGATTCAGAAGAGATCATGTATAGAGAAGCAAATATTCAAGAAAGTCCAGAATCTTTGACTTCAGCTTTGAAAGATGTTACAGCTGTCATTAATCTAACAGGAAACAGAGTTAATCAGGAATTAATTCTTAATTCAATTGTTGAAAATTCAAATACAATCAATCTTTATTTTCCTTCTGCTTTTGGAATGGATTTGGTACAGATCCAAAGTTACTTGCCAGGATTATTTCTCAAGAAGTTACAAAATATAGAAAAAGCATATGAGCTTTTCAAGTCCAAAAAACTTAATATTAAGGTTATAAATATAGTTACTTCTCTATTTGCTGATAAAAAGGGATTATTCTATGATCAGTTGATTCAGGTTGGTTATAACAAAGAAACAAATTTGGCAACTTTGATTGAACCAACAAATCAAAATTTTTACATATCATTTTTAAGTGATATAGGTAATTCTATTGCTTCTTTGATTTCAATTCATTCAAATGGTTCAAAAGAAATACCAGATTGTATTCATATGTTCTCGGATAAAACTACAGTAGATCAAGTTTTAGAAAATTATGAGAAATCACGTAATTTAAAAATTCAAAGAAAATTCATAAGTCATGAAGATGCTCTAAAGTATGCTCAGTTTACTTTGAAAACTTATGGGTTTAGATTTCAAGATTTCTTCTATTACTTACAGCTAATTATTTCCCAAGGAAAAGATAAAGGATTTTATTATACTACAAATGAAAGAGAATTGATTAATCCAAAAGAATCTTTATTCAAATGGACAAAATATTAATGTTTTGTTTTGTTTTTTGATATTTTTTTTTATAAAAATACATTTACACTATAAGAATACAACTAAATTACCAACAATTTCTTACATAAGCCATAGAATCAAAATTTTAAAGTTCTTTTTTGTTTTCTCTTAAATTTTTTCTATGATCAATAAATTCATCACTAATTATCCAATTTTTAACAATTTTAACCTGATTTTTATCTTCTATTTTAGTTAAATTCCACACTTTTTCTTCACGATTCAAAATTAATTTAAAGGCTTTATTTTCATCTTTTGGGATATTCTTTATTAACCATTGAGAAATACAACCAAAAAGTCTTTTATGATTATCTATATCACCAGATTTCAAAATTGTGGAAATCTCATTGATTTTGATTTCTTTAATAGTGATTAATTTATAATTGGTATCTCTAAAACCAATTAATAGAGTTTCAATACCAGTAAACCAACATTGAAAATAAGCATTAATTAATTTTTTTTTTAGAGTAAAGTTAGTTCTAAGGGTATTTTCCCAATTATTTTTGAACTCATTAATTAAGAATGGAGGAATAACAAATGTTTTTAATTCAATATAACTTGATAAGTTATTCGTAGTATTATTAAATTCACTATTTTTATTGGATTTATTTTGTGAATTATTTAAATCTTTCAAAGAGTCAATTTCACATTTAATAATAAAAGATAAATTTTTTTTAAAATCATTTTTATAGTTATTAAAAGAAATATCAAAACTAACTAATGAATTAAAACTTGAATTATTATTCAAATTATCTGGAGTTATATTTTTCAATTTATTTAAATAATAATCTTTTTCAAAGTTTCTTTTTTTATTTGAATTTGAAAATGGAATTTTTGAATTCATAAGAGATTCAAAATTATAACCAACAATAATATTTTTTTTAGACTTGTCAGATAAAACAGATTCTGATTCATTTTCTCTATAATCATTTTTTGAAATGTATAAGGTTTGATCAAAATAATAAATATTGTATTCACAATCATAATTTGATAAATTGGAGCAAGCTAAAGATGTTAAACAACCTCTAGTTGAAATTAAATCAGGTCTATGGATATTATTAGTATCACTAGTATCAGAAGTAATAGATAAGGCAGATAATTTATCATTTAAAACATTTATATCATTTAAATCAGTAATTTTATTGTCTAATATTTTGGCTGAATTATTTTCTGATTTAATTTTTAAATCATCTTTTTCATTTTTTGCTTCAAGAAGTAGTAAACAGTGTAATAGTATAGAAAGTCTAGGCACACTTCTCTTTAAAACTAAAAATTTAAAATATTTATAATTATAAGATAAGTCAATTTTAGTAAGTTCATTTAATAAAGTTGAATCATAATCGTAATAGTTTGAAAATAATGAGGAATCTGGTGATAATCGAAGATTTTTATCAATAAAATAGAAATATATTTCTTTTTGATTATCTAGATTTATAACAGGTAAATAATACTTAAATTGAAAATCATATTTAGAAATACTAAATGAATTTGAATTTAAATTAGCTAAAGTTATTGAAGGTTTTTCAAAATGAGGAATGGATTTATTGGGAATCTCTTTAAAGTTCCTTTTGTTTTCAATATCAGCCATAATTTTAAGTTAATTTGATTTAATTCAGTAGTATATTTGAAAATCAGTATTGGAAGCAAGTTATTTCTCTTAAGCAAAGCAATATGTTTTTCTTGTCTTGGGTTTAATAATAGAACATTTGAGGTTATTATTATATATTATGATCATTCTATAGTTATTTCATTATCACTCCATGATTACTTGATAATCATTTTTAGTCATTTTACCTTCTTTTTATACTCTTTATTTTCTTATCTAATATTGCCTTACTTTGATTAAAAGCAGTGAATAATTGCGTATTAACAGTACCTGGAGCATTGAAAAAGTGCTGCACCCTTTGGACATATTCATGATAGACCAACCACAGAAAAATAAAAGGGAGAAATTCTAAAACAGAAACCAATATAATGGATCTAGAATTTGAGACCATAACTATGGATTTAGTATAGTGAAACCAGAATCATGGATCTTTTTACTAACTTTGCTATTCCACACTTGGGGAGTATTCGTGAATCCACTTTCAGACAGAAAAGAATAAAAGAAAAAAAAATAAGAAAAAAAAATAATAATTGATATAAATAAAATAAAATAAAACGCCCAAACATAATAAAAAGACTGAGATAAAAACAGAAAGTTAAACAAAAAATCATTCATGTCTTTTAAGAGAGTTCATTACTCTTTAAAGGCCCATTAGCTTATTCCTAAAAGAGCCAAAATATAAGCTCCTTTACTTACTTTCTGCTTGGATAAGCAAAGCTAAATTTGAAGATTTGAGTTTAACTTCAAGACCCTTAACTTTTTTAGCAAATATCATATGATTCTTATTACCTAAAATTTGTATGAACATAAGAATATAAGTACTGAATGTGAATATTAAATGCTTTTCAGTGTAGATCAATGTTTTGAGTTTGATTTTCTACAGTATTTTAATTCTTCTTCACATATATACAATTGTTCTTTTAAAAAAGCGCGTTGACTTTTTAATCTTTTTATTTTAAAATTCAATAATCTATTGATTTCTTCTAAATCTTTTTCACCTTTCTTATTTTTAACATAAACTTCATCATCAATTATTCCATCTTTAATT
Organism: Ascoidea asiatica; assembly: GCA_001600695.1. NCBI lineage: Eukaryota > Fungi > Ascomycota > Saccharomycetes > Ascoideales > Ascoideaceae > Ascoidea > Ascoidea asiatica. The sequence continues at coordinate 2,017,966 of BCKQ01000003.1, read as the reverse complement.
TCTTTTATTTCATCCTCTTCTTGATCCTTTTCAATTTTTAGTATTTTGATTACATCTGAAACATCTTTTGTTAACAAATCTAAAAAAAAATTATTTTTCTTAACTTCTTTAACTAATTTAATAATTAAATCATTAGATAATTCGATTATTTCTTCATTTTTTTTATTTTTTTTGTTATCCTCTAGTGATTTAATATTACAATTCGGTATATCCTTATCACTCTCAACCTTATTTCTATTAAACTCTTCCTTAAATTTACTTTCATTATTATCATTTTCTCCAGCTTTCAGTTTGTTTAATAATTCAGCGATACTAGTATTTTTAATTTTAGAAATAGCAGACATTAATTCAAAAGATGGAAATTTCAATTGGTAACTTTTTTCGGAGTTCGAGTTTTGTAGTCTGTCAATTGCTGAAGAAGTCTTTTGACGTTTATAAGGATTTTCTAAAATTATTGAGGATTCTCTAGATGTTTCTGTAGAAACTTTTTCAGTTCTATTATTCTTTTCAGCAACTTCAAAGCTCTGCTTGGTTTTAAGAATATTATTAGTATTGTTGTTATTATTACTATTACTATTACTAACAGATTTACTATTTTTTTTATTTGAAATTTTGATTTTAGTTGAATGAAATTTATTGTCTTCTAAACTTGGCACTGGAGAAATTTCAACTGTTGAACCTCTTGTTCTCAATCTTGAAATTACAGAAGAAGATCTACCTCTAGTATTAGAAGATTTTGACCCCACATTATTTGATTTTTTTTTAACTTTTTGATAAGAATCTTTTGAATCTTCTTTGATTAAATTGGAACTAAAATCAAAATCTAGATTCGGAGTACCAAAAGGATTATTATTGAGTATGATTGGAGAGTTTTTATTATTTGTCCATGATGAATTTGTTCCTGTTTCTGTGCTAATTTCTTTTATACTTTCAATGTCATTTATAGACTGAAAATTCACTTTATAATTTCGAACCTCATTATCATGAAAATTTGGTGAATAATTCTCAAATTTACTTGATTCTAATTTTAATAATGGGTGAACTCCATTTTGATTTTCATTCAATAAAATAGATATATTATTCACTTTAGATTGAATGTTTTTTTGAATATCAAAAAAATGATTTTTTTCTTCTACTGTTTTAACGAATTTATAATTTTTATCTTTCAAAAAATAGATATAAAAATTTAATAATGTATAAATATAAATTTTTGGAATTTTCAAAAATAATTTCTTTTCACAAAATACTCGAACTAAAATTTCTTTTAATTTATTATTTAAATTCAAAATATTACAAATTTGAGAACATTCAGATATATTGAAATAAGTATAACTGGTATTCAAATCAATTTCAATATTTTTAAATTTTAGATTTATAATTTGCTTGTATATGGAATCTATGAGTTTAATATCCAATGATTCAATAAATAAGTTTATTAAGGGTAAAGTATAAAATAAAGGCCCAGAATCATTTGATATATTAGAAGGCGTATTTAAATTCGAATTCGATAAACTTTCTTCCCTTTGGTTTGAATTATTTTGATATTTTTGTTGAATTTTATTTTTTGATAAACTTTCAGTTTCATCTTCAAAAATCAAATCATCATATTGAGAATTACTTGGAATAACTCTTATTACCTGAGAATTATCTAAAGTATCATTTAATCTTAATTTTTTATTAAATATTTGATAATTATTTTCGAAAATCAAATAAACAATTGAATTTTTTTCTCTCATAGAGTAAGAAATTGGATCATCTAAAATATTTTTGGAAGATTCATTCATTGAAATTTTTATTTGTGGTATTTCATTGGATTCAATTGGATAATTGGAAGAATTATTGTTATTGGTATTGGTATTAATATTATGAATATTTAAAATCTGTGAAACTGAAATTGGATTTAATATTTGATTTAAGTATTTATCATTACTTGGACTTTCAGGTAAAAAAGTTATTTTATCTAATTTTTGTATTGAATTATCAATTGCATTATGAATTGTATCTGAAATATCAAATAAATTTTGATTTGAGTTTTCACTTGAATTATTTATTGAAGAATTGGTTGGCTTGAATAATAATATATCATTTAAAGAGATTTTATTTACTTTATTTATAATTTCATTAATGTTGCTTGAATTACAAATATTTTGAACTTGGTTTTCATTGATGATAAAAAAATAGATAAATTTAATGAAAAAGTTATAATTATTTATAGAATTTGATAAATTTTTAACATTTCTATGGATATTATTATTATCATTATTATTATTGTCAATATTATCATTGGTATTATCATTCATATTATTATTAATATCAACCAGAAAATTGAAAAATTTAACTTTAAGTATTTTACCAAAATTATTATTATTTTTTGCATGTTTTTGTAAAGATTTGATTTTTTCAAAAATTCCTAGATCTTTAATTTGAAAAAATAATAATTTTGAATTGATTAGATTTGAAGAAAAGTTGAAAATGAAAATATTTGTAAAATTATTAACTAGAATTAAATTTGAAAAATTATTAATATTGAACAAAATTAAATAGTTTACTGAATCAGGATTAATTTTTAAACAAATTGAGTTAGTTGAGAAATTACTATTAGCTAATATATATATGTGTTTAATATCTAAAGAATAACCGTAATATTTATGATATTTTTTTTTACTAATGAACAACGTTATCAATTTTTTATAAAAATTCAAAGATGAGATCATTCCCAAGTAACCTTTCTTTTAATGTTTCTTTTAGATTTTTCTTTCAAACTTTAGATTTTAAATTCTGAATTTCCTATTTCTTTTTTGCCTCCCAAAGCTACTGAAATAGTAGATGAGGATTAAACTTGAAATTATATAATTTTGAAATGAGTGATTTGAATGAAGCTGAATTCTAATAATCAAATGTTGCTAGAATATTGTATGTTTGACAATTGTTATTTGAGGAGCTGAATTGAAACAATTGCCAAATAAATAAAAAGCACTGTTTATTTCTCAATCCATTTGTCAATCAATACTCACAATATGATTCATTTATCATTCATCAATCATGATTTCATTGCCATTATAAATTCTCAAATGGAGATTGCTAACACTTTATTTTATTCTTCGCCTGCATAGTAACGTTAACCAGAATCAAAACAATGGTCTGGCATGGCAAAAAAGCGCGAACGATGCGTGCAATAACCGTGCACGAAGCGCACAACATGTGTACAACATGCGTACAACATGCGTAGAATGTGTGCGCATTATCGTCAGGGTTTGAAACCAACCTTGGTGAGATTTTGCACCGGTAACAGTTGCATTTTAGAGAAGCGACCATGTGACCCAGAGCCCCAAAACCATCCAATGGCGTAGAATGTGGCAGTGCTTAAGTCCGAAAAACATACATCAATATTATCGATCCAAAGTTATGGATACAATGCAAGATAGTGCACAGCTACTTTTAATGGTACGGCTGAATTCCGGATATGTCTTTGAATTTTCTGGATGTTATTATCTTATCAGGATATAGGACAGAATATAAAATATGTTAGGTTGATGTGTCTCGTCAGAAAGAGGTCTGATGTTCGAGACTTGGCTTTGGGAGACGAGGGTGTTCGACTGTTCACAAAGAGGACTAAGACTTTTTCGGGATCCCGAAGGGTGTTCGTTTGGTGGCGGTGGGTCGTCAAAACTGAGTCTGGCATGGACCTTTGATTTTGTGAGTTGTTGAGAAAAGGAAGGTGTGTATCTGATAACAAATCGTTAATAATCAATATATTCATGGCTACTCCATCCAATGAATGAAGTTCGTGTTTGAAAAGGTTTCATGATTTGCAAACATCAAGTCAGTGGTGAAGTGTTTTGGAGCATAAACCATAGTTGCAACCATAGTTCAAATCATGGTAAAATAGTAATAGTAACAATAATAATAAAAATATGGTTCGTTTAACTGTCCTGCAGTGTAACCGGTAAATATTCCTCTTCGATTTCAATTGGATTTCAGAAATAGGATCAAAACCATTTCAGGTGAAGAAAAGCGTCTATCATCCTCTTTGATACTTTCTTTAACTGCTTGAAATACTGAAATAACATTATCTTGCAAAAGTTAACAATAACCTACAACTACAACTATCACAATTGGATCTTAAACAATTAAATCTTAAGACAATTTGATTTCAATCAATTTAATCATTCTTTTCAACAGTGCTACTCGAATTGAATTAAATTAAATTTTGACTGAATTGAATATACTTTTAATTGTAATTCAATCACAATTATCTCCTCATTTTAGATTACTCAAGAAAAATTGTTATCTCACTGGTTCTTAGAACGTAGACTCTTTATCTCAAAACATTATTTCTCTATTATTTTCATTAATATTGTTATAACAATACCACTTACTTAATTACTTTCTGTATTTCTTCAATGACAAGGTTAAAATAAGGATTCAAATATAAATATACAATACAATACAATAATATAATATAATATAATATATATTCCAAATTAAGCTTGATTTTCGATTATTTGAATATATTAGACTCTCTAGAATACTTTAATTCCCAATTATATTTTTTTTATTTCACCCATTAATATTATTTAAAGAATTCTCACTTTTTCCTTAAAATTAACTCCTACTTTACTGGTCTAAAGAATTAATATAATTTTAGTTCAATCAAGACAATTTTAATCATTTTCAGAGTCATTATTTTAAAATTAAATATTCCAGTCACTTTTTCAAAAACTTTAACATTACCTCAACTTTTACTAAAAAAGTTATCATTACTAGAACTCGAGTAAGTATTCTATACTCTCTTTTACAATACAATAAATTTTCTCATTCATACTTTAAAGTCTTTTTAAATCCCTATTTATTCATTTATTCTATTACTTTTAATTATTTTACTCTATCATCACCTTTTAAAATTCCTATCACTTTTTTACTCTATCTGTTTTTCTTTCCAGTATTTAATCTCAATTTTCAACCTTTCATCCTCTGAAGTGTACACTTAAATGAAAATATATTAATCAATTTTCACTATTGAAATTATTAGAAGGAAGAATACAGATTTACTGTTTGATAAAAATTTTAACTTCTTTTCATATTTTTTATCTCTTCAATTAAAAACGAAATTATTAATTGCTAATATCAAATTTTATGAAAAAAACCAAAAAAAAAAAACATAAAATAAATAAAATCAACACTTATTAAATATTAAACTAAAGGTTAAATTAACCAAGTTAAAGTAATTAAAGAAGTCTTTTTATAATTATAATAAAATATTTCAAATAGCTTTAAATCAAATTTATTAACTAAAAGACCTATTACCAATTTAAATAATTGTTCTCAAATTTAGTTACAATCCTAGCAACACAACTTTTAAGCATATTAATAATAATCCATAATATTCCTCACTTTTCCTCACTTTTTTATTTTAATTTTTATTTATAAATTATTTCAATATTCAATATTCATCTTTTATATTTACTATATAAAATTAATTTATTTTCCATTTACAAATAATACCATTTATTTGAGCATCAAGTTACCATTAATCTTAATTAAATTAAAATTTTAATTTTTAAAAGTTATACCTTAATTTAAATAAAATAAAAACTTTTCACTAAAATACCCCCTTTTCCCCTTTAATACCTTTTTCTTAAATTTAAATTCTGATTTAAATTTCATTAATATTTTATTCAATTTTTATTTCTTACTCATTTTGAGTTAACAATATTTCAAAGAATTTCATCTAAGAAAAGTTCTTCTTATCTTATCTATTATCCTTTTTTTTTCAATCAAAATTTGATGCAAATATAATTATCACAAAAAAAAAAATGTCTGAACTGTCTCGTTTCACTAACAGATCTCATTTCAATAGAGCTGGTCTTTCGAAATCAAAATTAGATGACTTAGCATCTAATCATTCCTATTCGGTTTCAATAATTGCTTCTCAAATTCAATCATTACATTCCGCTTCTGTTACAAATACATATAATACAAATCCCAAAGCACATTCAATTTCTCTTTCTCATCGTTCTCATTCCAATTCATTTATATTCAATTCTTTTGCAGAGTCAAATTCAGAATCTTCCTCAATATCAGTCAATCACATACAGGGAGATAATATAGACGAACAAAATCAAGATATAGATAACTTTCAAGATGCCGACTTGCAAAGTAATAAAGCTTTCAGTGAAACCAATCATAACCAACATATAATTGAAAGAAATGAAAATAATAATCAACAGTCTGAAAATATTTTAAAAGGCATATCCAATAATCATTTTGGCTCTGATTCGGAGGATGATAGTGAAGATGATAGCGAAGACGATGATGATGATAATAATAGGGTGCTTCATAACGATGATATCGAAAATATTGACGAGAAAGTTGCACCTTCTTTATCTTCAGGATCATTGATGATTTCAAGTAAAGAACAGAATCTCCTGCAGGAGTCTTTCATATCAGATATTGATACGCCACCTGTAATGCCAGATCCATATGCAAATAACCTTCCTCCACAGTCTCAACAAATTCAACAAATCCCACCACCTCCACCTTCAACATGTTATACTAATACTCCTATTGATTTGAATTCCTTAATTAAGCAAAATGAATTTTTGCAATCACAAGTTAATCAATTGAATGATATATTGTTCAAAACCCAAAACTCAAACCAATTTGTTTTATATAATAATAACCTAAAAATCAACTTTTTGAAAGAAAAGTTATTTGATATTTTTGATTTCATAAATAATAGCAACCATTATTCCAGTAATATAATCCATGAAACTAATCAATCAAGCTCTATAACCACAAAGCAGTCCAAATCTACCGTAATAACCCAGTATGTAGATCACTCTGAGCAGACTACTGATTTTCCACTAGATACCGAAAGGAGGAATGATTATGAATCTAAAGAAAAAAATAATAACAAATTAGATGCTAAAAAAATAGTGAATGAAGAAGAATCAGAAAAAAATCAGGCTTTTCATGAGGAAATACAACCAAATGCTTCGGAAATTCATTCTGCTAAAAAAAATTTAGATATTAATCGTAAACCTTCTGAATTGAAAGATCTTTCTATTAAAAAACAAAGTCCAATAAAATTAGATGGCGAAAAAGAAGCTCAGATGGATAGTGATAATGAAAAAGGTGAAGAAGAAGATAATGATGATTATGATGAATATAATTCAAGTGAAGACTCTGAATCTGCTTCAATTGTTTATTCTCAAGCTCAAGCTGGTCAATCTGAAGATATTGATAATAAAATAATTAATAATATTTCAAGTAAAATTACAGATTCTATAGGTCAAAAAAATGTTGAGATATCTAATCTTCGAAATTCAAATAAAGCATTGTATGATCAAAATGAATCTTTAAATTCAAGAATATCTCAATTGATCAAAGAGAAGGAAGAAATATCCAATAAATTAATTAATAATAATAGTGATGTTTTATCTTTGAAAACAATGAATACAGATTTAAATATGAATAATTTAACTTTACATCATGAAATGGATCATTATAAAAGAAAAAATTCTAGATTGACAGAAGCTAATTCCAGTTTAACAGATAAAAATTCTTGTTTATCCACAAGAAATCACGAATTAATCGATGAAAACATCAAGCTAATTAAGGAAAACTCAAAATTGTCTAATCAAATAAACAAACAGAATAATGATTTAATTCTTTTGAATAGAGAAGTTGATGGCTCAAAGAAAAGTGCTAAATTATCAACTCAGATTTTAGAAAATGAGATTTCATCATTTAAGGATAAGAATACAAACCTCAAAACGAAATATAAAAGAGCTTGCCAAGAAATATTCAGGATTAATGAATCATATAAAAATTCAATCAAAGTCAATAAACAGGTTTTAGAAAAACTTGTCAAATTAAGTGAAAAGTATAATAAGATCAGATCATCATTGAAAAGTGTGGAAGATTTAGAAACCAATTTTCAAAAATATCAAAAAATCGCGGAAATATTTAAAGAGAAATCCCAACAACTTAAACTAGATAATTTTCGGTTAACAGATGAAAATCTACAATTGAAATATAAATTTGAAATGATGAACGACTTTCATGATAATAATATTACCTCTTCCTTTTCAAATACTTACAATGAAAAATTTGCTACTTCAAAGCCACTTCACCTGGATAGCCCTACATTAAATTCAAGCTCTTTAGATTCACATTCATTAGTCTATAATTTAAGCACTTAATTTTGATTTTTCATTATTGTCTTTCGCTTTATAAATATCTTTATTCTTTCTAAATAGGTTATTTCTTTTTAATTTACTGCCAAAAGTTTATTTGCTTTCATTTACTTTTAAAAAACTTCTCAAATATTATTATTGAAACTATTAATTAAATTGCTTAAGAACTTGTATGAATTACAATTGTAGCAAGTGAGATTTTCAATTATTCTTTTCTTCTAGCGGTAGTGTACTTACTATTATGCTTTAAATATTGCATAGTAAATATTTATTGAAAGTTTTAACTCGCTTCTTTTTCAGAATAAATGATTTCAGTGCTGAATGAATAAACAATTGTTTTCCACTTTTTTCTGTAAAAAGAAATCTGATCATTAATATTCGAAAAAATAAAATGTATTTCTATTCAATAAAATTGAAATTGAATATATATACAGTATAGTGCATATATAAAAAAAAAGTAAAAAAAAAGTATCACTTTAACCACTTATTCAACATATCTAAATTCACCAAGAATCAATGGGTTTCTAGGTAATCGACTCTGACTAGGTAATAACATTCTTAATTGCTTTTTATTATCATCAGCAAAAGAAATATAAACAAAACCCATAACTGAAGATCTTAATATTATATCCATTGAATCATTTAATTCAGCTTGAGAAATTGCTAAAATAGTATTTTGAACATTTGCATTATTTATTTCAATTTTTGTTAGGAAATTATTTTCATTTTTTGTTGGAAGTTCAATATTATTTTTATTATTACCTAATTCTAAGGCTAATTCTTCTTCTTTTAATTTCATTTCTTCTTTTTCTTGAAATAAAATTTTTGAATCTTTAATTTTATAAATTATTAAATCTTGATAATTTACAGTTATTGTATATGGAGATAAAATAGTTTTTGAAAAACCATAAAAATATTCTTTAATACTTTTCTGTTGTAAAGCTCTTGTAAAAACATCAGTTTTATCTACACAACCATTATTTTTATTTATTTTAAGTATTTGAAAAAAAATTTTATTTTTATTATTAAAATTAATTTTATTTGATAATTTTTTTTTTAAATCTATAAATAATCTTTCATTTCCTATTACTAAAATTATATTAATTTCAAAATCCGAAATTATATTTTCAATTATTTTTAAACCATCAATATCGTCATTAGTTGTTAAATCTTTTAATTTGTTTGAAAAAGGAGGAGTATCGACTATAATTCCAGAAAAATCATTATTTATATTATTATTATTTGAATTATTTTCTAATTTAGATAAAACAGCTTTTCCTAATCTTGAAACTTGATATTCAAAAAATTTTAAATTTTCTTTAATTGAATCAAAACCAAAATATTTTACAATTGGTTGTTTTGAATGTAATATTGAGGGACCAGAAGTTATACTTTGACCCCAACCATTTTCTATATCTAAAATATCATTAATTTTAGTTGCAATTAAAGTACCAGGAGTTGAAAAAATACCTTCACTTGGATTTAAATTTACATATATTGGAGATTTTTCTAATTTTAATGAATAACTTAATAAAATTTTTGAAATTGTTGATTTTCCAGAATCTTTTGGACCAATAATTAATAAATTTGGAGAAATTTTTTGAAATCTTAATTTTTCTAAAATAAAAGATAAATTCAAATATTGATTCATAAAAGTTTCATCAGAAATATATTCAGAAGATAAAGTACCATGATATTGAATTTTACAACCAGTAAAAGTAAAAATTGAAGACTTTATACCAATAAAAGTAAAATCTATTTCATTTGGAAATTCAGTACCATTTATTTCTGCAGTTCCTTCAGTTATTTTAAGTATTAATTTTTCATCAAAACCTACTTCAAATCTCCATTCAGAATTTAAAGGAAGTTGTACAATTTTATTTTGAGTTTGATTAAATAATAAATTCATAATATAAATTCATTTATTGAAAAGCCTCTAAGATGATAAATTAAATAATATATAATTTGTAATTCAATTAGAGAATTGTTTGAATGATTGAATTTATTCAATTTAATTGAAATCATTTAAATCATCTTAAATTATTTTCTATAATATAGTCTTACTATTACTAAATAGTATATTCATGTTTTGATACCTAAATAGAACTGAGTGGCGCATTTGAAATCCGGCTGGTTTAGTTGTGGTGGCGGGTAGGCCCAAGCCAAAGGTAACTATATCCTTACATAATCAGTTACGTAATAAAATATAAAAAAAACTATTCTATCGATATCTTTTATATTAGTCAAATAAGTTAACTTTACTTCTATTATTAAGGTTATATTTATAAATTTGGAGTATCTATTCCAGTTATTATAAGAGTTGGATCAACTCTTTGAGCATATTCAGTCCAACTACCATCATAGACTTGAATTCCTTTAGAACCATAATCTGCAATTTCCAAAACTGATTTTATAATACAAGCAGTGACACCAGTTCCACACATTACAATAATTGGTTTATCATCAGTTATATTTTTATGTTTTAAAATTTTTAGAATAGTATCTTTATCAATAAAAGTTTTATCTTCTGGTTTTAAAAATTGATTAAAAGGTAAAGATATAGCAGAAGGAGCATGACCAGAAGGTAAACCAACTCTTGGTTCTGGACTTTGACCAGAATATCTATCAAAACTTCTAGCATCTAAGATTGTATAATTATAACGTTTATCAGATATAATAATTTTTTTAAATTGTTCAAAAGAAATTATTTTATTTTGTTGAAAAGATTTTGAAATATAATTTGATTTTGGTAAATAAGTTTGAGAATTTACAAAATTTTTTTCAATTTTATAACCCAGAGATTTATATAAAGGATAATTATTTAATAAGAAAATATTTGAATGATTAAAAACATTAAAAGTCCAAGCTGCTCTACAACTTGAAAAATTACCTAATTTATCATAAAATACAAGACAATCATTATTTTTAATTCCTAAATTACTTACAAATTCATCAAAAAAATGTTTTTTTGGTAACATATGAGGATATATACTATTCAAATCTTTTGCTTCATCAATATCAAAAAAAACTGAATTTGGAATTCTTTCATTTTTAAAATCATCAAAACCAGTTTTATCAAAGTTTGGCATATACCATGTTGAATCAACAGGAATAACTCTTGAATTAGTTGCACTTTTCAAAATTGTAAAAGCTTGAGGAGAAATTATTTTAACACCACTACTAAGCATATTGACAATTCACGAATATTATTTACTTTTTATACCTATTACTATTCTTTACCTGTTTCCTTGATTATTTTAAAAACTTCAAGACATATCAAATGAAATATATAGTATATAACATAACTCAAAGAATAGGGATTTCGAAACAAATAAAGGATAATGCTGCTGCAGTACAGTAAAGTCACTTAGTAGTTTAAACTGGCTCATCTCATTAAATCAGCTAACAAAAAGCAGTAGCCGAGCTTTGCACACTTCTTCACCCCCACTTTCCGGGGGTTCATTGCCTGGCCCCATTAGCCACACAACACCTGACCAGAAGGCTGGACTACCGGAACACCGACTTCTCAAAGCGGTAATTTCACTGATTGCTCCTCTTTGTCCTCCTGAAGAGAAGTTGATTAACGCCAATCAACGACACAGCAGAAACTGAATTGGAAAAAACTCACCTCATTGATAAAGCATTTAATGATGATGAATGTATTAATGTAAATACCATTATAAATATAAATGTATATATGAAGTAAAAAGATGAAGAGCAAAGAAATACAAGRAGTAAGAAACAAGAAAGAATCATCAACTGGCCCTGGTTTGAAATCTGCTTGATCTTTCGGTGCGCTGCGGTAACTACTGGCGCCATTTACCGACAAATCAAAACAAGGTCCAGCTTCTTTGTTTATTAATTCTATGATTATTATTAAATCAATTCAATTATCATTAAAACAACTATATTTTTAYTTTTATTTTTATTTCAATTTCAATTTCAATCACAATCAGATATCACCCTTTTCCTTTTCAATAAATCTATTATAACCAATATAATCTGAAAATATAGAGTATACTCAATTATGAATATCGATTCTTATAATGACGACTTTTCTCAATAATGATAACAATAATAATATTAATAAAAATGATATTCCTATAGTCAATCAACAATCAACAAGATTAATTTTAACTCCCACTTTAACGCCAATGAAAGTTGTATTATTAGCTTTAGTATCTGCTTATTCTTCTGGTGTTTTTCCAACAATTATTCATCCTCCTCTTTTATCAACTTTAGTTAAATTTATTAATGGTTTATCTGTAAATAGTTCTAATTCTTTTTCTCCCGCCAACAATCAAAAAAATGATTTATCAAATGAAATTTCAAATGAAATTTCAAATAAAAATTCAAATTCAAATTCAAATAAAATTGATACTGAATCTGTTGAATTTTTTGTTAATCCATCTTTRATAGATTTATTAAATAAATTACAAGATTCAATTATTTTTTATTTAAAAGATTTAAAAGAAATTATAAATGATAATGAAATTAAAAAAATTTTAAATCAAACAAAATTACATTTATTAATGTTTTTATGGTCTTTAAATTCTTTTGATTCTTTTGATTCTTTTATTTCAATAACTAAATTTTTAATTGTTCAATCTCCAAAATATGGTAAACAAACTTTAATAAAATTTAATTATATTAAAAATAATTATAAATTATTTACAAGAAATTCTTATTTAGGTAAATTTGTTTCAAGTTTATGTGGTTCTTTTACAATTTTAGAATTTGATAGATATTTATTAATTTGGAATAGTTTTATACAATTTAGACAACCTTCTTATAATTTAATGTTACAATTATTTAAATATTTTAATAATGTTAATAATAATATTAATAATAACATTAATAATAATATTAACAATAATAATAATTCTTTATCAAATTTTAAAACAATTTTTTTAAGAAAAAATATTTCAAAAGTTAAAAATTTTGAAGAATTTCCATTTGAAGTTAAATTTACATCTTTTAATAATAATTTTAATGATTTAAATAAAATTGATTTAAATTTTTTAAATTCAATTACTAATACTTTAAATTTAAATATTAATACTTCTTTAGATCCTCAAAATTTATTAATTTTATCAAATTTTGATTTATCAAAACTTTTAGAAAAACAAATTCAATTATTAGAGACTTTTGGTTCTCCAATACCAAAAAAACTTGAAAAAATTTTATCTCTTATGGCAACTTTTAATCAAAATGGTTCTTTACCTTCAATTTATTATGTGAAATATTTAGAATGTTTAAAAAATGATGATTATGAAAATTGTTATGATTATTTACATAGATATTTTGATTATATTATGTCAAATAGACAAAATGTTATATATCAATATGCTTTATTAAGTTTAGCAACTTTAGAAGCTAATTTTGGTTGTGATGATGAAGCTTTAAAAGCTATAAATGAAGCAATTTCTGTTGCAAGAGAAAATAAAGATAATGAATGTTTAAATTATTTATTAAGTTGGTTATTTAATTTTTTAAAACATAAACCAACTTTAAAACATGAATTTTTTAGTACAAATGAACAATTACTTCAATTTTTAAAATTAAAAACAAATGAATTAGAAAATTTAACACTAAATGCAATGTCTTATCAATTAGAAGCTTTACAATTAACTTTAGATGGTAAACCACTTAAAATTATTATTGAAACTTTAATGAAATCAAGCTTTGTTTCAATTATTGATAATAAATCATCTTTTATAAGACATAATCAACTTCAAAGTTCTTTATGGAATAGAGTTGGAATTGAAAGTCTTGCAGAATTATATTTAGATATTTCCCTTGATTGTAATAATAATGATAATGAAAATAATACTAATATTTTGGATGAAACTTTAATTTTAATTAGAAAATCATATTTAGAATATTATAATGGTAATATTGAAAATGCTTTCAAATTATTAGATAATTATGGTAAAAATAAAAAAATTTTATCAAAAGATTTATCATTATTGAAAATTTGGGAAAGTAAAAAAATCATTTTATTAATTAAACAATCTATTAATAGATCTAGAATTAGATTTAGTAGAATTTTATTAAATAAACTAATTGGTAATAATCAAGTTTTAAGTGATTTAGATTTAAAAATTGAAGTGAAATATTTAGAGGTTTTAATTGAATTTAAAAGTGGTAATATAAATAATGCAATAAATTTATGTTATTCACAAATTAAATTTAATCAAATTTATTACGATCATTATTGGTATATAAAATTCTCATTATTATATTGTAAAATTTCAAATGAATGTAATTCAGGTTATATTAGAGGAATCTCAATGATAATTAGAAGCATAAAATTAGCAAAAGAATCTTCATTAATAACATTAGTTAATGAAGGTATTTTAATATTATGTGAAATTTTATTACAAGTTGCAAATAATAAACAAATGAATTATAATATAGAAAATACTGAAGAAAATTCAAGATATGTTTCAAATAAAAATAAAGAAGTTTTAGAAATTTTAGATAAATCAATGCCTCAAATATTTGAAGTAAATAATATTGAAATTATAGCTAAAGCTTATTATTTATTAGCATTATCAATATATCAAATTTTAAAATTTGAAATTGAAAAAAATAAATCAAATAAGCAAGTTAAAACAGAACATAATCATGAATTATTTAATAAAGTTTTAAAATACTTAGAGATTTCAATGAAAAATTATAGAAAAAGTAATTGTTTAGATGAAATGATAAATAATTTCAATTTACAATATCAAATTGGAGTTCTCTTCAATCATGAAGATTTAGTTATTCATGCTCAAAAATCAATTCAGAAATTGAATGATAGAATAACAGAAGAATGTAATCATAGCATAATATAGATTTTTTTTTCCTTTGTAATTTGCAAGTTTTTATTTTTTTTAGCGTTTGTGTCATATTGATTAAATAGCATTAATAAAGGGTTTTAAATTTTATACATTTATTTAACCGATTTCAAAGCCAGTAATACGGGTATTAAAAAAAGGCACTAATAGCCCTAAATATTGTTAACGTGAAATTAAAGAGGGCTCTAAGTAAAATAAAAATTAACAGTTTTTAAGGTCACGACATTTACACGTGCTATTTGTGTTAATGCAGAGATGGAGCATTTTTTGCTCAATGCTCCCAGGAAATTGAACCAGCGAGTAATCCGCAAAGGTTGCAATGACACGAAAAGCGCGGATTAACCAGGAACGGCGGTTGCGTTTTGAAGAGCTGAAGCTCAGCACCTGTTTGCAAAGTTTGTATGGAGGCTCTTTGCAAGCTGATGATTATGGGAAATTTCAGATTCTGATACTATTGAAATTTATTATATCACTGGCTCTAACTGATTTATAAATATCTAATTTAAAATACTGTAAGGCAAGTAAAATAAATAATCATCAGCAATAATTCAAAATGGGTAAAAGGTATGTCAAAAGTAAAAGCTATAATGCTAAAATGCTTTGAAGAATCTTAAAATTATGTATATCCTGTATTCCAAGAAAGAACATTTGATCAGAATTTTATTAGGAGGATTATATCAAATGGTAATAACAACAGTGAAAAGCTTTAAAGGATTTTTTCCTAACAGAAAAGAATTAAAAAAAACTGGAGAATATGTAGTGTTATAAAATATGCATTAAATTATAAATTTTCTCGAAAGTTTCAAAAAAATACCAACTTTTTATTATCAAATAATATCATATTTATTCGATTCATATATTTCTCGTTACCTTATAATATCCATTAGGTTCAAATTTGAGGCATATAGAAATTATTCAAAATCAGTAATTCATCCTTCAAAAGTAATTTAAGCATTCATAAAAAGAAAATCCTTCAGTCAATAATTGTATAAAATAATTAGTCAATTTGTTAATTTTTGTAAAATGGTCAAACATATATCAAAAGATTTCATAGATTTTTCAAGCATTTACTTCATTATATTTAAAAGTAATATAAATCATATCAGAAATCCAAATAACTAACAAAATTTATTAAATTAAATCAAATTCATTTGTGATTTTTTTTAAATTTTTATTTTCTTAATTCAATTATAGTCACGGTTATAGATCTCGTACACGTTATGCTTTCGCTCGTGATTACAAGAAACATGGTGCAATTGCATTATCAACTTACTTAAAAGTTTATAGAGTTGGTGATATTGTTGATATCAAAGCTAATGGTTCAATCCAAAAAGGTATGCCACATAAATATTACCATGGTAAAACTGGTGTCGTTTATAATGTCACTAAATCTGCCGTTGGTGTTATTGTTAATAAAATAGTTGGTAATAGATATATTGAAAAAAGAATTAACTTAAAAATTGAACATGTTAAACATTCAAAATGTCGTCAAGAATTTTTAAACCGTGTTAAAGAAAATGCTGCTAAAAAAGCTGAGGCTAAAGCTAAAGGTTTAACTGTTCAATTAAAACGTCAACCTGCTAAACCAAGAGAATCTCGTATTATTACAACTAAAGGTAATATTCCTCAAACCCTTGCCCCTGTTCCATACGAAACATTTATTTAAGTTATTCATTATTTTACTTTATATATAATAATAAATTAATAAAATATGAAAATTTCAGTTAAATAATCACTATTCAATGTTAGTTCTATTAGTCACCAAGTATTTCAGTATAAAATTAGCTTTCTGTAGCCTTTGCTATCTAGGCAAAGTTATTTGAATGTATTTTTCAATTCATTCAAGCTGATACTGCTCAATCCTCCATAGATCAATGATTAATCTTCAGTAATCTGCTGTTTGACGACTAACTTCAGAGAAAAAGAACCTTTGAAATTAAAAAACTGAGAGCACTCTTTACAATCGGGGTCTGTGAAAGAGGTTTACAGAGAGGTCTCTTCTGCTTAACCCTCGATTTATTTCAAAAACACAAAAACTGAAGCCAAAATAACGGTTCCTTTTTTGTTTGGTTTTTACTTTATTGGACTTTAAGTTTGAATGTAAACAAATCAGTCAATCCACGATAAATAGACTTTCTTTTTAAAAATAAAGCTGATTGAATACTTATTCAACTAATGTTTGGCATATTTCTCAATTGAAACATTATTATAAAAAACAGAAGAAATAAATATAAATAAAACTTCAATGGGTGTTTCAACTCAAAGTATTCTTGATGGTTTAAATGAAAATCAAAAAAAAGCTGTGATTTTCCCCAGAGATTCTCAATTGCAAATTGTTGCAGGTCCTGGAACTGGTAAAACGAAAGTTTTAACATCAAGAGTTGCATATCTTTTATCAAATGGGTTGAAACCTCATGAAATAATTGTAGCTACATTTACAAAAAAAGCTTCGAATGAAATGATCAATAGATTAAAAGATTTTGATACAAAAGGATTGATTATTGGAACTTTTCATAGTATATGTTGTAAACTTTTAAGAAAATATATTAACTTTTCAAACATTCCAAACAATTTTAAAATAGCCGATGAAAGAGATGCTAATCAAATGTTGAAAGAATTATTTGATAATCTCCCTGATGACTTAAATCAAGCTCGAATTCAAGCAAAGATTTTAAAAAATAAAAAATCTAGGCTTTCTTCAAAGAATAATACAAAAAATAAAAAAAAATCTCAATTTGAGTTAATCGATTTATATACCACTGAAAAAAATGATGGTGAAAAACAAAATAACTTATATGATGTTAAGAAAGTAAGAAGAATGATCTCTAAATGTAAATCTTATGGGTTGTATCCTGATGATTATTTTTCTACATATGATAATAAAGAATTTTTTCTTATATATCAATATTATCAACAAAAATTGAAACATCTTAATTTTCTTGATTTTGATGATTTATTATTACAAACAAATATATTATTAACAAAAAATCCAACGCTTTTGAAATATATTAAGCATGTTCTTGTTGATGAATTTCAGGATACAAACTCAATTCAGTTAAAATTAATTCAAGGTTTTTGTAAATCTTCTCAAAATATTACTGTTGTTGGAGATCCTGATCAAAGTATTTATGCTTTCAGGGATGCTCTCTCTAAAAATTTTTACTCAATGAAAGAAAAATTCAAAGATTGTAAAATAATTTATTTAAATGAAAATTATAGATCAACTTCTGCTATTCTTCAAATAAGTGAATCGCTTATGTCTCAAGAAACTGAAAGGGACTCCAAATCATTACAATCAAAACTTCCTCATAGTTTTCCTCCTGTTTTTAGACAATTATTAACTCCAGAAGCTGAATCAGAATATATTGGAAATGAAATTCTTTATTTAACCTCTTTAAAAGCCGATACTCCTCAAAAGGAAAATCCTTCTAGAAAAAAAAATTTATTTTCTTACAATAATATTTCAATATTACTTAGAAGTTCATATCAATCTAGAGTTATTGAAAATGCTCTTTCTTCTAGAAAAATTCCTTATGAACTTATAAAGGGAAGGGCTTTTTGGGAAAGAAAAGAGGTTGTAGCAATTATAGATTATTTAAGAGTTGTAAGCTCTACAGATGATTACCTTGCTATTATTAGAACTTTGAATTATCCGTTAAGAGGTATTGGCATGACAAGCATAAAACATATATCGGAACTAATGTCTAAATATGATTCTCCTTGGAAATGTATTGAAGATATTGCTTTTAAGAAGCCAATTAAATCTTTCAAGGTAACCTCTAGACTATCAAAAAGTGTTAGGATGTATTTTGATCTTATAGAGTCTACAAAGAAAATGTTAATAGATTTTCAAGCAGATACTAATAAACTTAAAAAAACCAATAAAAATAAAAAAGTTGTGAAAAATCTAGAATTACTATTTGAAAAGCTTTATACAGATAGTGGGTTGAAAGCTTTATATGAAAAAGAATTAGAGAGACATTTGAATGTTATGGAAGTTAAATCTCAATTAAATGAATTTGAGCCTCAAGATGATTTTTTACCTTTGGTAGATGATGAAAATGAAGCCAATTTCCCAGAACTGAAGACACCAGATATGTTTTCCGAAGCTGAAACCCTTGCTAAATTCTTAGAATCGATCGATTTATATAATGTATCTAAACTAGAAGAATCTGAGAAAGGAAATGAAATTATAAATGAGAAAGGAAAGGTTTCAATATCAACTATACATGCTTCAAAAGGTCTTGAATGGCCCATAGTTTTTGTTCCTTCTTGTAATGAGAATAATATTCCATCAATGTTTTCTATTAATGCTGATGAACAATTAAATGAAGAGAGAAGAATTTTATATGTCGCCACTACAAGATCAAAACTTCTACTTTATTTGACTGCTTATCTTCAACGAGGTTCACAAGATGTTGATATCTCAAGGTTTTTGACACATGATGTGATTTCAAAAACTGCAGAAAATCAATCAGCTTTTAAGGATATTAAGTCTTTCAGATTTCTTTGTGATTTATTAAAAACTCAACTTCCTCAAAAACAAGAATTAAACCAGTTTTTAAAAGATTATCAATTAGCTTCTAGAAGTCATCATTTTCCAATTTTCTATAAAAATGGAATGCTTATAAACTCACCCAGATCAGATCTAACTTTTTCAAATCCATCATCGCTGAATGATCATTTTTCTGTTCAAAAAAGGAGTATGAATTCAGTTTCAGAAAGTAATTCTTCAATAATAACAGCTTCTCAACTAATGAAAAAAATGGGAATGACAACATCAGATAAAAAAAGTAAAACGAACAAAAATAATTTCAATTCGGGTACTTCTAGTAAAATTAATTCAGGTTTTTCAATAATTAGTGCTTCTCAGTTATTAAGGAAAACAGAAGGAAAAAAAAGTAATTCAGCATATACAAAAAGTAATTCAGTCTTCAAATCAGGAAACATTTCTAAAATCAAAAAAATAGGAACGTTAAAATTTCCAAAAGTATAAAAAAAAATAGTTCAGTATATTATAATTATTTTTATGAATAGATATTGGATTATTTTCAAATTTCAAAAACTAATGTATTATATCAAAAAATTACAAAGATAATTAGAAACTTTAAAGGGTTGGATTTAATGAGAAGAATATTATTTTAATTTCTTACAAAATAAAGAAGTTTGAAAAGTTTAATAATAGAGAAAAAGACAAAATAATATAATGTATATATCTTATAGTTTACTAGATTCAGGACCTTTAAATTGATCTTCTGTAACACCTTTTCCCATAGCAGCAGTTGAAGAAACTCCACCAGTTACCATTTTTAATAAATTATCAATATATTCAGCACCAGACCATTTTTGATGCTTAACAACTTCAATATTATTTTCAATTTCCGGAGCTTGTACATTTTGACCATAAGCTTTCATACCAATTTTTGAATAATCTCTTGAGAAATTATCAATTGCTAAAGCAGTAACATGTAAACCTGCTAAAGTAATAAATTGCCAAACGTAACCAAGTTTTGCTAATCTATTAATAAAAGTTTCTTGATCTTCTGATTTCATAGCTTTATTCCAATTAAAAGAAGGAGATAAATTATAAGCTAACCATTGATTTGGATATTTTTCTTTAACACCATTTGCAAATTCTTCAGCTTGAGAATAATCAGGTAATCTTGACTCCATCCAAATTAAATCAGCATATGGAGCAAAAGCTCTTGCACGATTAACAGCACATTGAGTACCACCTTTATAACGATAATAACCTTCTCTGACTCTTGGAGCATCCCAATTAAAATATAAATCTTTACCTAATAATTTTTTAGCTAAAGCTCTTGCTTCTTTATTTGAAGTACAACTTGTGGGATTAACTTTTGAAGTAAATTGATTAATTAAAGAAGATTTATTTGAATAAGAACCAGAATTAATTTCATCAATAACAAGTTCATGAAATAATTTAACATCTGCATTTTTAAGCCAATCATTTTCAATATTAGATAATTCATCACCATTTTTACCATTTTTTTCAGCTTGAAATAAAATAAAAGATAAATCTTGAATATTTGGATTAGTTGAACCTTGAATAAAATAATGATCTCTATGATCAATTGTTGAAGTTAATAAAGTTGCAGCTTCAGAATCAGTTCTTGCAATACATAATAAATCTGAATACATAATATCAGCCGAAGCTCTAATTGCAACTAATCTATTAATATGTTCTTGAATTGGTACTAAAACTTTACCAGCCATATGACCACATTTTTTAGTACCAGGAGCTTGATCTTCAATATGAATACCAGCAGCACCTCTTTCAATAAATAATTTAGTTAATTTTATAATTGCAGTTATACCACCATGACCAGTATCAGCATCAGCAATTATTGGTCTTAAAAAATCAATATAATTTAAATTTGATCTATTATTTTTTGATAAATTTAATCTTTCTTCTCTTTGTTTTCGATCATGAAATAATTGAGCAAAAAATAAATGTTGAACTTTATTTGGAACAGTATCCATTGGATAATCAGCTAAATCTGGACTTGGTTCATTTGAAGTAGAAGCAGTTGAAGAACATTGCCAACCAGAAATATAAATTGTATCAAGATATTTTGACATTTGAGTTATATGAATTGGATCTAAAGCGCCGAAAGTAAAAGAAGCAGATTTATTTTTAAAATGATTTGATAATAAATTAAATAATTTTTTTGATTGAATTGAAGAAGGATAATTGATTTTTAAATTACCTCTTTTTAAAGCAATATCTTTTGCATTATAAATTCTTTTTGTTTGATTCCAACGTGGTTCAGACCACCATTTTTCAATTTCATTAATTTGATTATTGAAATTATTTTCTTCTTGATTTAAATCAATTTTTGTAAATGGCATTTTTCTAATAAGAAGACTAATTAATTGAATGAATATTATATTTTAAATGATTTAAATGATACATATATATATATATATATCAAAAATAAGAAATATATATAATAATTAATAGTAGTTTATATTATTAGAAGATGTAAATTGAATTGAATAAAATTGAAGGGGAATTGAGAAGTTAAATATGAATTGTAAGAAATGGAGAAAGCGCAATTGAAGATATGAATGATTATTTATAAAAAATAGTCATTTTATAATACTTCCTTACTTCCCTATTTCCATAAAGAAATCATATAATAAAAATATGATTTCAAAGAAGGAGAAAAAAAAAAGATGGAAAAATGGAAAACATTGATAGCTTTCAGATGAATAAAGATTTGTGAACCTGTGATATGAAGTTTATTAAAGACAGAACATGTTTATCAGATGCTTATAAAAAGGTTATCAGTTTGTTATTGATTGGTTATTAATTGATTATTAATTCATTATAAACTGGTTATCAGATGCTTCTTGAGTTTATTTTGTGTATCTCGAATATTTCTTTTGACATTTGAATATAGAAAATACTTCAAAAAAATATAAAAAAGATCAGAAATAAGAAAAAGAAAAAGGAAACTAAGGAAATCCGGGGTACTTAATCTTGAATGAGCAGGATTATGGTGCAGTGCCACTGTACAGCCACAACGCCACAAGTTAAATTAAGTATGCTGTTGCACGTGTCTCGGGGTTTAAGATCTGGAGGAGATTGAATTTGGAAAATGGAAATAGAAATGAATAATAGACCTTACTGTAAATTGAGTATTTGTTGAAGTGACTAAAGTGGGACAATTGAAATCAATATAATAATATTAATATAAATAGTAAAAGAAAATACAATCCACAAAGAAATACCTTACTACGGTAAAATAAATAAATGTCGAGGGCTTCAAGAATAACGTTCGGATTGACTTGTTTGTTATCAATTGCCACAATTGGGGTTGTTCATAAAGTCCAAAAACTTGAGCAAGAGGTATGTTCCTATCAAGAGAAGAGTATATTAAATTAGAAATGGATTGATGTTTTTGATCATTTACTAACTAAAGTATCATTTATGGGTTATTCAACCGCATTTTAAAATCAGTATCGATAGTCATTACATCAAGGCCCAATTAAAGATGCACAAAGAGTGAAAGAGAAATTAGAAGCCAAAGAAAGAAAGAAAAGATTGAATGAAGCAGAACACTTGGAACAGATAAAGCTTAGGAAACAGTATGAGGCAATACAGCCTTTGACCGGTGTTACACAAACAGCTGAAGTAGCTTCATCAGCCACTGCTGGAACAGATCAAACCAAGGTATAATGAAAGAAAAAAAAGTATTTTTGCATTTGGACAGAAGTCTCAAGTCTGCTTAAAGAAGAAGTGAAAATGCACTTCAAAGTTCTTGTAAATATTATTAAATAACTAGTACAAGTCATACATCATCATTTCTCAATGTTTAATAGTTTTTTTATATAAATCAATTTTTTGACCCAATAAATTAATTAATTCATTTATTAAAGTAATTAGTTATCTAGTTATCAATTGATTATAATCACCTGACCAGTGACTTTTCTTGCAGCGTCTTAAAGCACGTGCTCTATAAACCCATCCTCATTTCTGGTTCTGTTTGCTTTTCTCTGGTGCTTTTGTTTTTTGTTCCTTTTGTTCCTTTCGTTTCTTTGCGCTGTGGCAGTGATCTGTGCCCGCAGCGCTCGGCAGCCGCAACGCTCTGGCGTTAGCGGTCCCAAGGAGTTATCCCCGTGTAAAGTAGACACTTCTACTTTTCTCCTGCTCTGCAATCTTTGACCCATCCCTATTCCATCTCGATTATGGAGCTATGCGCACCACCTGATTGGTGCTTTGCCAATGGAACAGTCCCCTATTTCACTGCCCGACCCAGTGATCTGGTTTCCGGACAACGCTGGCTTCACCCGCGTCCTCTGCTGCTGCAAGCCCGGGTAACCCGCCTTATCTTTAGGCGTAACGGTGACGACTGAAAGAAAAATTTCATTTTATTCGTTTCTGACAATAGTCCTGATAATTTTATGGAATTCCCATCCACCACCACCGTACTCTACGGAAATTCAAGTGAATTTTTTTTATTCAAAAAAGAAATATTAAAAAAAAAACTTCACTCAAAATTTACTTATTATTTCTACTTTATAATATTACTAATAAATCCTAAATAGTATTTATAAATAAATAAAACTAAAAAAAAATAACAATAATAATAACAATAATCATATATATTTTTATTATATATAATTAACTTATCAATTAATTAATTAAATAAATAAATAGTTAATAATTAAATACATTAATTACTTTCAATAACTAATTTTTTTTATATATTCAAATTCTTACTTTAATATATAAAATTTTAAAATTTTAAATAATTATTCAAATCAATTTTCAAATCAATTTTTAAATAAATATTCTTAAATCAAAAGACTTTTAATCTCAATATAAATACATTATGACTGATCAAATTATCAATGGAACAAATAACTTAAGTATCTCTGGCAAGCCTGCAAAGCGTGCTTACGTTCCTCCTCATCAACGTAATCGTTCAAAAAATAATAATAATAGTAATAGTAATAATAACAGTAATAATAATTCTCCTTCTGTTAGTGCTGATCGTGCATCTTTAACTGCTCCTTCAACTCCTTTAGATAATTCTTTTTCTGATAATAGATCCTCTTATTCAAACAATAATAACTTTAATAATTATAATAACAATAACTCTGGAGGTTATAACAATAACGGCTATAATAATAATAATAGTAATGGTGGTTATAACAATAATGGTTTCTATGGACGTGGTGGTCGTGGAGGTCGTGGCGGTTATTCTCGTGGTGGCTTTCGTGGGGGTCGTCAAAATTATGGTCCAAGACCTGATCATAATCATACTGGTCGTTTTGTTGATGGTAAACAAATTCCTGGTCCAAAAAATGAAAAAATTGAATTAGAATTATTTGGTGAAGTAAATAGTGTTGATTTCCAATCTTCTGGTATTAATTTTGATAATTATGATGATATTCCTGTTGAAGCAACTGGTTCTAAAGTTCCTGATCCAATATCTGCTTTTTCTTCTCCTCCTTTAGATCCACTTTTATTAGAAAATGTTTTATTAGCTAGATTTACAAAACCAACTCCTGTTCAAAAATATTCTGTACCAATTATTGCTGCTGGTAGAGATTTAATGGCTTGTGCTCAAACTGGTTCTGGTAAAACTGGTGGATTTTTATTTCCAACTTTATCTGAATCTTTTAAATCTGGTCCAAATAAAATTGAAATTAATCCAAATTCTTTTTCTGATTCAAAAGCTTATCCTTCAATTTTAATCTTAGCTCCAACAAGAGAATTAGTTTCTCAAATTTTTGATGAAGCAAAAAAATTTTGTTATAGATCTTGGATGAGACCTTGTGTTGTTTATGGTGGTTCTGATATTGGTTCTCAAATTAGAAATATTGATCGTGGTTGTGATGTTTTAGCTGCAACTCCTGGTCGTCTTAATGATTTATTAGAAAGAGGTAGAGTTTCTTTAAAAGGTATCAAATATTTAGTACTTGATGAAGCTGATAGAATGTTAGATATGGGTTTTGAACCTCAAATTAGAAGTATTGTTGAACAAAATGATATGCCTGGTGTTCATGAAAGAACAACTCTTATGTTTTCTGCAACTTTCCCAAAAGATATTCAAATGTTAGCAAGAGATTTCTTAAAAGATTATATATTTTTATCTGTTGGTAGAGTTGGTTCAACTTCTGAAAATATTACTCAAAAAATTCTTTATGTTGAAGATTCTGAAAAAAATTCTGTTTTATTAGATATTTTATCTTCTTATGAAAGTGGTTTAACTTTAGTTTTTGTTGAAACAAAAAAAATGGCTGATCAATTATCAAATTTTTTAATTAGTCAAAATTTCCCAGCAACTTCAATTCATGGTGATCGTTCTCAAAATGAAAGAGAAAGAGCTTTAGAAATGTTTAGAACAAATAAAACTCCAATATTAGTTGCAACTGCTGTTGCTGCAAGAGGTTTAGATATTCCAAATGTTACTCATGTTGTAAATTATGATTTACCTTCTGATATTGATGATTATGTGCATAGAATTGGTAGAACTGGTAGAGCTGGTAATACTGGTGTTGCAACTGCTTTTTTTAATCGTGGTAATAAAAATATTGTTAAAGATTTACTTGATATTTTATCTGAAGCAAATCAAGAAGTTCCTGATTTCTTAGAAACTGTTAGTAGAGAAACTTTCTCCGGTAGAGGTGGAAGAGGTGGTAGAAGTAATGCAACAAAAGATTATCGTCGTTCAAATAATTCTGGTTATTCAAATAATAACTTTGGTAATAATTCTGGTTCTGGTTCTTGGGGTAATTGGGGTTCTCAAGGTGGACAATCTTCTCAAGGAGGACAAGGTGGTTATCAACAATCTAGTCGTAGTTCAAATTATGGTAATGCTAACTCTTCCCAAAATAATTGGTGGTAGATAGTATTATTATATTGTTATACCTTCTTTAAGTCCAAAATAATGAATTAAAAGAATAAGAAAAAACTGATAAAAAATAAAAAAATTTAAAGAAATTAAGAAAAAAATTTTTCTTCAAAATAAAATATAAAATTATAATATAATAATATTTATAAAAAAAAAATATTTCAAAAATCTAATCAAATAATATCAAACATTAAACATTTATTCCTGTTATTTGTTTTTTATACTTTTTTATTTATTTTCAAATTTGAATCATTATAGATTCATTACATTAAGCTATTGGTTAAGTTTTTGCTTTTACATCATCTTAACTTTTATCAAGTATTTTCTATTCATTGTTTTCTGCTTTTTTGTGTTTTTAGGTGTTTCATTAAAAATTTTTTTTATATAATTGTTTTATTTTTGCTTCTTATTTTTATTGTTCATTTGATTTTATCAAAATTTCTTATTTTTTTTAACTTATTTTTGTTCAAGTGTTTTTGTTAAATGTTATATGGCTCAATTCCAAATCATTATTTATGTTTTTAATTCTTTTTGTTGTTTTAATGTTGAGATTATTCTAAGGCTCTGTTTATTTTACAAGAGATGAAAAAAAAAAAAATTTAAAAAAATTAAAAAAAAAAAAATTAAAAGAAGAAAAAAAAGTTTTTATTGTATTGATATTTTTCTTCATTTTTCATTTAAATTTCAAAGAATGAAATAATGAAGTTTTAATTATAGAAAAAGATTTAGATTTCTTTAAACATTGGTAACTTTTTTTCATTTCTCTTGTAATATAAAAAGTATAGATTATGTATATAATTATATTTTGTTTTTTTTATTACATAATCATTTCAACTTTGTTATTGTTTTACTATTCATTTTTAATCATCAAATCAAAATTATACATATATACATATAAACATATATATACACTTAATTAATATAATACATAAAAAATCATTAAAAGAATTGAATTTATCTAAAATTACTATTATTTATATTATCTAAAAGAGCTTCTTCTAAAGCACTTTTACTTATACTTATTGAACTTAAATCACTATATGAACTTGATTCAGTTGTATTTGTAGTTGTATTTGTAGTATTTGTAGTATTTGTAGTATTTGTTGTATTTATATTTGAATTATTTGAAGATAAATTAATATTTTTCATTAAAGCATTTATTAAATTTATATTATTTTTCATATTTTTTTGATCTAATTTTAATTTTTTTCTATTTGAAATATTTGATTGAAATTTTATAATTGGATTAATTGCAGATTTACTTTTATAATTTAAAAATTGATTATTTGTATTTTCTTGAATATAATTATTATTATTTGAATAAGAATTTTTTATCCTTTGTTGTTTAGATAAGTAATTATCATAATTATCATAATTATCATAATTATCAAAAGTCTTGTAATTTTTATTGAAATGGGAGTTAGAGTTTGGATCATAATCCAAATCAGAAATATTTTTAGTATTTGTATTTATATTTATATTTGTATTATTTAATTCATCATTCATATAACTTTGATTATTATCTTTGTTATCATAATGGTGATCATTATCAATTTCACCATCTTCTTCATCATCATCATCATCATCATCATCATCATCATCATCATCATCATCAAAAGTGGGTAATTTACTTGATAGAATTTTTGAAGAGTAAAGAATATTATTATTGATATTTTTATTATCGTTATTTTTATTGAGATTGTTTGTATTTAAAGTATTTAAATTAAGAGAAGAAGATAAATAAGAAGTTGATAATAAAGAAGAAGAAAGTGGAGAAGGTAATAATATATTATTATTTTGATTAATAATTGAGTTTGTAAAACCCGAATTTAATTGAGTAGTTTTGATTTTGTTCATATTATTTTGATTATTATTATGATTATGAATAATATTTTCATTTACAGATTGAACTTTAAATAAGTTTAAAGTATTTTTTGTAATTGAATCATCATTATTTTCATTATTTTCATTATTTTCATCGCTGAATTGATTATTATCATTGAATTGATTATTATCATTGAATTGATTATTGATATTATTGGATAATGTATGTTGAATAATTAATTGATTTTTTAAATTATTCATTTTTTGAGTATATAAAAATAAAGCCATTTTCTTAAGAAAGGTTATAGGAACATTAAATTTTAAAGATAAATCATTCCATTGAATAAAATTGAGTTGATTATTATTATTACTATTATTATTATTGTTACTATTACTATTATTATTTAACAATTTCCAAAGTTTTTCTTGTTTTTCAATTGACCAATTTTCAATAGAAGGAGGATCAATAAAACCATTTCTTTCAAAAGGAAATCTTAAATAAACTATAGTTTTTTTTCTATCATTATTATCATTATTATTATTATTGTTGATATTGTTGTTATTGTTATTATCGTATTGGTTATCGGAACTCATTTCTTTTTCCCAAAGTTTTCGAAATTGAGAATTGCAAAAGATTATTTCATATCCCTGAAATAAGTTTTATCAATCAAGATGTATAATTGCAGTTATGTTTAGTATTGCCACTGTAATTATGTTTAGTTAAATCTGGGATAATCTGGAGTAAATTCATTAGGAGACTGTTCAAGCTAACCATTGTTTTTATCTTTTATCGCTCGCTACCTGCACTGTAGAGGTAAATCAGTCAGTTAATCGATCAATTTGGGGTATTTCTGAGACAGGAATTGATAAGCAGAGAACAAGCACTGGAACACACACGGATGCCAGGATATCCGGAGAGCAGGAACACAAGTATCCACGGCCACGGGTAAACCGCAGGAAAACACCAAGAGCTTTTTGTGGTTGGAAAGAAAAGAAAAAAGAGAGAGCAGAAGAAGAACAAGAACAGCAACAGCAACAGCAACAAGAGAAGTAAAAGGAATAGAACTGAACTGAACTGAATTGGATTCTTGCACCTTCACCCTCAACAGCCACAATGGAAGACGCCCCTCAGACCACCAGCAACAAGCCCCCTGTGTACTATGCTCCCTTTCCCTCGGCGGCAGTGCTTTCTGGGATCAGCAGCGACTTGACCTCTGTCATCAGCTCCAGCATCCTCAACTACTGCAGAGACTATTTGTGTCTCACGTTCAACTGCCAGGGCACTGTCCTCTACGCCTGGGCAAACTCCAACTTGAACTACGCTGCTTCTTTAAAAGAGCCCAGAGACTCCACAGACTCCACAGAGCCCAGAGGCCCTGCTGCTTCTTCTGCAATTCCTTTGACGCCGACAACGCCCAGTGCTGGTATTGGTGCTTACTCTGCTTCTGCCTCTTCTTCTGCTAAACCAATTGAACTCATCCAGGCTTACAAAATAGCGAAAAATTGTTTGCAGATACTCAAAAGATACAAACAGTTAGCAAAAGAGTCTCAGTCTATCATGGATTCAACTCCAAGTAGTTCTTCTACAACCACATCATATTCCAATGATGATAATAGTGATAATATCAAGAATAATGATTTGCAACTATTGCGAATGAATTATGATGAATCAAAGGAAATAATAATAATTCCAAATGATGCTGATGATCTAGTTCTCTGCGTAGTTCTAAATAAATCTGATTCCCCTTCATCATAATCTTCTTTATACTCTCTTTTATCTTTTTCTTCTCTTTTTCAGTTATGTAATGCTTCTTTCTTTCTTTCTTTCTTTCTTTCTTTCTTGTTAATGGTAATTCAATAAAGTTTTTTCTGCTTATTTTAACTTCTCACAAGTCGAAAATTCGGCGGATCCGTAAACTTGGCGACAACTTCACCTCGCTCCGAAAAATATACTTCAACTTCATAAAAATATAAAAAACGTTGCTATCTCTTTGAAATTAATATATTGAAGTATTAGTTAAAAGAAAAAAACTAATTTCAATGATCTTATAACTTTACACTAGTTAACTGAAATTACTATAATTATAAATAATTAATATATCGATATTATTATAAAAAAATAATCAATAAAAAATCTATAAATGAGTAGCAATGTACCTGAATTACCTGGGTTTTATTATGATACTGAAAGAAAGAAATATTTTAAAATTTTAAAAAATAATACTTTATGTTCTTCATCAACTTCTTCTAATTCTTATTCTTCTAAAAATTTATCAAATTATACAAATTCTTCAATAATTAAAAATAAAAGAGATATAATGATTAAAAATATGAAAAACAATAACAACAATGATAATAATAATGATATTGACAATGGTAATAATAACAAAAAACAAAAAAAAAATAAGCGCCCAAAAAAAAATATAAATGAATCAAATTATAATCATAAATTACTTAAAACAAAAGATTCAATAAATTTTCAAAATCAAATTATTAATCCAAATTTACTTCAAATTAATTCAAAATCAGATTTTTATAAAAATTTTAATAATTTTATCTTAAATACAAAAATTAATACAAATTTAAATTCAAATTTTAATTCAAATTTAAATTCAATTTATTTCAGTTATAAAAATTTAAATAAAATTTTAAATTTAAATTTTTTTAAAAAATTTAATTTAATTTCAAATCAATCTTCAATTCAAAATAATTTTAAAAATAAATTCATATTTCATGATGATTTTAATAAATTATTTTATATTTTATCAAATAATGGTAATTTATCTTTTTCAAATTATAATTCTTTAAATAATTCAAATATATATTTAAAAGATTTAAATGATTTTAAAATTAATAGATCAATTATAGATTCCATTCAATTTGATTCAAATTCAAAATCAAATACTTTAATTACAAATACAATTGGTGATCCAATTTATAAAAATTTACCAAATTCAACTTTATATAAATTTAAATTTAATTCAAATTTAAATAATTCTTCAATTAAACAAATTTTTTCTTTTAATGGTAATAAATCTCAAACTTTTTGGAATTCAAAATTATCAAATAATAATTTTATAATTTCTATTAATGATACTATAAATTTATTTCCATTAAATTATTTAAATTATTCAAAATTTAATCAAATTAATTTATCAAATAAAAAAATTTTAAATAATTTAAATCATCAAACTTTTAAAATTTGTAATGATGTTTTAAATTTTGATTTTTTTAATCCAATTCCAAATTTTAAAAAAATTGAATCGGATTTATTAATTCTTGGTTGTAGAAATGGAAATTCATTTATAATTGATAAAAGGTTACCTATAAAAATTATAGAAACTTCAAATTCATATATTAATGGTATTAAAACTTTAAATAATTCTTCAATTTTAAATCCAATAAATAATAATTTTCAACCTTTTGGATTTAATAATGATAATAATAATTCATTATTCAATAAAATCTTACATTTAACAAACAGTATATATATAAATGATGAAACATTTTATACATCAAAAATTTCTCCTGTTTCTTATAATAATCAAAATCATCAAAATCATCAAAATGAACAAAATGATTTAAATCATAATACAAGTAAAAATATGATTAAACTTAATCATGGTAGTTTAATTACAGATATTAAATGGTTACCAAATTTTAATAATGTAATTATATCAGGTTTAAAAAATAATTTAAAATTATTTGATTTAAGAAATTATTCAAAACCTTTAATTGAATATAATAATTATCAAAATTATTCAACAATTAAAAATGTTAAAATAAATTATATGATAAATCAATTTTCTGAATATTTTTCAATAAATGATAATGAAAATAAAAATATTAAATTTTATAATTTAAAAAATCCAAATCCTATTAATAATCTTAAAATTCATGAAAATGAAGATTCTGGAAATATTACTACCTTTGGTTGGAGTAATTATATGTTAGAAAATTGTCCTTCAATTTTTAGTATGGAAGGTAATAAATTGAATTCACCTGGTTCTCTTTTTACAATGAACGAAAACGACTCAACAATGGACGTATGGTGTTAAGCTTTCTCTTCTTAACAATACTCTTTTAAACATTATACATTTTACATTTTATATTATATCTATTTTTATATTTTCATTCTTAATTCTTGTTTTAATATTCTTATTTTAATATTCTTATTTTTAAGGCACTGTAAATACTGCGGGTTTAAAGATAGTTACTTCCCAAAGCAGAAAAAAACAAAAAAAGCGCTGTACATCCGCAACGTTTAACGCGTTAAATTAAATCAAATTTCAAATTTATTAACATTGATTTTGCTTTAAGTCTACCGGTAACTAACTGACTGACGATACTCTTCAGTTTATCGTAGATTGCTTTCAAAAGACTATTACGAAGAAATAAAATTTATTTTCAAATCAAAAAAAACTATCACAACATCATTTTATCATATATATTAAGTGATTAATTGGTTAACAAGTTGTTTAATCCACATCTTTAGTATTCAAATAGTTATAATGAATAAGTAGGTTTTCAGTCTAATCGTTCAACTTTACGCTGAAATTTGAAATGAACAATAACAAAGACAGTTTACTTTCAGATTTTACCTTAAGTTCAAATTCTCAAAATGATATAAGTAAAACTATAATTAATGATGATTTCTTAAGAGTTCAAATAAATGCTACTGATACTTATCAAGCTCCACCAACTTTTTTAGATTCTTATTTTTCTCCTTCTGATCCAGATAATAGATTTGATCAAGTTCCGATTATTAGAATATTCGGTTCACTTCCAACAGGTCATACTATTTTAGTTCATGTCCATGGTGTATTTCCTTATATATTTGTTAATTATAGAGGTTCTTTTGAAAATTTAGATATAATAAATCAAAATTGCTTAAAACTAAAAAATCAAATTGAATTTCATATTTCCAAATCTTTTAGTAAAAGTAATAAAAATAATTTTAATGGTTCTAATCTCAACAATTCTAAATCAACTTCTAATAATATCAATAAAAATAATGAGCATTATGATAAAGAGGAAATGCGCTATTTGAAATTAATTGGTAAAAATCCAGATGATTTAATTTTTAATGAACAAGATCAAAAACATAAATCAAAAAAATTCAGATTTATAGGAGATGTGACAGTTGTTAAATCTACACCATTTTATGGTTATCATGTAGGTTATAACCTCTTCTATAAAATTACAATGCTTTCTGACAGGCATATAAAAAAGGTTTGTGAATTACTTTCTGAAGGAAAAATAAATGGTCAAGTTTATCAACCTTATGAAGCTCATATTCCACATATTTTACAATTTTTTTGTGATTTTAATCTTTATGGATGTGGTTGGCTAAATATAAAAGAATGTTATTTCAGAGATCCAATTTTTAATTTTGAAGAAAGTGGCATTGGGAAAATTAAGTTAAATAGTGATCTTGTTAATTATGTTAAAAATTTTATAAATGATACTCCTGGGCAAAAAAATATATTATCACAAAAAAATTTTTCTATTCCTTTAAAAAATTATGCTTTTGAAAGAATGGGTAATACTTTTTTAGAAATTGATATTTGTGCTCAATGGATAATGAATAGAAATGACTTAAGTTTTACTGACTCGCACCATACTTTAATTCAGAATAATTCAAAAGAAACCATAGGAACGGATGTACATTATATTTCCAGCACTAAAGAGATTATAAAAGATACTATTTTTCAAAGGAAAATTAGAAAACAAAAAAAATATTCTCCTCCAGATAGCATACCCAGAAAAGTTAATATTTTAGATAAAAATGCAACCTCTTGGGCCGAACAAAGGGAACTTGATGAACTATTAAAATATTGTCAGGATCTTTCTAGAAAACAAATATCACAAAAGAAAAATGAATCCTTAAATGTTGAATTTTTTGTGAATACCCCACCAATTTTTAAATCAATTCTTACTCCACAAAAAGCTATTAGCAAGTTATTTCCACCAATAAAAGTGAAACCAGAAACTGCGAATACTGACCTAATATTAGGAACTCCTCTTTTTCTAGAAAATGAAGCTGCTAAAAGTGATGATGAAACTAATTTAAAATTTCAAAAATTAGAGAGTAATGGTTACATTGAAAAAAAAAAAAAGGTTATGATAGATTCTTCTGATAAATCTACTGTTGAAAATATCCAAAATGAACCAATTTGGAGTGACCCAATAGATTTTAGTTTCAATGATCAAGATATCGAATTTTCAAAACGAAAATTTCAAAGTTCTCAAAATGCCATCTCTTATTCAAATCCAGAAACTAAAAATATGATCAATTATAAAAATACTGTATTTCGTTATTTTAAAAAGCATACTGGTTCTAAGTTTTGTTATAGTTTCGATCAACCACCTCCATATAAAGGTTTAATGGACTCATTCTGGTCCGAATGTGGACTACCAAAAATAGAGTACACTGATCCATTTTATTCGAAGAAATATGATATTCCAACACTACCGTTCATTCTAGCAGGGAAAAAAATTATTTTGAAAACGGATGATCCAGGTGAGTTACCGGGAATCTCCATTAATTCACAATCTCCTTCAATTTCTAATTTGATAAGAAATAATATTCTCAATAAGAATAAAGTACGAAGAAAAAATATAATTACCCAGCAAGCTCCTTTTAATAAAAAGACTTGGGTATATAATAACCCTCCTCCTTCATTTACGGAAGTGTTCAATGAGACACCTTCTGCTGACTCAGAAAATGATTTAAAAGAAAATCAATCACCTAGCAAAAGTACTTTTCAACTAACAAATTTTTATTCTTACTACAAAAAATCAAATCGTTCTCGATTAATTTCTTCTCAAATAGAAGCAGCCACCCAGAATGTTAAATTTGGGTTTAATTATTCATCGCAGAAGCACAAAGTCCTGAGAAGGCCTGATGGCTCAAATCATCTCTCAATTCTAACTATCGAGGTTCATATCAATACAAGAGAAGCTTTTAGACCTGATCCTTTGGTTGATGAAGTAGCTGCCATCTTTTGGAAATTTGAAAAGGAAAGTATGGGTTGTGAAATTGGAATAAATGATACTGGCATATTAATTTTTTCTAAAGATAGAGAACAGATCAAAGGATTTCAATCTCTAACACCTATCCAGATGGAAATATTTGATAAAGAATTGGATATGATTAATGAATTAGTAGATTTAGTTCAATTTATTGATCCAGATATATTAGCAGCCTTCGAAGTACACTCCGCATCATGGGGCTACTTGATAGAAAGATGTAAAGAAACTTTCGACAAAAATTTATCTGCTGATTTATCAAGGGTAAAATCAAAGAATAAAAATAAGTTCAGAGATCAATGGGGATATACTCATGCTTCTGGGATTCGGATTACTGGAAGACATATGGTAAATCTCTGGAGACATTTGAGAAGTGAGGTAACTTTACTTAGATATACTATAGAAAATATTGCTTATCATATCCTCCATGAGAGAATTCCTCATTATAGTTGGGAAACTCTTACTAAATACTTTTTTGGGCTCCCAGGGGAGAAAGCAATTTTACTCACTTATTGGTTAAAAAGGATTGAAATAAATATTCGTTTAATGCAATCAGTTGAATTGATAACAAAAACAACAGAACAGGCTAGATTAGGAGGTATAGATTTCTATTCAGTGTTATACCGAGGTTCTCAATTCAAGGTTGAATCTTTTTTGGCAAGAATTTCTAAAGCAGAAAACTTCATGCTTTTATCTCCTAACAAAAGACAAGTAAAAGATCAGCCCGCCCTTCAATGTATACCCTTAGTGATGGAGCCTTCTTCATCATATTATAAAAGCCCTTTGGTTGTTCTTGATTTCCAATCATTATACCCATCAGTTATTATAGCGTATAACTATTGTTATTCAACTCTTCTTGGAAAACTTAGGGGTTTCAATCCTAAATATGGAAATAAAATTGGGTCGACTATGTTAAAAATACCTAGTGGCCTTTTGGAATTGTTAAAAGACAAGATTACCTTATCTCCTAATGGATATATGTTTGCCAAGCCTAATATTCGAAAATCATTATTAGCTAAAATGTTGGGAGAAATTTTGGATACAAGAGTAATGATAAAGACTACAATGAATTTATTAAAGGATGATGCTGAACTTTATAAAATTTTCAATAATCGGCAATTGGCATTAAAATTGATTGCCAATGTAACATATGGTTATACATCTGCAACTTTTTCAGGAAGAATGCCATGTTCAGCTCTTGCAGACTGCGTTGTTCAATCTGGGCGAGAAACTTTGGAAAAGGCCATTGATTTGATAGAAAATAACTCAGAATGGAATGCGAATGTTGTTTATGGAGATACAGATTCATTGTTTATATATTTACCTGGTAGAACCAAGGAAGATGCTTTTAAAATTGGAAGGGAAATGGCAGATTCTGTAACTAGGTCAAATCCTGATCCTATAAAGCTTAAGTTTGAAAAGGTATATTTTCCTTCCATTTTAATTGCCAAAAAAAGATATGTTGGGTATTCTTATGAATTTGAGGAGCAGGAAGAGCCAATATTTGATGCCAAAGGAATTGAAACTGTTCGTAGAGATGGGACTCCAGCCACTCAAAAAATATTAGAAAAATCTATAAAGATATTGTTTGAGGATCAAGATATTTCTAAAGTAAAAGCCTATGTTCAAGAGCAATTTCGAAAGATTATATTAGAAAAAGTATCTGTACAGGACTTCTGTTTCGCAAAGGAAGTACGAGTAGGAACATATAAAGATGAAAGGTATATGCCTCCGGGAGCAGCATTAGCTGTAAATAACATGGAAGAAGATGAAAGAATGGAGCCTCAATATAAAGAAAGAGTCCCTTTTCTTATTGTTAAGGGTAAAAAAGGAGCAACTTTGAAGTCTAGAGCAAAAAATCCGGAAGATTTTTTATCTAAATTAGGAATGTATGAGCTTGATTCAGAATATTATATTACTAAGACAATAATTCCTCCTTTGTCAAGACTTTTCAATCTTATTGGGGTTGATGTGCAAAAATGGTATTTGGATATGCCTAAACCATTCAAGAGAACTTTTATTCGACGGAGGAAAGAAGCCCAAGAAAATCCTGAAAAGATTAGGGGAAATAAAAGGACAAAAGACAATACTGGAAATATGTTGGTAACAGAATTTCTAAAAATCGATAATTGTGCTGTTTGCTTAAAAAATCAAGTTTATGAAAAATCCTTATGTTTCAATTGTTATGAAGATAGACAAAACTCAGTTATGAAAATAGTGAAAAAAATACGCAAAGTTGAAACTGAACATTATAATATTTTGAAAATTTGTCACAACTGCTCTTTAAATAATAAAACTTTCAGTAACGATATTACTAAAATAGATTGTATAAGTGATGATTGCCCAATTTATTATACTAGAAGGAAGACAAATTTAAAAATGGAAAGCATTGCTGAAGTTGAAAGGAATATTAAGCAAAGTTTGAATTTTGATTATTAAGTAATTCTGAAATTTTTTGATAGAGTGAATTTTGTATATTAAATATATTTATGAGCAGTACCTACGTATCTTTTATCTGATTCAATAAAAAATAATCTATATTTGTTCGAATGGTTTTAGCCATTTTACATGAATTCTCTATTAGCTTCTGTATTCTATCTTCGGTTACTTCAAGATCACCATCAGACCAAAATCCAGCTATTAAATTGTTTTTACAATTCATAAAACTTATGGTGGCTTCCATATATTTTTCATGAGAATTTTGATCATTGATAGGATCTAATGAAATTGAGTTATCCAAAAAAATTCGAGAAATTCCAGTGCTTACAATATCTGATAATTCTATACCAGAATCTACCAAAGCCACAGAACAACAATTCGAAATTGAAGATACAAGAGATAATGTACTATTATTAATATCATTAGATAATACAGTTATAAAAACATCAATTGTAGATTTTGGATATTTTTCAACCATAATTGTAGGTAGAAAAGTAGAATTAATATAAGAAGAAATTTTTTGTTCAATAACTGAATAGGATCCAGCACTAGCATTAGCTGTTTGAGAACTCAACTTTTCTTTCTTGAACCCATTTTCATTATCCTGGAGTAGCATTCGCTTGTTGAGATATTTAGGCTGATTGATATATGGTAAAAATCTTGATTCTACAGAAAATGAAGCCTTGTTAATATAAGGACCTTTTATAGGTCTAGGACCAAAAACAGAGACAAGAATCAAATTAGATCCAGTCTCATAATAGGCAGAACCATTACAATTTGTAAGTAAACCTGATTGTAAAAAAAAAGGCCTTACTTCATCTTTTGGTTTATTATTGACATTTGAGCTTTCATTATCATCAGTGACTTGGGAAGAACTAAATAGCAAGGGTCTTGCACTATCAGGACCTGTTACTCTTCTTCTATCAGATATATTCATATTTAATGGGGTATAACACTTGTGAGAATTAATTCAAATAATAAACAAATGTTTTTATTTTTTTTAACTTTTACTTTGGATTATCTGAAAAAAAAAACTATAATTATTTTTCTCTTTTAATAAGATAAAAATTAAGCATGGAAAAGATCTTCAAAGAGAGAAGAAGAGCCAGAAGACTTACCCGGAGTTTTGGTCTCAACCAGTTCTAAGACCAAATTTATGGGTGTTCTTATATATTTAAAATTTTGTCACCTGACTTCCCTTATTTTTATAGAACTTTAAATTGGAATTGGCATTTCATTAATTTTTGATTTTATTTTTCAAGTATTTGCAGAGAATCTTCCGAATAAAAAGAACACAGACTGAATTAGATAATAGTTTATTTTATATATTATTCAAAATTGAAACCAATATTGATAAGAAAAATTAGTATATAGGTTTGTTATCCATTTTTACTTGCGATAAATATCAAAAAATAAGCGAAACAACATCTAAAAAACCTTTTTAAAATTTTATAAGTGGTTTTTATAGGCAAAGTCTTTAAATTATCAAAGGTAAAACTACTTTACTAATGT
Source organism: Ascoidea asiatica (assembly GCA_001600695.1). Lineage (NCBI taxonomy): Eukaryota > Fungi > Ascomycota > Saccharomycetes > Ascoideales > Ascoideaceae > Ascoidea > Ascoidea asiatica. The sequence goes on along the minus strand of BCKQ01000003.1, from coordinate 1,978,723 downwards.
AAATCGTAAACTAAATTTATTTAAATAAAATTCTTATACGATAAAATTATTGAAACGTACTTAGTAAATGCTAATTTATGAATTTAAAATATAGAATGTCGATATACTGTCTTGATTGTTCTTTTGTTGATTATCATTAAAAAACCAAGAATAAAGTTAATTGCTACTCGCGCTGAAAATTCATAAACTTAAAGTTCTTCTTCTAAAACAGTCTTAAAGGAGTATGGCTCATAGGCATAACCTTCACCTTCAAAAAATTTACTCATACTCTCAACCCAATGCAATCTTAATGAATGTAACATTGCAGATGTACCTTCCATAAGAACCAAGACACAAATTGTTAAAACAAACCACATTGCAAATAAAAAGAACGTCATGAAAACTCCAAAAAAACCAGTCATTCCAAATGAGTTTGCAAGAGTCATTGAATATAAAACTTGAGATAATTGAGCATGAGCTAAAGATAAAGCCCAAAGACGAAGATAAGATGCAGTATGAGAAACACAATTAAGACAAAATTCAATGGTATGAATTACTTGATGTATCATTATATCCCCAAATTCTTCTCCATGAGACTCATCATCGTCATCTTCATCTTCTTCTGTCAATACATCCACACTATTATCGGAAACAACATGTTCTACAGATTCTAAAGAATGATATTCTTTTTTTTGATCAATCTTTCTTTTTAAATATAATGGTTTAACAGCTAATAAGCAAGGAACGCAAATCAAAGCAATTGTTAAAAGAAAAAGTTGAATGGTTCGTTGACCAGGATATAATTGTTCTTCAATTGTACCAGGTGATAAAAACATAGATATCAACATATTTAAAAGTGAAGGGGCAGGTTTTACAATTGCAACCCAATCAATACACCATTTATAAATTATACAGATTGTTAAATAACCAAAAATACCCCACATAAAAAATAAACCTGGGATAAAATTACCAATAATATCAATCATTGAGTTAAAATGAATATAATTAACTAATGAGAACATGTATGAATAGGCCATATGAAGAAAACCCATAACAATTGAAAGTTTCATTTTATAAGAATTTAAAAATAATAAACCATTATCAGATCCATGCCATGCAGAATCTACACCCCAAAAATAAACGCCAATTTGAGTTGCTTCAATATCATCACCAAGATTAAAATTTTCTGGCCATTTCCAACCAGACTTGAAAAATGTCATTGATAAACTAAAAACATCATTATACATGAAACCAGTATACATTGAAAATATACCCATTAATAAAATTATATATCTACCAGAAAATGCCATTTCAAACATATCATCTTTTTTCATCAAAGAAATTTTTTTTTCATTAAAAATAAATGGTAAAGCTGCTAAAGCCATTAAAAAGCCATGACCTAAATCACCAAACATAATAGCAAACATAAATGGGAAAGTTATTATTGTTGGTAAACCAGGATTTACTTCTCTATAAGAAGCAGTACCATAAGCATCACAAATATTTTGAAATGCGTAAGTAAATTTATTTGTTCTATGATAGGTTGGAGGAGATTTTGTAGTTGATAAAACATTTAAAATAATTAAAATATCATTTGAACCAGAAGAATCAGTGATTGATTTTAAATTTGAATTAATTGAATTAATTTTATCAGTTGGTATCCAACCTTCGGCTATTAAAGTTTTTCTATTTAAATCATAATTAAACTGATTTAAAATTTTATAAATTGATTTTTCTTTTTGAATAATTTGAATCCAATTATTTAATTCTTTTGAAATTGCAAATAATTCAGTTTCCAAAGTTCTAATGGTTTGATCTAAAACAGTATTAATATCATTTAATTTTATATTACAATCTTTTAATTGAGAAAATCTTTTTGATTGAGAATAATCTACATTATATAGATTTGCATCTAAAGATTCAGAAATTTTACGAATTCTTTGTAAAATTAAATTACCATGAGAAAATATTATGAAAACATTTTTATTGATAAATTTTTGAGATTGAGGATCATAAATTGGTTCTTGAATTTCAATTGAATTCATATATAAATTACCTCTTAAAACTCTCCAAAGAATTTGTTGTAAAGTATTTAATTTATCTCTTGGTATTACACCAGCAATAAAATCAGAATCTTGAGATGGGATTATTAAATTTTCTTCTTGAGTATTAATATTGGTTGTATCACTATCACTAATATCAAGTAATTGATCTGGATCTACTTCATGAGAAGATGATAATAAAGGAGTAACAGAATCTTGTTGATTAATCGTTAAAGATGGTGATTGAGATTGGGAATGATCAAAAAAAGTTGAAGAATTTAAAAGAGTATATCTTAATTCTGATAATTTCATTTTTTTTAATTGTAAAGATTGTTTTGAATCAATTAATTGATTTAATCTTTGTTCTAAAATTTGAGAACTTTCAATATAATTATCAATTTCACTTTCTTTGATTAAAGGAGATCTATTGATTGAATTTGAAGGAATATATGGAACATAAGGTAGAATAATATCATTTAATTCTAATTGAGATTTGAAAAATCTATACTGTCTTTCAACATCATCTAATTTTCTAATTTCTTTGATGAAATTTCTTTGAAAAGAATTAATTTTTTTATTTAAATCTATGAATTGAATCAAACCTGAATCACCTAAAGAATACACAGCTTCTCTAGCAATTTCTTTTGGAATATATAATTGAATTAAAGACATTTCCGCAGAACCTAATTAAATTTAAAGAAAAAAAAAAGATACAAATAAAAATTGGAAAATCATAATAAGAATTGAACGGTTAGTAATTGAAATGTTACATATTTTTACTCATTAAAATAAATAAATTTTAAAATAACCAAAAAAATAAATAAGAAATTGAAAAACAATTAATTAAATTAAGCATAGTACATACGGAAAATGGCTTCATTTTCAGTCATTTTTGAAAGCAAAGGAAATGATACTCAAGTAGTTAGCTATAAAACCTTCTATTGTTTGATGATAATAATCAAAATCAAAATCAAAAATAGAAAGTGAATATAAATAATTGAAAATTATCAACGAGTAATCAAAAACCAACAATAATTAATTATTAAACGACCTTTATTAAAGAAGTTTTCTTATATTATTTAAACTCTCGAAAATAAATCTGAGGTATAAAATAGTCAAAAAAGTTCTTTAAAGAGCAATTCCAGATGGTGTTGTAGCTGCTGGATTGGCTGCAAATGAAATGAAAGAATAAATTTGAACATCATTAATGCCGACACAGTACAGTGGCAGGTGAGAAGCACGTGCCGATAATAAAGGAAAATAATTTTGCCCAAAAGCTGACCGAAACATAAACAGTACAGTCAGGTGATTTTCTATAAACAGAATAAATGGTGCACAACTTAAAGAGCCCTAGGACATGGTTAAAAACATTTTTCAGGACAAGAACTAATCACGGAAGATGATTTTGCGTGTGGTTCACCGTGTAGTTTTGCGTGAAGTTGAAAGAAATGCGGGTGTAACTGCGCCACATAATACGTGTTCAAAGGCATTCCACTGCTTTTTATGCAGTGGTTCTAAATTTGGAGTGCCCGCCAACTTCACCCTTAAATGCGCGCATATAGCCTCCTCCATGGAATTATTGCGGGTTATGATGGTTGGAAAAAGAAGTTCTCTGCAGAAAAATGGCATTGAATTTCGAAAATGCACGCTTTTTGAAGGAATTGCGTTGTGTGAAACCTTCTTTCCTGCTTGAATAAGTGCTAGCTCAGGTAAACAGTAGTTTCAGTACTGAACTGCGGTAGTACTCGCTATCCAGCATAACAACTCTTCAAATTATTGGTTTTATTGGCTTCTTCCAAGATCACATCTCAGGAAAATCAACGACGAGTAATTATTTTCACTTCAGAGAAATTTATACCTTCAAGGCTGAAAATTGGCTTATGATATATATCAATAAAAATAAAATTAAAATTAGTATGATCCAGTTATTTATTTATTATATTAGTGGTTTAGGTACAATTGTTAATGTTATATACTTTACTGTAACATTAGTGATCATTTGATGATTTACTTCTTTACAATCAATTATATTTTTCATTTAAATATTCTTCATTATGTCTGTAATACCCTCGTTTGAAAGTCTTTTTCTTTTTTTATTTGTTCAAGTTTAACAGTTTTTCTCAATTTTTCTGGTTAATATTTAGGCAACCAATTGTATATATATATATATATTTTCAAATTCACTCATTACATTTTCAATTCAAAAAGAGATTAAAAAAAAAAGTAAAGAAAATTGAAAAAAGGAAAAAATTTTATAAAAATATCAAAATGTTTAATTTAACATTTTTTTTAACTTTTTCTTTATTATTGAAAGTTATTGTAAGTGAAACTGTTTGTAATCCTTTAAATTCAACAAAAACTTGTGATGCAAATGCAGCTTTAGGTGATACTTTTGAAACAAATTTCACTTCAAATGCTACTGTAACAGATTATTTTGATATTTATAATACTGAATCTGGTGTAATATATTCTGATGATGGTTTAGAGTTAAAAATTGCAAAAAGATATGATAATCCTTCAATTGTTTCTAAAAAATATATTATGTTCGGTAAAGTTGAAGCTATTGTAAAAGCTTCAACTGGTCAAGGTATAATATCTACTCTTTATTTACAAAGTGATTGTGAAGATGAAATTGATCTTGAATGGTTTGGTGGTGATACTTCTCAAACCTCTTTAAATTTCTTTTATGAAGGTAATACAACCTATTATAATAGATCTACTTTATGGAATATGGCTGATCCAACTGCAGATTTTCATAATTATACAATTGATTGGACTTATGAAAAAGTAACTTGGTATATTGATGGTAAAAAAGCAAAACAATTAACTAATGATACCTGGGATGGATTTCCTCAAACTCCTTCAAGATTATTTATTGGTCTTTGGGCTGGTGGTGACTCTGATAATGCCAATGGAACAATTGAATGGGCCGGTGGTGAAACAGATTATGATGAATTACCTTTTTCAATGTATGTTCAAAAATTAGTTGTTTCCGATTATTCAACAGGTGATTCTTATGAATATACTGATACTTCTGGTGATTGGACTTCAATTGAAGCAAATGATGGTGAGATTGATGGAAGAGTTCAAGAAGCCGATGAAGAATTTGCAAGTATGGTTGGTGGAACCGATGAAAGTGCTACTTCAACTTCTTTTTCTTCATCGTCCAAAAAAACATCTTCCTCAAGTTCTAATTCATCATCTCATGCAACTTCTCTTTCTACTTCTTCTAAGTCTTTAACTTCCACCTCCGATTCTGGTACTGATTCTAGTACCAATTCCAGTTCTAGTTCTTCGGTTGCATCTGCTTCAAGTGAAGCATCTGCCTCTAGAGTTTCATTTTCTTTCAACTATAGCATCTTCTATTATTCCTTTCTTTTCTTTTTATTTGCTGGTTCATTAACTTTGGTTCTGTTATGAAAGGTGTTGGTCTTCATCTTTTTTATATACTATTGATTTATAAATATGATAATATATACATATGAATGTACAAATTTTGGGCTTTAAATTTTCTCTTTTATCTACAACATGACAATTAATTATGTTTCATCACTAAAATATCACAAACTAATTTGTTAAAACTATAAATTAAAATACTGTACAGTAGAAATAGGCGTAGAAGGTTAAATTAAAAATTAAAAAAAAAAATTGAAACTCTATAAATAAATGTATGCCAACAAGGAAAAAAAGAAAGAAGAAGGAACAATGAAAAAAATATATGAAGATTAATCTGACGGAAAATAAAATAGCTTAATGAATTAAATTGAAAATACAAGCAAATAAGTAAAAAAAGTGCAAGAAATAAAAAGATAAAAAGAAATTAAATTTTTTAATCAGACTTTAGTATTTCGTTTTTTACGACCCCTAGAAGGTTTTCCAACAGAATCTTCGGTTACCTCGAACTTAGGTGTGTTATGTTCAATTCCAGATTTATTACTCTCATCTGAGTTACTTTGATTAATATTATTGTTTGCCATTATTTCTTTCTCAAGATTAGGGGATTCATTAGATAGAGGAAACCTTTGTTGATTTAAACTCTCTGAAGTTCTATTCCTATTATTTGCTAAGGATGGTGGTAATGACATTCCTCCCATATACATGTTACTCATATTCATATTGTTCATACCATTCATGTTCATCATATTGTTCACATTCAAATTATTCATATTACCCATATTATTTGCATTATTCATATCCCCTGCATTTACTAAATTATTTGTATTTCTCATCGAATTTGTATTCCTCATGTTATTTGTAGTATTCATGTTATTCATATTATGCATATTACCCATGTTTCCAGTATTATTGTTTACATTGTTTATATTACTCATATTGCCCATATTTCCCATATTGTTCATATTGCTCACATTGTTCATATTTCCCATATTATTCATATTTCCCATATTATTTATATTTCCCATATTATTGAAGTTGTTCGAATTATTATTCTTATTATTATTCACACTCTCAATATCATTGCTTGAATTCATGTTCACGCTTGTATCGTTTACATTATTTAAAGTAGGCATTCCTAGGTTATTGTTCGGCTGACTTGTATTGGGTCCATAAGATCCTTGAGAGCCATAATTTGGTTCATTCCTCCTGTTTTCGTTTATTCGAGAACTCAAACTTGAATTCCTATTTGGATTTACATTTGGATTTACATTTGGGTTTATATTTGGGTTTATATTTGGGTTTATATTTGGAGGCATATTGAGATTTAAATTGGGATTCATATTCGGATTTAGATTTGGATTCATGTTCAGGTTTAAATTTGGATTTATATTCTGGTGAATATTATTATTAAGATTTGAATTTCTGTTAAGATTTGGATTGGAATTCATATTAGGATTGACGTTAGGATTGACGTTAGGATTAATATTAGGATTAATATTAGGATTAATATTAGGATTAATATTAGGATTCATATTAGGATTCATATTAGAAGTTATATTAGGATTTATATTGGGATTTATATTGGGATTTATATTGGGATTTATATTGGGATTTATTTTGGGATTCATATTGGGATTCATACTCTGATTATGATTCATATTAAGATTCATATTAGGATGCATGTTAGGATTAATATTTCGATTCATACTAGGATTCATATTTGGATTAATATTTCGATTCAAATTAGGATTTATATGAGGACCAATATTAGAACCAATTTGGGAATTAATATTAGGATTTTGAGTCGCATTTTGTTTCATTGAATTGCTAGCATTTAAATTCATACCCTGATTACCAGTAGAAGTAGAATTTGGGTTTCTAGAAGAATTCAAGGTTCTATTTGCTCCAGTACTCATGCTTCCCATATGATTTATATTAGACATTTCAAAATTGTTCATGTTGCTCGAGTTATTTAGTTCTCCCATGGGCGATAAATTATTAGGGGAAGTGTTACTCATTGGGTTTATATTGTTCATACTCATATCATTTATCATATTATTTGGATTGCTCTGATTATTTGCATTGGTAATATTATTATTGCTGGAATTGTTCATCATGCCGTTATTACTGTTGTTAATTGTCGAAACTATATTCATATTGTTTCCGGATAAATTATTACCTATGGTAGCATTTTCGGAAGAATTCACGATTGGATCAGAATTGCTGACCTTGAGATTATGTGAATCGGACAGGGGGGCAGACCCTGGTGCCAGATGTTCCTTATTTGAATTCGGCTGAATCCCCGCTGAAGGCATTCTCATATTTCCCATTGATAACTGAGCAAAATCGTTTGGGCTGTTCATATTACTGACTTGATTCCAACTATTAGCAATGGCTGGATTCATTCGAGAATGAGGAGTTCCAGCTGATGCTGCTGGTGAAATTTGGCTTTGAAAATTGTTGAAGCTTAGCATAGAAATATCTTCTATAACGTCTTTTCCTAAATCATCTAAATGAAACAATAAACTCTCCAATTTTTCAGCTGCCTTTTGGGCTGGTAAAAATCCTTTCAAATTTTTTAATGTTTGCAAGTAATCTTTTAATATTTGTTTATAAAAGTCTTTATCCTCTTCCTCTTCACTTTTACTCCATAATACACTTGCGAAGCAACCAATCATTACAAACCATGCTGAAGAAAATGAAAACCAAAAGAAGTTTGTACTTCCTGGCACTAGTCTTTTGACAAAATTCACCGCTGCAACTAGCCTAGTTTTCGCTGCATTTTTACATACATTATTCAAACCTTTAGTACATCCATCTAACCCTGAAATTATTTTTCTATGCAACGTGATTTCGGCAGCTAAATAAGCAAGTTGTAATGAACTGCTCCCAGGATGTGTATTTAGTAGCCCATTATATTTTTGATTTAATGTTTGATACCAATCCCTTAGTTTTAATTGTAATGGTTTAGCTTTAATCAAAATCTCTTCGATAGATTCGGTTGTTAATTCTTGAGATAGAGAATAAAAAGTATCTAGAATTTCAGAAACTATTTGACTAAGGGATATCATTTGTACAAATGTTTGATTACTCATATCAGGGGTTTGAAAATCACTTTCACATAAATTAGGGAGAAGCCAATTTTTACCTAGAATTATATGAGATGGACGACTTTCAATTAAAGCAATCCATTTATCTTGTAACCAAACAGCCCATGCTAACCTCCTTCTTAATGCCCTTTCCCATCTAGGAAGATTCCATTTCACACAATCTAATCCCAAGCCTAACTCTTCTGCTAAGGCCACAACCTGAGAACTTAGAATCCAATTTCTCTGGCTATTGTCAAATCTACATTGTAATAATAATAATCCGGCTTGTACAGCACTCAATTTAGGTCTTTCAATTACTTCTGAAAAAGTTCTTACGGCAATTTTATTCAATAGTTCAACATTTGGAGGAGGGCCTTTAGATTGCAATCTCAGATCATAATTCCACCATTGAATAGCTAATGAATACACTGCTGCTAATAATGGCGCACTAAACTCTCTGTAAGTTCTTTCATATTTTTCAATGAAAACTTTTTTATGCAATATTGGAAAATAAGGATGAACGATTTTGAAGTACAAGTCTATTAAAATCGGACCTACAGGTTGAACAATCTGTTCTACTTCATCTACATCTTTTGAAGATTTTTCATATTGACCACAAGTAATATCGTCTGTTAGAATAAATAAAACATTAGGAGATTTCGATACTTTTCTTAAAGACATTGAATTTGTTAGTTGAACTTGATCCATTTTATCAAGCCTCATATGATTTATTAGATTGATATCATAAATTGAAGTTGGGCCCACATAAAATGAAGATCTTGGATACTGTAATGTCTTTTTAGGTTCGGGAAACTGCATTGCATTAGGCATTTGATTCCTCATTTGATGGCTGATCATCATTCTATTAGAAGCCATCAAATTAGGATCATTGTTATCATTCATATTGGCATTCATTGCATTATTCATGCCCATTGCATTATTCATATTCATATTCATATTCATACCATTGTTATTATTGAAGTCGTTACTACCATTATTGTTATTATTATTTGCATTGATATTATTTGCGGGTCTTATTCCTTGAGTGTTTGAAACGTTTGCCATATTAGGAATATTTGGTATATTAGGAATATTTGGAGTATTATTGTTGGAACCATTGTTGAACTGGGATGCAGGAGACGGACCACTACTTGGAAAAGGAGGTTGTGAATATGCATTAGAAGGAATTGTGGATCCTGGAGGTGGAACTGGTGGTTGATGATGAGGAAATTGGGAAGGTATAATTTGAGCCATTGGTGAATTCATCGAAACATTGGGAAGAACTGTATTAGGATGATTTGGAGGAAATTTTGGAGGATAGTTCATGTTCATTGAATTATTCATGTTGTTCATATTGTTCGGGTTATTTACTCCATGCATGTTATTCATGTTATTCATATTCTCCATGTTGTTATTCATGTTATTGTCCCTAATATTATTCATATTATTGTTCATATTATTATTTATATTACCATTCATATTATTGTTCATGTTATTGTTCATGTTATTGTTCATGTTATTGTTCATATTATTAATGTATTGATTGGGATTTTGATGTTGATTTGGATAATAATTTGAATCATTTAAATAATTCATATTCATATTATTTTGATTTGGAGGATATTGATAAGAATCTTTATTTTGAGGAAAAATAAATTGTCGTTGATTTTGAGGTTGAAATTGATTATTTATTGGAGAGTTATGATTAGTTGAAGATGCAGATAAAGAATTATTAGTTTTAGAATTTATAATATTTTTATTTGATTTTTTTCTTTTAACAATTTCATTATGATCATCAATTCCTCTTTTTTTAATATTTAAATTTAAATTATTATTTTGAACAATTACACTCATATCAGAAAAAGTACATCTTAAACCTTTTAATTCACATTGAGCACAAGTTGAACCATCTGGTGATAAAGAACAAGGAGAATTTCTTCTTCTACAATGATCACAAGGTTTTGGTATAATTGATTGATTTGAAGGTTTCCTTGAAAGTTTACTAGAATTTGGAGATGATGAAATTGAAGATGTTTTAATACTTTTTGAATTTAAGTTTTTGGAATTTTTATTATTATTATTGTTATTAGTATTATTAGTATTAGTATTGAAAGAATTCTCGGAAACATTACTATCAGAATTTTTTGAGTTTGGATTTGAATTTGAACTTGAATTTGAATTTGGATTTGAATTTAAATTTGAGTCTAAATCATTGGAATTTTTAGTAATAATATTTTTACTAAAATTTGTTTTATTACTAACTTTATTACTACTTTTTATATTTGTTTTCAAGTTATTTTTATTATTATTTTTATTATTAACTTTATTATTAGTTTTATTATTATTTTTCAAGTTATTTTTATTATTAATTTTATTATCAGGTTTATTAATATTTTTAGTATTATTCTGATTATTCTGATTTTGATTTAAGGAAGAATTATTTGAATCGATTAATGGGTCATTTTCAGTTATGGAATTGTTTTTATTATTATCAATAATTGAATTTTTTTTTAAGGAGGTATTATCAGCCTCATTAGAACTAGTTATATCACTTTCATTACCAGCTTCATTATCAATAGTGTTTTCATTTTCTCTTTTAATGATAATATCAGTGTTGTTATTAACATTATTATTTGTCTCATAATTATGATCAGTATCAGGATTCAGACTATTTATATCCGTTTTAATATTATTTTTATTATTATTGTTTTTATCATTAATAGTGTCATTATTATTTGTGATTGTAGACTTTTTATTTGAAGGATTGTTAGAAGGGCTATTTTTATTATTATTATTATTATTATTATTATTGTTGTTATTTTTTATTGGAATTAAATTTGAAGAAGCAGTGATATTACTTGTTGTTGGAGTATCAATATTTGTATTATTTGTTGTTAAAGAAGTTAAAGAAGAATTTGAATTTGAATTAATCATTTTCAAAGATTTTTCTATAGTATTAATATTAATATCATTATTATTGATTAGGTTATTGTTATTATTATTATTATTGTTGTCGATGTTGATGTTTTCATTATTATTATTATTATTATTATTATTATTATTATTATTATTATTATTATTGCTATTATTATTTGAGTTTAAATCATTTAGAGAGTCATTATTTATAAAATGATCTTCAGGTAAGTGTAAGAAACTAAAATCATTTGTATTTAAATTATCTTCATTCCAATTAGCGAAAGTATCCATTATTATATTATATTATATTGTATTATTTTATATTATGTTATGTTATAGCTTTCTTAATGAAAATTTTTTAAAATTTTTATATCTCTAAATTAGAGTGAGATATATAGATATATATACATATAAAAATATGAATGAGATAGTAATTAAGGATTGATTAAATGATTAAAGGATTAAATGATTAAATGATTAAATGATTAAGTGAAAATATATGTTTAAGAATATAGTAATATTGATAATTATTGAATCTGAGAAGCTTCTTAGACTTTTTAAATTTGATATAATTGTTTAACTTATTGGACTTATTGGACTTATTGGGGATATGAAGTAATACAGTACCGTAGTAAATATAAGAGTAAATATGAAAGCAAATTGAAAGCAAGTTGAAAAAAAATTGAAAGTAAATTATACAGATAATGTGAATGGAAAAGTATTGGTAGAATAAAGGGTTTGATAAGCTAGGATAAATAAAGATAATTATGTCAGATAATAAGATCAAATATACTACAGTACAGTGAAATAGTAGTAATTGAAAAATGAATAAAAAAGATGAATAAAATTAGAATAGAATAAATAAATAGTATTGTAAGATATTTTTGTAAAATATGATAGGATATGGTAGGATATAATTATTTAATATATTCTAATGTATATCATATGTCATATATTATCATAAAGTATGTTATTTGGTTATTATGTTAATATCAATATTTCAATACTGTTGGTATTTTAGCATTTTAATTCAGTATTTCAATAATGATTTATTTAATATTCCAATAATTATACAGTTATGTATTTATGAATTCAAGTATTTAGCGTTATTATGTATTAGTGATTTTATGTTTTTCTAATTCACTGCTTTAATACTCAAATCTGAGTTTTCTCGTCTTGGTGTTTTTAGTGCTTTCAGTGCTTTCAGTGCTTTTGTCTCCAACATCTCATTTTCTTTCATTTTCTTTCATTTTGCTTCGTTTTCGTGCAGCGCTAGCAGTGCACGGCCGTATTTCTATTTGCTTGCTTTGGAGGTCCTCTGAAATACACCGACACTGCTACAGCAACGGTACACCACGCACTCACCTACTCTCTACTCGCTCTGAGCTCTGAGCTCTGAGCTCTAGCCTCACTGATCTAAGGTTTTCCTCTGAGGTTTTCCCCTGAGGTTATCTTCACTCTCATTGCTAACTTTCAAAGCTGCAAAGCTCCCGATCACCATTCAAACCATCCAAACCATCCAAACCATCCAAACCATCCACAGTCGGCTTCACAACCGACCTGCTCTGTCTTCAATTGCAACCGGAAAGCCATTGCATTTGGGTCTTTATGATCCTTTAATGATCCTATTAAAGGTGTTTTCCCTTTAAAGTCGGCAAATGTCAAAGGGATTGATTCAACTTCTAGTACTCCTTGCTCCTATGAGGAGTGTAAACGCTAATGTTTTTTTTTTATTTACTCGGCCAGGTACTTTAAAAGATTCCATTGTTTTTCAAGGAATGGTTTGGATATAATTTCAGAACAAGTTTCTTATGTGCTTGTAGTTTTGGATCTGGTTGCAGTTTTTTTTTTTTTTGCTTGTTTTTATTGTCACCCACCTGCTATATTTTTTCTTCTTTAATTCTATTTCTGTTAAGGTTAAATTTGTCTCAGAAACCTCAACGGTTTTTCTGGCCATCGCTGTTTCTCGGCTTCCTTGTACACGTGATAGAAGGCCCAGGGTGCCTCTCTGCTATCCTTTGTACACAGCACGTGACTTTGTTGGTTATTTTCCTCAGAGTACCTCAGAGTACCTAACTGTGTCCTTAGGTTTAAAGAAGCATTGAAAGACTGGTAATCTCGGAAAAAAATAAAATCCTTATAACTGGCTTTGTCTCGGCTAAAATACTTTTACCACCAATATTAAAGTCACATGCTCTAACCAAAGCCATGATTACGGTTCGGGATTGATTTTACTTCAATAAAAAAAAAGAATTAAAAAATTATACTGTAAAGTTACTATCAAATATAAAAAAATCAAGAAATTTTATGAAATTTATCAGCTTAAAGTTATCGATTTATTTAACTATTTTATAAAACTCTTAGAATATACAGTATATATATATATATATAAATACAAAATATAAAGCATAGAAATTAGTATATATGCAAATATATACAGAATAATATATTAATTAACTTTAAAAATGGATTCAACTTATCCAGATTTAAAACAAATTAAAGCAGAATTATCAATTCTTTCAAATGCAGATGGTTCTGCATATTTTCAATATAATTCAACAAAAGTTTTATGTTCAATAAATGGTCCAATTGAAATTAATTCAAAAAAATTTGAATTACCAACCAATGCTTCTTTAGAAATTATAATTATACCTTTAAAAGGTCCTTCAAATACAAAACAAAAATTATTAGAAGATAAATTAAGATCAATATTAAATAATTTAATTATTAGAAAAAATTATCCAAGACAATTAATTCAAATTACTTTACAAATATTACAATCTCCAATTAATTCAAATACTTCAAATACTTCAAATAATTCAAATAACTCAAACATAATCTCAGATATAAATTTAATTAATGATTTAATTGAATTCAATGCTTGTATTAATTCAACTTATCTTGCTTTAATTGATGCAAATATATCCTTATATAATTCTTTCAATTCAATAATTTATAATAATTATAATTTAATAGTTTATTCTCATAATAATACAAAAGATAATATTATAAAAAAAAATAGAATTATATTTTCAGAATCTTATAATTCTAATGAATCTGAATTACTTGATATTTATTTCAATAAAGATAAAGCTCAACTTTACTCTTCCACTTTAAATAATTATTTAACTAGCATAATCTCATCTAATTTGAATCAAAAATTTATATATACTTCTTAATAAATATGAATAATCTCTCTTAGACGCTGTAAACCACCTCTTTAAACACGCATCCCCCATACTTAACCATTCTTAACTATTCTTAACCATACTTAGCTATTATTATTCTTAAACCACTCCTAAACCAATAATAAACAATCTGCCGCCATTCATTGTCTTTGTCCACAATAATAATAAATAATAATATAATAACTATTATATAAGTTATAAAGAATAATATACTGTATAATAGTTATTCATTTGTTTATTTAAATGTTTATAAACTAAATACAATCAATCAATATTTCAATTCATATCTAATTCAAATATATTCTATCAATATAATCAATTGATTCATTCAATTGATATATTCAATTCACTATATTTCACTCTCACTTAGCTTTAAAATTCATCATTTATCTCAAAATTGCAAATTATTACTCCAATTCAATCCTTTTAAATTATCCTTTTTAATTATCCTTTTCAATCCATTATAATTTATTATAATCTTTTCATAATCATTTAATATTACATTGAAAATGAATATATCTTTAAAACAATTAATTGAAAATGAATTACCTCTAAATCATACTTTTTATCTTCTTCATTTAAATTCATTTCCAAAACAATGTTCAAATATTTTAATTCCAATTAATTCAAAAGATAAATCTAATATAATTACAATAAAATCTCAACATTTTATTTCAATTTCTCAAAATTCAAAAATTTTCTTTGCAATTGATATTATAATTTATATAATCTTAGATTTAAAAAATTTAAAAAATTCAAAAAATATTCAAAAATTCATTTATATCTCAAAAGTTGATACTAATGGTTATAATGATAATTATATTAAAATTAATAATATTATTCAATCAATTTTATTATTTTTTTTTAAATATGATAATTTAAATAATTATTTAAATTTTTTTTTACCTATTTCTCAATCAAAATTCTCAAATAGTTTATTAAATTTTAATTCAATTCAAAATTTATTAAATTTAAATACTATCAAAGATATTAAAATTAATATTAAATTATCTTTATTTACAAGATCTGAAAATTCTTATCTTTTTCCAAATTCAAATAAAAATATTAATAAACATATTTTATCTGATAAAGATTTATTTAAATGGTGGATAAATTTGATTTATAAATTTATTAAAAAAAATTTACAAAATGATTCAAATTTATTTGATAATTTAAATTTTGATATTGATATATCTGGTGAGGATTCAAATATTCTTAAAACTTTTTTACCAAATGATTTATTATTTTCTGATAATTTATTAAAATTTATTCCTTCTTTCAAATGTTCTAATTTGAATACTATTCATAATACTCAAAATTCTCAAAATTCTCAAAACTTTCCTTATACTTTTTCAATTGATTCAATATTTAATCCAAAATTCAATCAAGAATTCAATTCAAATGAAAAAAATATTAAAAATTACTTAAAAGATTATAAAGCTAAATATTATATACCATTATTACCTGATGATCCAAAAGGTAGATTTCTTGAACATTTAACTGTTGAAAATAAAAGAATTAATAATATTAATTTACTCAACTTTTGGAATGAATTAAGTATTAGACAAGAATTTAGAATGGGGTTTGTTGTTGGATTTATTGGTTTAAATTCTTTTCTTAATAATTATGCACTTCAATTACCTTCTCTTTCTCCTTTGAAAACAAATGAAAATAACATACCAACTGAAAAATTATCTCCTGATTTAATAAAACAAATAAAATTTTCTGAAGATTCTAATTTTCCAATACTTAAGAAATTATCTATTCCTTCAAGTTTTTTCAAATTTCAAAATGATGAAAAAAATAAATTAATTGAATTTGAAGATTCTTTTCAATTTAAATTAAAAGATATTAAATTAAATTCTATTTATGATGATCAAATTATTTTAACCAAGCAATTTTATAAAAAATTAAAAACTTATATAATAGGAGAAGATTATTCAACAGTAACTGGCTCTAAAGAAGCTTTTTCTAATTTGAATTACATTTTTCAAAATCAATTTAATTTCAAATATAAGTTATCAAAAAAATTTCATAATCTCGATGATACTAATCTAGAAAAAGGGTTTAAAAAAATGGTTGGAAAAAAAGAATATACTTTTGAAAAAAAAAGTTCAAAAGAGTCTATATTATCATCTCAAAATAATGAACAAATTGCTAAATTTTCAACTTTTGATTCTATTAATACATTAGGAGTAAAAAGAAGAAAAAAAAGATCTTCTGATTGTATGGAAGAAATTGATCCAAAATTTGTTATTAATAAAATGAATTCTTTCACTGGTTCTCCTACTCCTTTAAAGATAGATTCCAATACAAATAACTCTGATTTAAGTGCTAACTTACCTGCTTACAAAAAAAGAAGAAGTAATAGTAGATCAAGTATCAATGTTGCTTTTACACCTGAAAAGTCCGATTCAAATTCAAAAGGAAATCTTGATAGCCCTATAGGTGGAAGTCCAAGAAGTGTTCATAGCCCAAGAAGTGTCAATGTTTTAGCAGCTAGAAGAAGAAGAAGAAGTAGCACAAATAATAGAAGATTGTAAAATTTTTTACAAAAATGTATATACATCTATATGTATATGATGAAAATTTTTATTTTTATATCTATAAAAGAAAAAAAATTGGAGCGTTTGCCCTATAATTAGTAACCATGAGTCTATAATATAATGTACAGTATAAATAAAAAACAAAAAATGAGAATAAAGGTAAAATAAAAGAAAAATAAACTAAAGCATAAAAGCTAAGTCAAATATATATAAGTATGTCTATATGTATATGTGATAAAAGCAAAGAACTTAATTATCATAAAAACAATTTTAAAAAAAAAGCCCAATCCTGAATTAAAAATCAACATGGATATTATATTTTAACATTTCTTCATCATTTAAAACTTCATCTAAAATGCCAGAACTTGCTGCAATAAGACCTAAAAATGGTTTTGATGGTTCTAAAACTTTAGAAACATATTCTGGATGATATTGAGTTCCAACATAATATTTATGGTTTTTCAATTCAAAAATTTCCATTCTTTCATTTGTTTCATCTTTTCCTACAAATAAAAATCCATTTGATTCCATTTTTTCAACAAATTTTGGATTTACTTCATATCTATGACGATGTCTTTCTAAAATTTCATCTTTTGAACCATATAACTTTTTAATTTTAGACGATTTTGCAGACTCTTGAAATTTGGTAATTCTAGATCCTAATCTCATAGTTCCACCTAATTTATCTTTGTCAATTTCAGGCATATAAATAATAACTTTTTTATCATCACTAATATCAGGAAAAAATTCTTCAGAAGTTGCATTTTCAATATTTAAAATATTTCTACAAAATTCTATAGTTGCAACTTGCAAACCTAAACATATTCCTAAATAAGGAATATCATTTTCCCTTGCCCATTTCGCAGCTTCAACCATACCTTCAATACCTCTATTACCAAATCCACCTGGAACTAAAATACCATCTGCTTCACAAAGTGATTTCCATGCAGTATGAAAATTTGCTTTATCACTAATTGATGACTGATTTTCTAAGTCACTGGCTTCAATCCAAATAATTTCCAAACGTTTCTTTAATTTCATTGCTGCATGTTCCAAAGATTTGATTACTGATAAATAAGAATCTTTTAAATGAGTATATTTACCAACCATTGCAATTTTAACAGTTTCAAAAGAAGTATCAACTGTATGACATAAACTTTTCCAATTTGATAATAATAAACTACCTCTAAGTATGTCTTCATTTGAAATTTTGATTTGATCTAACTTTAGTCTTTCATTTAAAAATTCCAAAAGCTTTTGATCTTTTAATAATAAAGGAACATGATAAGTAGATTTAAGATCGTGAACTCCTAAGACTTGATCATTACCAACCATACAAAACATTGAAATTTTTTCAATGGTTGCAATATCTAAATTTTCGCTACATCTACATGCAATCATATCTGGAATTAAACCTAAAGATCTTAAATCCTTGATAGCAGCTTGAGTTGGTTTTGTCTTTTGTTCACCGTTTATAACAGGAACCAAAGAAACATGAATTAATAAAAAATTTTCTTTACCAACCCTGAATTGAAATTGCCTTAAAGCTTCTACAAATGGAGCACTTTCAATATCACCAATTGTACCACCTAACTCAATAATACAAGCATCTGGTTGTCTATCAGTACCATCAACTGGAATTCTTGAAGCCCTTTCTAGCCAATCTTGAATTTCATTAGTTAAATGAGGAACAACTTGAACTGTTTTACCCAAATAATCACCTTTTCTTTCCTTTGAAATTACTGAAGAATAAACTTTTCCTGTGGTAATATTATGATCTTTTGTTAAAGTGACATTTAAGTATCTTTCATAGTTTCCTAAATCTAAATCTGATTCACCTCCATCATTCATAACAAATACTTCACCATGTTCTAATGGTGACATTGTTCCTGCATCAATATTCATATATGGATCGATTTTAATCGACGTAACATTCAAACCTAAAGTTTTAAGCAATAAGCCTGTGGAAGATGCAATAACACCTTTTCCAATACCACTAATAACACCACCAGAAATAACAACAAATTTCATTTTATTTATTTTAAAGCTTCAAGAAAATCAGGATTTAAAACAATATTTTTTGATAGTTTGAAATTCAAAATGAACCAAATACTAGTATGACTTCGAAAATTTTGAAGTAAAATAAAAAAAAGTAAAAAAAAGTATTAAAAATGCTAATACTTTCTCGAACTAAATTTTTTTATAACTTAGAGATGCTGTGAAAAAAAAATTTAAATTTTTTGCTCGTTTATTTGATCACATGGCAAGGACTAAATCACTTTCCGGAGCCATATTTACGGATCTTCTTTTTTTGCTTTTTTTCTTTTTATTTTTCTACACAAAATTCTTTTCTTGAAAATCTGGAAATATTTTGGTTTTACGAAAAAATTGATTAACGTTGAGAATATTTAGTTTTTTTTTTCTCTGGGGGAGAAAACAATAATGTACTTTTGAGAAGTCAATTTTGAAATTTTGGCTTTCAGCCAAGTGTGTGTTGATTTACAAAAAAACTTGGGGAATTGGTTGGTTTTCTTATCTTCGAAATCTAAAATGAAAGAAGCATAGAGAGTTTATTTAGTCAAACTTGAATTGTATTGGGGAGATTAAGTTATTCGAATTCTATCTTTTGTAAAAATTATAGGGGTGAAATCCCTTTTGAGATTGATTTTTATGATTTTAACTGAATAATTCAAATAGTATTTTAGTTAAGTGTTTTTCTACTATTCGTGGAGATTTTTTGGTCATCAAAATATTTTATTATTAATAAACTTTATGAATTTTATTATTTTATACAAAAACCTTTATTTAGAATAAAATGAAAGTCAATTAAATAGTGATTTTAGTGATTAACAGTCTAATTTCATTTTTTAAGACGACCTTCAAACCCAGCCCTTTTTGGTTTAGAAACACCGGTAAATTTTTTTAATTTAACTTGTTGTTTTCTCTTTTTCCCTTTATTTTCTCTTCTTAATTGTAAATTTTCTTCCCTTTTCTTCTGTCTTGCACTTATTTGATTAGTTACAAATTTATTTCTTTCTTTCCATTCTTTTTCAGATTTCTTTTTAAGTTTTTCTTTTCTCTTAATAGCTTTTTTTAATAAAACTTCATCATCTTTCATTTTAACACCTTCAACTTGTTTCATAGCTTTACTCCATTTATTTTTTTCTAAAATATCTTTCTTTTCATCATCATCTAAATGAGTGAATTTATCTTTTTCTTTTTGTAAAATTGTTAAATGTGCTTTATAATCTTTATTTGCAGGACCTTTCTTTTTACCCTTTTTTCTTAAATTTGATAAATCTGAAGTTACTTTATCACCATCATTAAATACAATATTTGAAAACATTGTACTTTCTTCATTTAAATTATTATCATCATCATTATCTAAATCTAATTCAGAATCAGAATCAGAATTTAAATCTAAGTCAGATTCTTTTTTAATATTTTTATCAGATTTTTTTTTTTTTTTTTCTTCTTCTTCTTCCTCAGCTTTTTTTAATTTTTTTAATTCTTTTCTTTTTTCTTGTTTTTTACGACGTTCTTCTAAAATTTCTTCCCTTGATTTTTCATTTCCTTTTTCTGCTTTTCTCTGTTTTCTCATTGAAGAAATTTTACTTTGTAATTTTTCTTTTAATTTTTCAATATTTTCTTGTCTTTTTTTCTCTTCTTCTTCAGACCTATTTTTTGATTTTTTTGTTGGAGTTTCTATAGAAGAAGAGGCAATGTCATTGAGTTCAACTTCATTTCCTTCATCATCAAAGACCACAGTCGGTTCTTCGGAAGCATCTTCCATTCGTATTTCCAGCACTTTATCTTTATCATCATTAATATTGTTATCATCATTATCTTTATCAATATTTTTAATACTATTATCATTATTATTATCATCATTACTCTCATTATCATTATCATTATCATCATTATCATTGGTACTATCAGTTTCTTGTATATCTTCATTAGATGTATTATTATCTTGTAATTTTCTTTTTAAATTTCTATTAAGTGAGCCAGGTATAATTAATGGTTTTGCATTTTTACTTCTTTCTTTTAAAACTTCTGCAGCACTTAAATTTTTTTTTGATTTCGAATTTTTTAAATCAGTTGGATTTAATTTTGCTCTTTTATTTAATTTTTTCTCCAATTTACTTGTTTTTTTCTTTTGCCATTGATCTGTAGTATCTTCATCATAATAATATTTTGCTGGAATTAAAGATAATAATCCATCAAAGGCAGATGAATTTTGTTTCAATCGTTGTTCCAATGAGTTACTCATTTTGAGTTATATGAAATATAGAAAGAAAGAAAAAAAGAAGAATATATTATTGTATAACACAAAAAGCTTTGAAAGATATTATTAGATCTTATTCTAATTATTTCATATAAAGTATATCAAATGGAACGTACATTTTTAAATTTTACAATATCAATTTTTCAATAAAACCCAAAAAAATATAAAAATTTCAAATTCTCAAAAAAAAAATAAATAAATTTCCGCAGAAATTTCCAGATCAAAACCGCCATGGAATCACGTGTGCTGATATAATCACAGCTTACACCAATGCTTAATATCAAATTTACATCCGAGTGAATATTTCTCATAGTCAATATATTGATTGATAGTTTATGTACGTAAGGTAAAGAAGTAGGTGAAGAAGGTGAAGAAGGTGAAGAAGATGAAGAAGATGAATAAGATGAAGAAGATGAAGAAGATGAAGAAGGTGAAGAAGGTAAAGAAGGTAAAGAAGGCGAAAATGAAGGTGCAAAGACTAGCCCATGTTCATTGTGTTACCACTTCCTCTGGGATGAGTGTCAACAAACTCATCCCATTCTCTTTTCTTATAGACACCATAATTATCATAGTTTTTATTTTCTTCATTCTCACTATCATTCTCACTATCACTATTATTATCTTCGTTTCCAGTTATTGTTTGAGATGGAATAATACCACCTCTTTTAACTTCTTCTTCAAGATATTCTTCAACAGACATTGTTGGTAATACTTGACCATAACCAAAAACTTTTTTTTTAAGATCATCTTTTTTGGAATATAATGTAAAAGGTTTTAAAACTTTACCTTCTTTTGAAAGTATTGAAGACTTTAAAACTTCTAAATTCTCAGTATATCCATAATTATTTTCTTTTGATAATATATTATTATTATTAATTGAATCCTTATCTTTAATTAATTCTTGTATCTGAGGAGCATTATTGGATCTATTTGATAATAATTGAATTTCCATTGAAATATTTTCAAATTCTTTAAAAGCATTAAAAGATAATAAATTTATTTTTGTTAAATATAAATTTCTTAAATTTTCATCTTGAATATCATCTGAATTTAAATTTTTATATTTATTTTGGAGATAATTTAATTTTTCATTAATTGATTTTTCTAATTTAAATAATTTAATTTTTTCATCTCGTTTCTGCATTGGAGTTAATAAATCATTAATTTCTGATCTACTGTTGTTTTTATCATTTTCTTTATCACTATCACTATCATAAAGATTACCATTAGAATCTTTTTCAGATTTTTGCAAAATTTTGAATTTTTTCTTTTGATCAGGATTTAAAATTGAATAATTATCTAAATTATTTAAAAATTGTATATATAAGATTTTTGATAATTTTAAATCTTTAACTTTAATTTTAAAAGCTAATGGATTATCCTTTGAGAATTTTTTTGAAGATAATAAAGCTAAATAATAATCTAAAGATAAAAACTTTATATAATTAGTATTTAAATCTTCTAAAGATTCATTTATTGAAAATAAATTCAATTCAGTGACTACTTTTTTTAAATTGAATAATTTTTTAAAAATTTCATTTAATTTTGATTGAAATTCAATAGAATCTTGTCTTAAACCAGAATTCAATAATAAATCTATAGAAGTTATAATTGAATCTAAAGATTTTGAAGGTGTCTCATATGTTTCTGACATTACAATAGAAATATGTGAAAATACTGTGTATATGTTAATAATAAAGATCAAAGTAAAAGTCTCACCTGAAAGAAGCTTTTAATAAAGCAAATGCCAAATGAATTAATGTTATGTCTTGAGATGGGTAACAAAATCAAAATAAAACTACCGCCCATTCTCAGGTGTCGTCATTTGTATTTTTGAGTTTTGCCATAAAAACAACATCAAAGCATCTTTGTGGCGCAATGGTTAACGCGTCTGACTACGAATCAGGAGATTGCAGGTTCGAGTCCTGCCAAGGATGTTTTAACCTATTTTTTTGTAACTTTTTAGTTCTGTTTGTTTTGAAACCCCTTTTATGTAAACAAACCCCTTTTAGGAGGTGTACTGGTTCTGGATCAGAGAAAACATAAACAAAAGTTTGATAAAGCTTGGACCTGGTGAAAAGAATACAGCTTAACTCAGAGAAATATGAATAGGGAATGAATATATCTTACATTCAAACAGATTCACTCTTGATCGATTACTTCTATCACAGTATTACACTATTAAAGTACTATATCTGGTTGGCAAAAGAAATATATGGGTTCATGAATTTATAGATTTTTAGATTTTTAGATTTATAGATTTATAGATTTGTTTAAAAATAAGAATAAATACTGTACAAGTTTTAAATTTCAAAAAGTTTTAAAACTGTTTTAGAAGTTTTATTTTTTTTTTGGGGAAAATATAAATTACACAATGTCTGCTCTAACAACTAGACAAAAAAATGATTTGAATAGAGCTATTATAATTTATTTGAAAAATCATGAAATTGATGAAGAAATTTTAGATCTGTTAAAATTATCTTTAACTTTTAATAATGATAATTTTGATAATATTTCAAATTTAGAATCAAATTTATTAGAGAAAAAATGGTCCACTGTTATACGATTACAAAAAAAATTAATTGAATTGGAAAATAAGAATAAACAATTGAATGAAATTATTAATAATAACAATAATAATAACAATAATAATAATAATATTAATAATAGTTCAAATTCAATTATCTTATCAAATTCTTTTCAAAATTTATCAACAACTGATCCAAGAAATTTAAATTTAAATTTAAAAAAAATTAATTGGATACCAAATAATTATTCAATTTCTTTAAAAGCTCATAAATCTCAAGTAAATTCAATTGCAATTCATCCAATTTTACCATATTTAATATCTGTTTGTAATGATGGTTCTTTTAATCTTTGGGATCTTTTAAATCCAATTCAACCTGAATTATCAAATAAAAATGCTCATTCAAGATCAATTAATCATTGTTGTTTTTCTCCATTACCAATTGATCTTTCTTTATCAAATAATACAAATAATATAAATAATATTAAAAATATTAACAATAATAATTCAATATCGAATACCATATCCTCAAATAATAACAATAATAATAATAATAATATAATAGATAATAATTCAATTCAGAATTTAAATTCAAATTCAAATAAATCATATTTAATGGTAACTTGTTCTTCAGATTTATTTATAAAAATTTGGGATTCAAATAATAATTATAATTTAATAAGAACTTTATCAGGTCATGATCATTCAATATCTTCTGTAATTTTTAAAAATTCAAATCCAAATCATTTATTTAGTTGTTCAAGAGATAATTCAATAAGATTATGGGATATAACTAATGGTTGGTGCTTAAAATCTTTTATTGGACATTCAAATTGGGTTAGATCTTTACATATTTCTAAAAATGATGATTTTTTATTATCTTGTTCAAATGATCAATCAATTAGATTATCTCATGGTGATTCTGGTAATGGTTTAGCTTTATTAATTGGTCATAATCAAGTTGTTGAAGATTGTAAATTTTTTCCATTAATTTCAAATAAATTTCTTGATAAATTAGCTAAAAAATTATTATCAAATGAATTAATAAATAATCAAAATTATGATAAATTAGGTTATAAATATTGTTGTTCATGTGCAAGAGATGATTCAATTAAAATTTGGTTATTACCTTTACCAATTATAAGACCACATAGACCTCCATTACCTTCTTCAAATCCAACTGGAACTTTATTAGTTGATTTAAAAGGTCATACTTCTTGGGTTAGATCTTTACAAATTCATCCAAGTGGAAGATATTTATTTTCTTCTTCTGATGATAAAACTATAAAAATTTGGGATTTAACTTTATCAAATTATGATAATATAAAATGTATAAGAACTTTATCTGGTGCTCATCAAAGTTTTATAAATGAAATTTGTTTTGCTCCTTGTATAAATTTTGAAAATACAATCGACAATGAAAGTGATAATGATAATGATAATGAAAATAATAATAAAATATCTATTGTTAACGCCGAAAATCAAAATCAAAATGAGAAAGAAAAAGAAAAAGAAAATAATAAAAATCAAGTTAATGGAAATGATAAACTTTCTGATAATTCAAACAGTTCTGATAAAGATAAAAGTATTAATAATCAATCAAAAGAAGAAATAAATGGTCTGAAATCAAAAGAAGAAATATTGAAAGAAGAAAATTCATTAAAAGAATCAATAAGAGCTAAAGAAAAAGAAAAAAAAGAATTAATTAAATTGGATAAAAGTATAAGATGTATATTAGCTAGTGCAGGTGCTGATAATACAGTCTGTTTATGGACAAAATAGTACTTAATTAAATTAATTTTTCTTCATTTTTCAATTCTCTTTCTCATAATCCATTTGCTTTTCATTTGAAAGTTTTCAACTTTCTTTTTTTTTGTTCAATTCCTATTTCATTTTTGCTGAAATTGTACATTAAACTTGGCTTCCTTTTACTTTCTTTATTCATTCTCATATTATATACATTAGTGCATTTATACTCAAATTAAGTTGGTCATTCATTCATAACCAAAGTAATAAGTGTAATCAGTAACATTATATACAAGTATTTTTTTTCTTTTTCTTTTTCTTTTTCTTCTTCTTCTTCATCTTTTATGATATTTTATGAAATGTTTTCCTGAAATATCATGTAATGCATTATAATTTCACATTTCAACAATCTTTTGCCAAATTTGGCATAATATTTATTATTTCTGCGCTGTAAATTTGAGTAAGTCTTTTCCAGAAAAAGAAGACCCTCAAAAATGGTTTCAATTTCTGAACAAGTCACTTTTACTCAATGAATCTAAGAATCGAGAAATAATTGAAATAAATGAATTAAAGTAAATAATAGAATCATAATTATTAATGGAATTAGACATATATTCTCTAAAATAGTCATGACGAATGATAAACCTTTGTTAAAAGTATTAGCAGTTAATGAAGTTTTCATTGATAGTGATGAATTTAAAGAATTTAACGCTAAATTTGATGTTCAAGTGAGTTAAATAATGTTAAATTTTATTGGAAATAATGAAATTAATTGATTAAAAATTTTTTTTTCATATAATGACCAATAACTTAAAATTAATTAACTAACAATTTGATAGTTTTATACATTTTCATCAAAAGAACAATTTTTAATTGATTTGGAAAATAAATATTATGATATTAATGCACTTTGGTTTGCGTCAGGGGGTAATGGTGGTATAATGAGTAAAAATGGTATAATACCAGTTAATGAAGAAATTATTAATAATTTTCCAAAAAGTTTAAGAGTAATTGCAACAAGTTCAAATGGATATGATAGATTTGATCTAAAATTATTAAAAGAAAGAAATATAATTCTTTGTAATACACCATCTTTAGCATCAGATCAAGTTGCGGATGTTGCATTATTTAATGTTATTAATTCTTTTAGATATTTTAATACTATTATAAATAATAATAATAATGAAATTATTTTACCAAATAAAAATTTCAATTCAATTAAAGGTAAAGTTGCAGGTATTGTTGGATTAGGATCAATTGGTAAAGAATTAGCTAAAAGATTAAATTCAATGAATATGATTATTCATTATACTAAGAGTAAAGAATTAACAAATGAAGAAATTAAAAAATTTGAATTAAATTTTCCATTAATTTATCATTC
Organism: Ascoidea asiatica; assembly: GCA_001600695.1. Taxonomy (NCBI): domain Eukaryota; kingdom Fungi; phylum Ascomycota; class Saccharomycetes; order Ascoideales; family Ascoideaceae; genus Ascoidea; species Ascoidea asiatica. The sequence continues at coordinate 1,951,625 of BCKQ01000003.1, read as the reverse complement.
AAATTTTAAAGAAATTGCATCAATTTGTGATGTAATAATATTTTCATTACCATTAAATGAAAAAACAAAATATTTATTAAATAAAAAAACAATTTATTATTGTAAAAAAGGAATTAAAATTATTAATATAAGTAGAGGAAAAATTATTAATGAATTAGATTTAATTGAAGGAATTAAAAATAAATATATTTCATATGCAGGATTAGATGTATTTGAAAATGAACCATATATTAGTGAAGAATTATTAAAATTTAATAATGTTATTTGTACACCACATATTGGTAGTGGAACTTTTGAAAATATTCAAAAAAGTGCAATAAATTGTCAAAAAAATATTATAAATATATTATTAGAAAAAGGTAAAGGTATCAGTAATGTTAACAATTGAATTTTCAAATTCCAATTTCTTATTCAAATTACAATAGAAACTTTAATATAGATTTTTTTTATAATAGAGATTTGTAATAGAGTTTTACAATATAATTAAACAAATTAGTACATTAATTTATAAAATAATTAAAAATTGAATTAAATCATAAAATCATTTATTTAAAAAGGGCTATTTAAGTTCTTATAGTTTTGATTATAATTCACCACAAGCAGAAATAACAACATTTGCTCTAGTTGAACCAGAATTAGAACCAAAAGATTCAACTTTTTTAACTACATCATAACCAGAAGTAACTTCACCGAAAACAACATGTTTACCATCTAACCAAGGACATGGAATAGTAGTTATAAAAAATTGAGAACCATTAGTATTTGGACCAGCATTAGCCATTGATAATAAACCTGGTTTTGTATGTCTTACGGAGAAATTTTCATCACTAAATTTTTCACCATAAATTGATTTACCACCAGTTCCATTACCTCTTGTAAAATCACCACCTTGTAACATAAATTGTGGAATAACACGATGAAATTTAGAACCAGCATAACCATAACCTTTTTCACCAGTACATAAAGCACGGAAATTTTCTGTAGTTTTTGGAACAACATTTGAATATAATTCAAAAACAATACGACCTAATGGTTTTCCATCAGCAGTAATATCAAAATAAACTTTAGACATTTTTATTATAATTTTAAATATGGAAAAAAAGTATCAAATTAAACTGAAAAAAAAGTAAAGAAAAGGCTATTGATATAATATATATATATAAATAACAACAATTGAATACTTAATTGATTAAAAAGAAGTTAAAATTTTTGTTTAAAAAGAAGAGGAAAAGAAGTATTTATATTAAATTTGAAGAAAATACCAAAATGGCGTAATTTAGTGAGAAGCACTAGAACTACCTACAGTACTCCCATGGAAATTAACGGTATTGTTAGAGAGGAAACATTGACGGTACAGCAAAAGTAAGCGAAAACAGACCAAAGTCAGAGTAAATCTAGCAAAAGGCCCAGGGCAAAGCTTTACTGAAGCCAATAACATCAGCCCAACAGACGTTTGATGCGTGTCGAGGAGATTCCATCGCGTTCGATCTCATCGAATCGTCGATGCGCGCTGCTCCACAACCGCTTGCTACCAGCCACGCCAGCCTCTCCAGTCTCTCAAGCCACGCCACTCGGCCTGCGGCTCGCTCCCATGTCATCGCCCACGGCCCTGTCACAAAAAGGCAGAGCAGCCCCTACTTCGATCCCTCGTCGGATCCTATTGGCCACTGCTTTTCGGAGGCCCTCCGAAAACAAGACCTCACTCCCTCTCGTATGCGCCAATACGTCCTTGATTTTTGAAAATGTCGTAAGTTTAGTGTGTTACCCGGCTACTTATAATTAAAACAAGCCAAATCGCCATCCGCAGCACAGTGGCGCTGAGTAAACCTTGTTGTACTTCACAAAGCGGTGCGGCTTTAGCTCGGTTAATAAATTAGCTCACGTGACTCTTACTGCTTGACTAGCACTTTTAAAACCAATCTCTTGGTTCTGGAGTCCTCTGAATTACTCCGAGCTGCAATTTGAATGTTTCAGAAGGGCAAAGAATTCCATATTGTTCGGGTGGGATGGTATTTAACTACGTACATACAGTATGTTTTTATTTTCAGAGTCATCAGTTTCAGCTGAATCTTCTTTTATTTTATATTTTAAATTTTACTTTAATACTTTTCTAGAAGTGTTAAATAATCGTATATTCATAGATAATATTCATTGATATTTCATTGATAATTCATTGATATTTCATTGATAATTCATTGATAATTCATAAATAAGGAAAGATGAAAAAGAACAAAAATAAAAAATGGAAAAAAAAAAAAAAAAAAATAAAAAAAATTGAAGGGTATATTCAATATCATACCTAATGCTATAAAGTGATAATGTTTTATAAGTTTTGTAAAAATTAAATTCAGTCCAAAATTTAAAATCGATTAGTATTTAGAACAAGCATTCAGATGTGAATGTTTTAAAAATATAAAAAATTGGTATAGCCATTCTTTTTATTATAATTATTTCTTCTAATCTCTTAATTTTTAGTAAATTCAACTGAATTGAATTATTTTTTCTTTCCAAATAAAGGTTCACCAATAGATTTACCTCTTAATTTGACACCTAAGACTCTTTCCAATTTACCTAATAATTGTTGATTTGGGGTAGCTCTACCTGCTTCATAATCATTAATAACACTTGGTTTTTCATTAACTTTTGTTGCTAAATCTTTTTGAGTAAATTTTTTTTCTAATCTAACTTTAGCAATAGTTTTACCAACAACTGGATCAACAGTTTTTGGTTTAACAATATCATCTTCTCTATCAACTTTTGTTAATCTTTGACCTTCAGAATCTTGTCTTTTATTACCTGTAGCATATTTCTTATCAACTGAAACAACTGCACCAGATCTTCTAGCTTGATTGATTTTACCTTGAGCTTTAATTACTGTTTGACGAGGTCCTGAACTACCACGATTAGCATTACGTCCAATTACTGTATCTTTATCCCAATCAACATTTGAATTCCAAGACATTTTGTAAAATTACTTTCTTATTTAATTTAAATTGATTTAATTTAGTTTAATTTATTCTTTTATATATTATATTCTGTTACCAACTTTTATAATAATAATAAATAAAATAATTAAGATAACAAATCTTAATGAAATCACATAGCAATATACTCTTTTTATAAAAACAAAATAGTTAATCCTCAAAGTTTACCAGTAGATGATGATGGCAAAGGTGGATGAAAAAACTAGCCAGGTTAACTAAGTTAGCGACTACAGACTGCAAGTGTGGGACGTAGCATGACTGCGCTGTTCCCGTGTGTGATTAGTCAACAGCAACAGCACCCGGAAAAGACTAGAAACACTTTGTCGTCCCCATTCTTTTTTAGGTATTTAACGCGCCATATCGAAGCGCATTTTATATTCCAGTAATTTAATTATTTAATAACATAACATTTAATTGATTGAATTTATTTACAATTTATTCATTAGAAATTATTTATTTATACAATTACCTATTCAATGATGATTCATGAAATATTTTTCTTTAAAGATAAATCATTCTACCGACAGAATCAAATCCAATTTTTCTATCTTTTTTATTATCTCTAATTGATGTTCCATATCTATAACCAACTTTTCCAACTTTTGAATTAATAAATTTAAATTGATATCTTTCACCTTTTAAAACTGATGCATAGTAAACTTTGTTTAAATTTTTATTATTATTATCTTTATCATTTTCTTCAATTTTTGATAAATTTTCTAAAGTTAATTTTGCAGGTTCTAAATCTAAAATTTTTGCTGCATCAATTGGTCCAAAAGGTTCACTTTCATTTATTGTTAAAAATCTTGATTTTAATGTTTTTAAAGGAATTGGAATTTCTGTTAAATTTTCTGGTTTTATAATTGGATTAAATAATGGAAACATTTTATAAACTTTATTTTTCATTAATTGTAAATTTTTATTTAAATTATTTTTTTTATTAAATTTTAATTTAATTTCATTTAATTTTAAAAGTGCTTCAATTCTTGGAATTTTTATACCATATTTAAATGCAACTTCTTGAATTGGTAAATTTTTTTCTTTTAAATCCTTTAATATTGTTTCTTTTAATTCATTTGAAATTATTGAATTTGTTTTACAAAATGGATTTAATGGAAATGGTTGTAAAGATCTTTCTCTTGATTTAAATGTTTGTCTTCTTTGTGAAGAATCATTTGATTCATTATCTCTTGATTTATTTGAATTTGAATATGTATCATCAATTTTATATGGATTATTAACAGCTTGACCTTTTTCAAGTTCTGGAGTTATATAATTTGGATTATGATCTGTTGGTGGATAATAATATTTATTATAAATATATTCACCTTTATAATTTTTTGGACCTAAAAATTGTTCTAACATATATCCAAGATTAGATTTATGAGATTTAGGATTAACTCTTCCTAAAAACTCTGCTTTATAAAATGGATAAGCAATTCTTCTTCTTGAAGCATGACGAACTTGATTCAAAAGATTAATAGAAATATTTCCACATTTTATTGAAGAAGGATAAGTTACCCTTGAACCAATCGATATGAAACTTGAAGCATCCACTAATATATTAGATGCCATTTTTAGTTACTTGAGCTTCTAAATCTCAATTATTTTTGAAGTATGTTCTCTTAATTTATATATTCACTCTCAAAAAAATATTAAATTTCACTTTTTTCTGTAATACTTTACTCGATTTATTACAATATTGTTATTTGGTCCAAACGACGCATAAAGATTCCAATGAACATGTGACCTTTTTTTTTTTTTTCTAATTTTGTGTGCGATAATGCGTTTACTTTCGCACACAGAAATAAAGTAAGCGCACATGACAAAAAAGAGATCATATTTGCGGTTCTTCTGTATGACTTTTTATCTTTTTATTGGCACCTGTTTAACACCTTTGTGTTTTAATATGGACACAAATCTCATCACAAAATATACTCACCTTAGCTCCCCAACTTTAGATATTTATTGAATATAAAATATTCAAACAATTTCAAATTTCTTTTTTAATTTTAGATTCTAATTGTTCAATTCTAATTCTAACTCTATTATCTTGGTATATTGAATACTATAAACAACTAACTTGAACAACAATGGAAGAACCATCAAAGGAATTAACTGATAAGGAAACTGTAAAAGAATCCTTAAAAGAAGATATCAAAAAGGATCAAATTATTAATAAAGAGGATAAAACTGTTGAAACTTCTGTTGTAGAAGATGTAAAAAATCTTTCAATAAAAGAAGAAATCAATCCAATTGAGACCAAACCTATTCAAGATAAGCCTGTAGAAGTTTCATTGGTGGAAAATTCTGCAAATATTCCCGGTGAAAAAGAAACTTTATCAACTGCAGATAAAATTCAAACCTCTGTAGAGGAAAAAAAAGGAATTCCAAATGAATTAAAAAAAGAAAATGAAGAATTGATTGATTCAAGAAATCATGAAGCTATCAAAGACCAACAAGATGTCCAACCTATTGAATCTACCACTAAAAATGAAATTGAATCATTAAAAAATACTGCACCAATTGAATCAAATAAAAAATCTCCAGATTCTCCAGCTTCTTTTATTCTTCCTCAAAGTATTGGTGAACTTAATGATGATGAAAAAAAAGTCTTTTTAGAATTTTATCAAAAAAGTTTACCTAAAATTATTGAAGAAACTGCTTATGATGAATTATATGGTTACAAAGTTTATTCTTCCAATCCTATCAATGACCAATATTTTGATGATTTAATTTCTAAAGCTTTAATCTTCAAATTTTTAAAAGCAAATAATTTCGATATTACTCAATCTTATTCTCAATTGAAAAATACCTTGCTTTGGAGAAAAAAATTTAATCCTTTATCTGCAGCTTTCATTGAATCTCATGATAAAAAATTTGATGTCATAGGTTATATCACTAATAATATTGAAAATAATTCAAATTCAAAAATTATAACTTGGAACTTATATGGTGCTGCACCAATTAAAGAAATTTTCATTGATACTGATAAATTTTTACGATGGCGTGTAGGTTTGATGGAAAGAGCTATTCATTTATTAAACTTCACTGATAAAGATAACTCGTACATGGTACAAATTCATGATTATAAAAATGTAAGTTTTTTAAGATATGATGCATCTTTATCAAAATCAACAAAAGCAACAATTAGATATTTCAAAGATTATTATCCAGAAACTTTAAGTATTAAATGTTTCATAAATATTCCTACTTTATTTTCTTTTCTTTATAACTATATTGTTAAAAACTTTTTTATAGCACCAGAAACTGTTGCTAAATTTAGAGTATTGTCTAATCAACTTGATTTAAGCAAACAATTGGAATCAAATAATATTCCAGAAAGTTATGGAGGTGTATTAAAAGAAGAACTTTTTAATCTTAATCTTAAAAAAGATAATATTACTTTAACACCTTATACAAAATTTTTATTACAAAAAGAAGCTGAAAAGGATATTGAAAATTTCGCTAATGAATTAGATTGAGTTTTTATAGAAGGTGAATAGAATAACCTTTATAAAATTGACCCCATTTTTTGATCTATTGCTTTTAATTTTTCTATTTTTTGTTTAATTATTTGTTTTGTTATTTTGTCTCGATTTGTTTTCTCTCTAGTTTTTTTGAATAAAAAGTAAATCAAAAAGTTAATGATACTAAATTATACCTTTGGATAGTTCAATTAAACTTCAATATGTTTCTTTTAGTCATTGCCTTTGATCATTATTATAACCTGTTGATCTTAATATTAATATTGCAAGAATTGCAACAATAAAAATAATTCATACTTAAATATCTTGTCAAGCAATAAATAGTTTGTATTTAATAACTTTTCGATAGCTTTTAACTCTTACATTTATCCGTAGCAGTCAATGTGTATACATTACCCGCCCGTAATTAACGCGTCCTTTTCAAGTATCACTGTAAAGTTACTCGTAATGTTAATCACTTTTCGGCCTTGAAATGGCAAAATATAAAACAACATAAACTTTTGAAAGTTTCAATTTACTCTAAATGAGAAGCAAATATTTATTTTAACTAGAAGCTAAATGAAAATGGATCAAGAACAGGTAATGAAGGACGAAAATCTAATGGAAGTAGATAATGATGGAGATATAGTTATAGACGATAAGGGTTCTGAAAATACAAGAGAAGCATATCAAGATCAAGTTAATCAACCTGAATCTACAAAATTAATCGCAGAAGAAGAAAATCCTGAATTAACTCTTGATCAGAAACTTTTAGAGAAATTCAATTCTCAATTAAATTATCCAGATGTAAGAAAAAATTCATTGAGGATACGAGGTATCGATGATTTATCAACAAGAGATATTAAAACTTATTTAGATTTTTATTTAAAAGATTCAATTCAAAATGATGATGATAAAATAATAAAATTTAAACTTGAGTGGATAGATGATGATTCTTTAAATATTGTATTTTTAAAAGAACCAGATTCCTTAAAGGCTTTAATGTTTTTAACTAAAGATGAAAATGTCTTTGAAACTTTGGAAATTATTGAAGAGCGTATAACAAAAACTTTTCTTAATGAAAAATTTTTGTCTTCAAGTGATATAAAAAATAATGATGATTTAAATGAGTTAGAAAAACAAAAAAATAAACTATCAAAAAGTTTTGAATTTTATATAAGGCAATCTCTAATATCTGATAAAAAAACAAAAGGAGCAAAAGAAAGATCAAAATATTATTTAGTTCATGGTGAGCCGACTTATAATAAAACTATTAGAAAAAGAAACTATACAAAATCAAGAAAATTCAATAGTGATTTAAAATCTGGGTCAAGTTCCTCAAATCTAGAAATAGGATATACATCAATATCTGAGATAAATTATAGAGATAGAGATGATTATTTTAAGAAAAGATTTGCAGTAAAAGGAAGTAGATCTTCAAATGGTTCATCATTAACTACATCAAAACCTTCTAGTTTAAATAATAATAATGGTGATGATGATCTATTTCAAGATAAAAAATATCTATTTCGAGATAAAGATCAAGTTAATAAGAAAACCTCCACGGATATAAATCAAAACTTTGACGATGAACCGGATCTATTTTCTTCTAAATTAAGCCCTGAGAATGAAGTACGTTCAAGAAGAAATTCAGGTAATATAAGCTACAGAAATAATAATTCTCATCGTAATAGTAGAAGTAATGCTCCTAATAGAGGAAGATGGCAATCTGATAAATTTGAAAATGGAAATAGTAGTGATGAAGATTTGTTTCCAAATTTCAATACAAGAAAAAGAGCAGAGTATAGATCTCGCTCACCAGTTAGATTTTCAAGAAGTTTATCTGATAGATTGAATATTAATAGTTCATACAAAAAACATTAAAGAAAAAAGAACGTTAGTTGATTTATAACAATTGAGTATATATAGTACAAAAATTACATAAGCATTGAAATTTAATTTTATTTAATGATCAAAATGGGATGAACTTAATTTTGATTTTGATTTGACAAAAAAAACAAAATAAAGTAATGTAGCTAACCCGATACTTGAAATACTAATATAAGTAGGAATATAGAATTGATCTGGCTTATTGAAAATAATTGTAATTGTATAACCACAAATTTCAAAAAAAGATATTATACTTTCTTCAATTGCAGTGAAGCCAGCTCTTTCTTCATCTGTAACATAAATTTGCACCATATTTTGAATTGCTAAATCATAACCCCATAAACCTAATCTACTAATTGGAATAAATATACATAATAATTTGTAAGTAGAGGAATAATTCATTACAAACCCAATTAGAATTGGAATTAAAGATATAAATTCTTGTACTAGAGAAATAAAACCAGTATTAATTAAACCAAGTTTATTATTGATTTTTGGAAAAATAACTGTTGAACTTAATTCAAATACCGAAGAAACAGCTCTTAAAAGACCAACAGCCTCATCCGAAATAGAACTGAATGATAAAAGGTAGGCAACTGTTGAATTTCCAAAAGATAAAACAGTTAAATATAATAATGCATAAGAAACTGTAGGTAAAGACATTATAGAACCGGAAAAAATTTTAAAGTTTTTAAGAAGTTGATTAGACGATTCGGAAGTAGAAACTTCATTAGGACTATCTTCAGAATTTCCATTGACATTACTAGAAGAGGTTTCCGAATTAATTTTTGGAATTTGTAAACTTGGAACTAAATTATAAACTCTAGCAATTGCATAATATTCAATAGGATTTGATATTAAAAACAATACAATTATCAAAATCATTGAGAATTCTACAGATGTAAAGCCGATTACCAAAGCAATAAAAGTTGGACCAACTAATTTACAAAACAAATCAATTGATCTCATTTGTGTGTTTAATTGAACTAATAATTTTTCATCTCCTTCTTGAGCAATATGAACTAACCAATCTCTTTGTATTGAAATTTTATTTGCTAGTGCACAAAGCCTTTCTATGATTCCAGCAAGTATTGAAAGAGCAAGAGCATAAGATTTAAATTTCATCAATGAAGGAAAAATATAGAGCAAAAGTAAGCAAAAAACAGAAACAGAAACAGAAGATCTTTGCATAAAAATTGTATGACGAACGATAGGTAGTCTTTCACCCTTATCGACGATTTTTGCAACTTCTGTTGAGAAAATAATTGTAGCAAGTGAACAGCAAAGGGATAATAATGAAGAAGGTAATAATGTTTGAGGAAACAAATCAACAATAATTAAAACTATACCAAACTCATAAACTCTTGCATTCCAAACATAAAGAAAATGAGAAATATAAAGCTTCCGTTTAATTTCTTTGATATGATGAGAGTTTTTTACAGTTTCAGTTTCATCGTGATTAGATGACCCTAATAAAGGTTGAGTTTCAGATTGGTTATCAATATTTTTCTTTGGGGACATTATTCTTAAAAATACTAATATTTGATATGTAACAGAAAATTAATGGAACAAAATGGTTTTAGGTGATGAAAAGAAAGAATTGAGATGATATTGCTTTCTTTATATAGAATTAAATAGGTGATTTTTTTGTGACTGGCTGAAAATTTCAAGGAAAAGTATCTCGTTGAGCTATCTTTTGTTATCCAATTAGTTCATAAACTATTTTTTTTTCATTTTGTAAATATTGCTGTGCACTTCGTGAAAATAATCAACCTTTACGTAGAACTGTGCTGAATCAGCAGAAGAAATTCCAAAACAGCTACACCTAAAGCCGGATAACAAACACCGATAGATAAATACACCGGACACAACTGCAGTACAATCTTCATAGCTAAATTCTAAATCCCAAACCCCAAAATAAAGTAGTAGAATTGTTATAGAGGCTTATTATTTATTCATGGGAATATGTTTCAATTGAGTTGACTGAAAATAAAAAATGTTTTTAAAGCAATTTTGTTTTTTTGGGGGCCAAGAATTTTTCTATTTGAATTTTCAATCATGCTTGTATCTTAAGAGCCTATTAAAAATTCACAATATACAGTATATCTGAAAACTTTCTCTATTGAAAATTATTTTGAAAAGTTATAGTCTTTATTATAATAATCTTCCAATCAATGACCTGGAAGGAAAACCTTTGAAAGAATAAATATCAAAAATATTTTTTCAAGTTTCAATAATTAATTGGGAAAAAAATAATTAAAACATTTTAAAAGTAAAGTACAAAGGGTGTAAAATAAAGCAAAGCTTTAAGCATTTTCAAAGTCCTTGTTGACTAATCCACTAACAAAACCCAATGCTACTAGTACTGTGCAATTAAAAAATCACTCTTTTCCAGGTTTTGCAAATAGAACAATAATTACAACTTGATACTTTAACTTTTGGAATCAATCAATGGTAAAATATAGTAAAAGAAATCTATTCATAATATATTTTTATAAGCATACTTAATTAATTCATTCAAAAAAAAAAAAAAAAAAAAATGGTACCAACAGAAAATTTTCTAATAAAAAAAGGGTAAATTTCAATAATATCAAATATGAAAAGCGATGATAAGGGTTAAAGTGAAATGAAAGAAATAAAAGAAAATAAACTATATATGAAAAAAAGGCTCCCAACAAAAAAAAAATAAAGTCAAACCAAGATTTATATGAATAAAAGAGCTCTATTAATATAATATGTTGAAACTAATCTGATTGAATGTTAATTTTTCTTATATTTTATTGTTTTTACCAAGTTTCTGAATTTCATTTAAATGTAGTTTCCTTAGATTTTGACACTTTATTATAAGTCTGTCTTCATATGTTAGACTCTTTTTATTTTGATTGACTTTTTTATCTTTATGGTCACTTAAAATTTCAAGAAGCTTTAATTTTAAATCATTTATATTTGAGATATAAGTGAGCTTTTGACCATTATTTTCATTGAAATAAATTGTTTCTAAATTATTTAGAATCTTAAACCATTTCAAATTTTCATATTCATATTTATCTTGAAACACATCTTGTGTTAATTTGAAAACTTTATTATAACAAACAATATCTCTCAAGTCTCCATAATCATTTATAATTTTATTATTATCAAAAAATAAATTATTCGGTAAGGAACTTTTGGAATTCTTGATTTTCTTAGTTTTTTTTAATGTTCTTTCATTAGCTAAATCTAAGGTTGTTTTAGGGGTATTTGATAAATAAGTTTCATTTGGAAATAAAACAATTGGCTTTAAAAGTATTATTAATTCTAAAAAGTTGATTTTAACAAAAGAAAATTCATTTTCTTTTTTCAATTGCAATTTTTTATTTTCTATGGAGTTATTAATAGAAACTAAGTATATTGATAATAAAATTATAATGATAATTAATAAAATTAAAATGGCCAAAATAATAGGAAATTTCAATGAACTTGAATTAGTTACAGGATCTGAAATAAACTGTTGATCCATCAAAGAAATTGTTAAAAATAATAGATTTTTAGATATGGTATGAAATTGAAATATTACAAATAATAACCAGTTTTAATTATACTGTATTATTAAAAATTTGGTAAATCAAGTTTTAATGTTAATAGAAATAAAGTTATTTACTTCAATTGGGATTATCTCTTTGGCTCGGATCAAAAGGAAACCGTAATCACCAAAATCCGCCCTTCGTTAAAAAAAATCTAAAGTTGCGTGCGTCACGGTGCAATATTTAAAAGCATCAACATTTTAAAAAGCGTACAGCGCGGTATTTATATGTATCTCCGCAGCTTCACATTAAACCATAAAGTACAATTAAAAAGTTTACCTTATACTGTTCTTTAGGATAAGATATTTCTGAGCAAGTTAACGAACGTTGGAATTTAAGCGATTTTCTATGAAAATGCATGTATACAAAAGTTTATAAGTAGGGTTTTAAAGTGGAGATAAAAATAGGCTTTAAAAGTTAAAAGTTTTGTTTGAATTTGTTTGCCAGAAAAGAAGCTCTATACCCTTAAAAAACAAGAAATTAATTGTCTAGCCGCAGATACTCATGGAAGATCCGCGTCTATAAGATTCTCAACACCCATTGGATCCATTATTTATGAAAGCTTTTCTTATCGTACCAAGAATGTTAAATGCATATCAGCTTTCTATTATCCTTTTTATAAGTAACATAATGAATCTTTCAAGAGAGTATTCTGCGATAGAGCATCTAATTTTGAACAACATTTGATTGTTATTTTTCAACTGTATGATGAATAGAATGAAATAAAGTAAAAATAACAAAAATTCATTTATGTTAATTCAGGATGTTCTAAAGCTAGTTTGAGAAACCAACTGCCTTATTTATTTTTTGAAGCTTTTTACTACAGCACAGAAGAATATTGTAGGCAAACTTTCACAAGAATTTCTTATGTTTTTCACAATAATTCATAGAAAGATTAATAGACATATCTTAAACTGAATTTTTTATTTAGATTATTAACAAAAAAAGGATCTAGGCAGATATTATTATTTGTCAATTATCTATACTCTTATTGGTCATTGGATCAAAATAGGACATCCTGTGTCCTCCATTGAGAGTTTCTACACATGAATTTATCTTATGAGCCGTTAAAGCGAACTTACCGTAATAAATCAAATAGTAAGTTGATTAACGAAAAACTACTTTATGAAAATATTTTAAGGCATTGAAAGTTTTCATTTTGCGGTAACGGAATTTGGTTTATTATTATTTTGAGCCTTAGCGCAGTCCCATATGGGAATATTTTAATCCCATATATGAATATATGTGTTTATGCATAAAAGTAAATATACTGCCTTATTATCTACACCATAATTTTATTGACTGTTTCGCATCGGTTGTTTATTGATGGTTCAAATATATAAACGTGACTTTTACAGGAATTATTGAAATGTTCGATATTTATGTCCTATTTACATTAAATTATTTTTGTAAGTTGTTACAATAGTTTTGATTGTGATCTTCTGACTAAACTTATTTGAATATCACTCTATTGTACAAATTAAAATATTTATTTGTTTTTCTGTAAATTCAAACTAATAGTAACATAACAATAAAATCAACCAATCAATATAGTTTAACACTTGAACAAATCTTCTAATCTCATAACTTCAGTAGTAAAATAATATAAAGGAGTATGCCAGTAGTTTTATTTTGCATATAACTTTTTTTTAAAAAAAAAAACTATCGTAAGATTTTTCAACTGAATCAAATAATTTACTTCTTCAAAAGCAGAGTAATAAAAATATTTTACATTTTCACGGAGCCTGATTCATGCAATTACTATGGTAGTAATTATAATATGCTTAAAGCCATTTAGGAGAACGAAGGATTATTGTAATATTGGAATTAATTTCTTGGAGGGGAGTCTAGGCAAGAAATAGGCAAGAAATATGACCATATTTTTCATTAATATTTGACGTGGTTTACAACAAAAAAGTTATAAAGAGTAATGTTAGTGTTAACGTTAACGTTAATTGAAAATTGAATTATCTTAGACTAATATTTCTATTTTAAACAGATATCAGTTTTTGGCTGATGGGCATCTCAATTGAGGATGAGGAATGAAGATGAGGAACTTTTTACAAAATATCTTCTGTAGGTAATATCGAACGTTAGGTGGATATATTTTCTGAATTCTTTTAGCGGATCCAATAATACTCAGTACGCTATTGATTACTCTCTTACACAGAGAAATACAGCATTACATGAGCGATATTTTGAGCCTAATTGCAAATTCGCAATCTATTTTCAAATTTGGGAGAGCATTTGAATACTTATTTATAGATAATCTTGCGCCCATGCGCAGCACTGTAAAAAAAAATCAATAAACGCCAATATCAAAGAGCGCAAAATACTTCAGCTTCAATAAGGTGAATATATCAGTCCGGTCTCCATTGTTCACCAAAACATAATCGGCATACATAATAGACGGTCACATGATCATTATATTTTGGCCGAAAACTTGTTATAATGTTTTTAATTGCCTTGCTGATCTTTGACTTTCATTTAAAAAGCTGATAACTATTTGCATATACTTTGCATAAGATTCTGATATTGTAACTTTTTATTTGCATTCTATCAACAGTTATTGAAAATAATGTAGCTATAAATTTTGACTTTCAATAATGTTAACTAGAAAAAGAAAAATTATAACAAAATTATCAGGCAAATTTTTATAGATATGTTAGGGGCATTAGGAAATTTATTTTAGATATATAAATTCTTGTGTGACAGAATTTTCACTGGATTTGGAGGGTTATTAAGGTAATTTATTTGCCAGCCATCAGACTCCTATGCTTCAAAATTTTTACAATATCCACAAATTGGGAAAAGTAACGTTTCTATTAATGTTAAAAGTTGATAAGTTGAAGTTAAAGTTTTGTTCTGTAGGATAGTATTCAGTATTAGTATTAATGGATTTAATGCAAACGTAACTTTCCTGTAACGTTAAAAATTGTTGAATACAGTATTACCTTTAATAGATCTATCATATATGCAATACGTAATAATTAAAAGTTAAATGAACAGGTGGGCATTTACTGTGAGAGACAAATATCTATATGCATGTACACAGATGGGGATGCAGTTGCGTTAACGGTCCATTGTTGCCACTAAAGTATTTAATAATATCGGTAGTTACAGAATTCAGATTTGTTTTGAATGTAGATTTCAATAATAGGCTTATAATCTGCACGCATCTCGGAAACATATGTTCCACCGTATAAGATTAATAGTTTGCAGTTCTATAGAAATCTAAATAATTTCTCCCATTTTCAACGGCCAAGGCGTGCAGCAGAGATATCTCCTCAGTAATAATATGCTGACGTAACCAAACGGTCTGAACTTTAAAATGCTTTTATTTATTTTGGTTAAGCAAATATTATTAGGGCAGATATTATCAATTGATATTAGTACAATCCAGAGTAACAAATATTAATATATTATTAGATTAACTGCTTATTTAACTATTAAATTAACAGTTTAATGAAATCTACCATGTATTTCAATAATATTTTAGAAGAAATATTTTATAATCTATTTATTTATTGGCCCATTTTCGATCTTCTTGAGATTCAGTTCCGGTAATGTACTGTATTCCAATTTGATACATTATTGGGGCAGTAGTTGAATTTGTTTCTACTATTATTATTACAACTACAATTGTAAGAATTTTTAAATTACTTATGAGATTTAGAACTTTATTGTAAAAGAGTTCAACACTCGTGTACCACCGTACCTTTTATTCTCTTACAAAATTCCAGTAGGGTAAAGTTATTGAATATGGGTTTTTTTTTGATTGGTTTTTTTCAATTCACTATTGGATACCATATTTATTGGCTGTAAAAAAAGGCCCAGAATGTTTTGATTATTAAAAGTTAAGAGAACTGGTAGTATTTGTAATGAGCAGTAGCTCTAGTGGTACTAGTTGTAGTGATGGGCCCAGAATTAAAGTTACTACTACTAGTTTAGCGTAACATTCAAGATCAAATAAGAGTTTCTGATAGTGTATTTATAATTCATAAATTTGAAATAAGTATTGAAAAAAGTGCTATAACTAAGTAAATATTTAAGTATGACACAATATATTTACATTTCTTAGTGTTAATGATAAGTTTAATATCTATCAGATGTAAAAGTATATTCAAAAGTATTGCTAATTTATAAATGGTATGTGCACCAACATTCATTAACATTCATATAAACAGTGAAAAATATAGTATTATATTGTTCCATTCTAGCTGGGAAGTATTGAAAACTTACAGCACTCTGCTCTGAAATGCTAATACAACAAGACAATTTAATACAATAATAGTAATAGTAATTCACGAATCTAATTTATTATCAGTTTTATAAATATCCTCGAATATTCAATAAATATTCAATAACTATTTAAGTATTTAAAAAATGTTAAATAAATATTTATTGAAAGTTAACTTAATTATCTGCCTGAAAGAATATTGACTTTTGAGTTTCCAGCCGGTATAATTACAATGTGCAAGACAAAGCTGTATCTTATTTCAAGATATCTTTAAAATTTGGAATATTCATTTGTAACGTTAACTCCTGTAAGTTATCCTGTAAAAGTATCCTATGAAGTAAGTATCTTGTAAAACATTTTGTAAAATATCTTGTAAAACATCCTGTAAAATATCTTGTAAACTTAACCGTTACATACCTATTGGAAAATTTTAGATTTAATAAAACTTACTCTTCTCTTGTTATTTTTCTTAAGAATATTCTCTACAATATTAGTTCAATTCAATTATTTTCTATCATTTCCATTTTCCCACTTTATTTTGAAGTTATTTAAATATTCAGAAATATGTTATAAAAGATATTAAATCTCCTTCTTATTTTATTTTTTTTATTATATTTTTTTTAAATAAACTAGTCTTTTTTTTTATATATTATTTTATACCTTCAATCATATTGTCATATACACTACTCTTACATCGTAGAAACGAGACAAAGCTATATTATATAAATTACTTGATCTTCTATATTAATAACTACTATTAATAAATTTTTTATACAATAAACAAAATTACTATTCATAAAAGAAATTTTTATTATTCGGAGAACAATATGAGTCAAATTCAGCAGGGTCAATTTTCTCTTCCATCTATTTCTGATAGTATTATCCCTATTTATCAATCTTATGGTAAAATTAAGCTTCCTGGAATCAAAGATTTGTTCAAGCAAAGTAAAAGATGCTATTTTTTAACATCTGTAACACAAAATATACCAACACCACCACCTAGTCAAGAATCTTTATCACCAAATAGTCGATATGCTTATGAAATGAATATAAACAGATCCCAATCTCTTCCAAATCAACCTTCATCATCCTCAAGTACTCCTGCAGTTCAGCAAGTTCAACAATTTCAACAAACACAGCAAATTCAAATAAATAACTTTCAACAACCACCTCTGTTACAACAACAGCAACAACAACATGTTCACCCTGGCCCAATACTGCAAGGTTCTCAACAAGCACCTCAGCAGATTCAACATCCTCAACCTAATTATCCATTTTATTCAAATCCACCACAACAATATCAACCAATACCAACTCCTCCATATATGACTTCTCCTAACTATTTATATTCAAATCAAATGCCAGTACAATCTAATCAATTTAATAATTATTCAATGGATGCATATCAAAGAGTTGTAACTCCATTAAGCTCTTTAAGTCATTCAAAAGCAAGTCTTAAACTAATTCCAAAACAAGCTAGTGCTTGGTCTCATGCTGATGATAAATTATTAAGATATTTGAAAGAAGAAAAAAAATTGGGTTGGAGAGCTGTTTCAACATATTTTCCAAGAAGAACTCCGAATGCTTGTCAATTTAGATGGAGAAGGCTCGTAACTGGAAGTGCTTCAAAGCATTCTTCAATATCTCGAAAAAATCTTGCCAGTAAATCTGACAGATCTTCTATTAAATCCTTATTAAATTAAGATTTATCCTGTTATTATTAGACTTAAATCTTTATTACTTCTACATTTTTTCTTTATCCATTTCGTTAGTTATTTTTATTATTCTATTTTCACTTGTTTATTCTGTTTTTTTCTGTTTCGTATTTTATATTTTATTTTATATTTAATGTTGTATTAAATTTCAATTCTGAATTTGTTTTAGTTAGTTCATTTTTTTTTTCCTAGTCACATTACACATTCTCCTATTTTTTCATTTAATGAATTTCTATTCAAATCTAGTAAATAATGACAATGAAATTTGTTATACTCTAGTATAGTTCTTTAAATAATTAAGGGGAGTTTCTCCAACTTAGTAGTACTTCCAAGATTTTTTACAAGAAAAATAATCGTACAAAATATTTGAAACTGATGACCATTAGTTAAATATTAATACGAAAAGTGATACCTTAAAACTTATTCGCTAAGGAAGTTACAAAACTTTTCTTCTAATTATTTTCAACTACTGTAGTATTGATACTTTTATTTTTACTCTGGTATATATGCCCACTTGAAAAATATTCAAAGACTTTTTACATACAAAATGTAAACTATAAAAACCTTGATTGAATCTTAAATGGTCGATCAAAAAACATAAATAAGTATAAATTATAATATAAACAAGAAATTAGTTAGCACATAATTGAGAAAAGGAAGCAGTAAAACAAATAAAAAAGTAAAAAAAGTAAGACAACAACAAATAGAATATGTAAAAAAAGAAATCAAAACAGAAGTGAGAAAAAAAAAACGCTTCTCTCATTTGATATTATGGAATGAAAATGAACAAACAGATGGATAGCTATATAAAGGAGGCCTCAAGGGAAATTTAAAGGTATTAGAAGGTGGTAATGAAGTCATTAATGATTGTGTTGAATAGAGAGATTTTAATTGAGGTTGTTTGGATTGAACAGCAATTTCATAACTAGGAGCAGGATCTAAAGATTCATTAATGCTTAATAATTGATTGGATAATTTTGATTTCTTAGAATCAGATGATATATGATTGTCAGTTTTAACAATTGAAGAAGATTGTGATTTGATTGGTTTTTTCTCTTTAGTCACTGATTCTTTTTCTACAGATACTTTCAATTTAGAAGAAGATTTTGAGCTCTTTAATTTCTTTTTCTTTCCTAAATGTATTACTCTTCGCCTTGGTTGAATATTGGCATGACCCTTATTATAATTATTCAATTGAAATCGAGATATATTATCAAGATATTTATTTATTTCATTTGGATTATAATTTTCAGTTGAAAATGGAAGGTTAGATGAATTTATATTTAAATGTTCTGTTTTTTGATTATAAGTATTAGTAAATTCCAAAGACGATCTTTGAACAAAATCTTCTATTTTAACAACATCCAAGGATAGAGTCTGCCTGGAAGAAGATAAAGTTGATAATCTTAACATATTTGCTGGAGATAAATCAGGACCATCAGGATTAATATCAGATAAAGATATTTCTTTAGATTTAAGAGAATTTTCATCATCTTCAATTTCATCTTCAGATCCAGTATGTTTACTTTTCAAAGATTTGGAAGTTTTCAGAAATACTAAATGTGAATGAAGACCATTTGCAACCCATTTTTGAGAATATTGATAAAGTACACCAGGTAATACTTCTCTAAACAATTCTCTGATTTTATTTTCGATTTGTTTTTGTAAAAAATTTCTTATTGCAGGAATTGTATCAAAAGTTGAACTTACTTCAATATTTTCTAATGGATCATTTTTGAATACTAATGTTAAACCTTTTGATTTATTAAAAACAGTAACTATTATTCCGGAAATTTTAATTTTGGATAATTTCAAGTTAACAGGTATTGCTAAATTTTGTGAAATTGATGATAAATTTGGTAAAACATTAGTAAATTCATTATTATTTTGTAAAATATCATTCACAGAGTTTTTCCAATATATATTAATAGGATTTGCTTGGATATTTGTGAATAAAGTAATATGAGCATCGCCATTATAATTTACTTTAAATATACCTCTAAATCTATCATCAGCTAAATCTCCAATTTCCAAGATTTCAAAGGATGGAGAGATTTTACCAAAATTTAAATCTTGAATTACAATATTTGACGCCAATATATCAGGCCTTTTATTAGATTGATTTAAAGCATCATGTAATATTTGTTTACACCAAGACATTAAAGATTCTTGTTCAAATGAATCCCAACTTATATTAAAGGACATTTTTTTTTATTTATTTTTTATATAGCAGCAATATGATTATTCAAAACTTGAGGTTGAAATTGTAGTTTAAGGCTGAATATATTTATTTTTTCTTATAGAATAAAAAAATGTGATGGAATTTGAAAGATTTTGCAAGTAATTTAGTTAGTTGATATTTATCATTGATGTGCAAATATATTTTTGTTACCTTTTAATAGATATAAATATATTAATTTGCTCTAGTTGTCAAATTTTGTTAGTGCTTTATTTGCATTTGTATTAAATAACGTTTTTGTCGTGAGATCTGAATGATTCTGTTAAAAAATTTTATGATCACACGCAAAAAGAAGATGGCCTTATTATTATTTGTGCCATTTCCGGGTTCTTCAATCTATTGTCAACTCCGCGCACGACCGGGCCAATAAGAAGGCGCAAATTATGCTCCAAAAATATCCTGACGCGGAATTTGGGTTCTCGCGGTTGTTTATCTTTTTTGTTCCTAATTTGGCAATTATTCAACGGTAGTACTAATGTTACCATGATATGCGATATGATATGATATGACAAGATATGATATACTGGGGTAATAGTTTTGAATAGGTAATTGACTATTACTAGAAGTGGTTTTGAAAATTTAGTTTAATTTAAATTGATTTATATTTGAATAAAGTACAAAAAATGATAGTTTGATTACTTATAAGAAAGGTAATAAGAAAAAACAAAAATGGGAACCAATCCGTTCTACAAAAATTTCGAGCTTTTCAGACTTAAACTGATCAATGTATAAAAACATGAGCAAAACCATATAAAAACAGAAACAGAAACACAGAAACAGATAGAAAAAATTATATATATGGAAAAAAACATGAATGAATGAGTTTAGAAAAGGCCTTTGAGATTTTGGCAAAGGATAGTAATTGACAATACTAGTAAACAATGAAAATAATACTTAATTAAAAAAAATAAAAAAAAAGTTCAATAACAAAAAACTAGGAAGAACTGAAAATGATGAAAATTAATGAGAAAAGATTGATTAAAAAAAATATGTAAATAAGCTTCGAGTAGACATTAGCTTAATAGATAATTGATAAAAAAGAGAACCAAGTAATAAAATTTCACAAAGTAATCAACCTCTTTTATAGTCAGTACTGTTGAAGTTACTGTATCATGATGAATCTCTTTAATATTGATTCAGTATTTTTCAATTTTTATGAAAATTTAATGTCATTAAAATACGCCAAAGTAATCGGTTTCCATTCAAAGACAACATATCATCATTCATTCTAAATGTAAAAAGAATGGAATACATTATAGCCAAAAGTATTGAAATGTAAACAACAGAAACAAAATAAATTAAATTTGCATTAAGAAATTTGGTTTTCAGTACGGACAGATAAAATCAAGTTTCAACTGATAAAGACGAAAGTGCACTCGAGTCTGGAGCAGAAGAAGAAAGTTGATTTACATTTCTTCCAATATCTTTCTGGGAAAAAGTGCTGTTGCTATTGGTTTTCACCAAATTAACCCTTTCATCTTTATAATTAAAACCTTCTAAAGTTTCAACATCATTATGAGAATATTCACTGAAAGAGCTAGCTTCTTTTAGATCTACCGAAAAAGGTGCAGTTACTTTTGGAGTTATTGCGATAAGATCTGTAGTTGGAGAAGATGAAAAAGTTGTGATTATAGGTTCTGCAGGTTCGCATATCCTTAGTTTATTAATTGGATTATCCTTTATTGGTGATGTACCTGATAAAGGAGACAATAAAACATCTTGAATACTTATTCCGGATTTTGATCTTGAATGATAAAAAGAACTATTATTGGGTTTAATATCAATTGGTTTAGAAGAAGAAATATGTGGCTTATTGATATTAGAATTTGATTTAGCTGTGAATGTTAAGCGCTTTGTAATAGAAGATTGAGCCTGAGAAAATAAATTTTCTTTTTGTGCTTCCATTAATCTTGTTTCTAATTGATCATCTGATGAACGCTTATCGGTTTTACCGGATATGCTATAATTATTTAATAAATCTGTAAGGTTCTTATTTGAATTAGAAACAGGCATTGTAGTCAATACTGTAAGTTGAGGTTCTAACGAAGTCATTGGATTCATCAAACTATGTCTTCTGAATCGTTCACCATTTTCAACAGGATTATAAGAATCTTCATTTTGCTTGAATATTTTAGAAATATTATTAGTAGATTGAGAAGCATTAATAGTGTACAGTTGAGATATTGGTTTTGGCTCTTGGGAGATGAATAATTTATTATTCCGAATATCAATAGGCTTAATATTGTAACTTAAAGGCTTAAGAACTGAAGATGTTGTTGGTTGTGATTTACTTAATTGCTCCAAACCATCCAAATCTTCTTCTTCATTGTCGTAGAGCTTCATAGGTGAATTTATTGCAATAGATGTTAAAGGAATTAATGCTCGACCAATATTTAATCCTCCAAATGACTGAGAAAGTTTAGCAATCATTGGTGCATCATCATCATTACAATAATTTTTTTTCTTATTATCAGAAGAGTTTATATTTATGTTTTTTGATTTTTTTTGGAAAGAATTCAAATTAGGAATAATTTCGAGATTTTTAGTAGCTTTATTAACTAATGGAGCTGTATCTTGGCAGAAAAAACGATTGAATTTGAATTCTAAAACACTTTTATCGTGTAAGATATATCTTGACTCCAAATAACCTGGACAAGATCCATCAATCTTTAAATTCCAGGAAAGATAATTACTGAAATTGAATAACTCTATTCTGTAATTTTTATAAGATGAGCATAATGGATTTCCTAAAAGGGATAAATTTTTCAATGTATTTTTTTTAGAATTATGATTTATGAATAATGGTTTTAGATCATTTATTGAATTTAAGTTATTATTTTTTAAATCCAACTTTTCAAGATGCAATAAATTATTCAAATTTTCTAAATCTGAAATAGTATTTGACTTCAAATAAACCATTGACAATTTTTTTGAATTTTTTAAATTTTTGAAACTGGAAGTTGAAGTTAAGAAATTTGAGGATAAGTTTAATGATCTTAGGTTCTTAAAACTAAGAAATGCCTCTGAAACTTCAGTGATCGAGTTACTTGAAAGATCTAAGGAAACTAAAGACTCTAAGTTATTGAAAGTATTATTGTAAATAGTAGAAATATTATTACTTGAAAGATAAAGATATCTTAGATTTAACCATTTATCTCCAAGTAAGTCATCATCATCAAGTATTATATTACTACTGCTGCTTTTACTATGATGATGAGTATAATAATTATTACCAAAATTAATAGTATTATTATGTAAGGAGTGCGAATATCTTTGATTTTTTACATTAGAAGTTCCACCATTATTATTAACGGGATTATTGGTGCAACCATCATTATTTGAGTTATTGGAAGTAAAATTGAAATTGAAATTAAAATTATTGTTTGTAAAATTATAATTTGAGTTTATATAAAAGTCATTATTTTGTTTATTACTAATCAGATCATTTGAAGATGAATTATTATTAATTAAAGAATCAGATAAAGTATTGTTCTGATTTGGGTATCTTTTTCTTTTTCGATTATTATTGTTGATATTATTATTAATATCATTTATAGAATTATTGAACAATAATGAAGAAGAAGAATTTTGAGGAGAGGTACTGAAAGAGTTATTTCTATTAAAGTTTGAATTTGAAAATGTATTAGTTTGATTTGAAGAAGTTGTAGTTGATGTATTCATTGTGGAATTTGAGTTTGAAGTTAAATTATAGCTTCTTGCTCTGGTTAAATTGGTTGACAGTGATTGAGGAGATAAAGTTATTAAATTTGAATTAGAATAAGAATGAGAATGAGGAATATTATAAGAATTTGTATTCGTATTTGTATTTGTATTTGAGCTTGTATTTAAAATATTTATGTTATTATTGTTAGTATTACTAATATTATTACTGTTATTACTGTTATTAGAGTTATTAGAGTTATTATATTTGATTGATTTATTTTTTCTATTATAATAATCATCAATAACTAAATCTCTTAAAATAATATTAATATCATCAATAGTTGTATTTTTGATTATTAAAAATTTTAAATTCATTGATAATTGATCCCAACCAAAGATTTCTTTTGGATTATAAGAATTAATTTCTAAACTTGATAAATTTTTGAAAATTTTTATTGGGACAGAAGTATCAAATGGAAATTCTTGATAACTTTCAATTAATTTTGCAGTTTTATCAGGAGCTAATCTTAAACAAGGCAATTTTGTAAAACAACTATATATATAAGTTAAGTTTTTAACTACTTCTTTTGAAAGAGAATTTGAATTATTTTGAATATTATTTGAATTTTGATTTTGATTTGATGAATAAGACCGAGAATAAGATTGAGAAAAAGGTTGAGATTGAGATTGAGATTGAGATTGAGAATAAGATTGGGGTTGAGTTTGAGATTGAGAATGTGAGTGAGAAGATAATTTATTACTTGAGATTGATTTCCATATTGCAGAAACGGTAGTCATCACAGTTCTTACAGAATTCATTGAATTTATTGAAGCAGTATCAGAAAAAGTTTTACTATTAGAATTATTATGATTGATAGAATTTGGATAATCTTTTGTTATATAGTCTTTGTAATTATAATCTTTAGAAGGTAAGTTATTATAATTATAATTATGATTATAATTTGAGTTTGAATTTGAGTTATTTTGATTAAAAGATGAATCAGATAAAAAAGAAACATAATTTAAATCATCATCATCAATTTCAAGTCTGATATTCATTGGTCCAACATTTATACCAATATTTTGAAATTTTTCTAATAAAAAAAATAGATGATGTAAAGTTAAAGATAATCTAACAGGCTTTGATTTTGAAGAAGAATTATTATTATTACTGATATGATTAGTATTAGTAGAATTATTTATATTATTTAAATTACTTACATTATTATTCGAATTATTTGAAGAAGAATTAGAATTTTTCTTATAAGTAGATAAAGTAGTTGCTAATTGAGGTTCATGAGACTTGATATAACTTGCAAGAGTCTTTATATACTTATCGCCATCACAAGTTCCAGTCATATTATATTAAGTTAAATTATATTATATTATATTGTTAATGAGTTTATAATAAAAAAAAGATTAAACTGGAAAAAAAAAAACATAAGTTAATATTCTTTGAATATTTTGGAATAATAATATTGATAATATTGATAATATTGATAATATTGATAATATTGATAATATTGATAATATTGATAATATTGATAAAAATGTTTATACTAGTTTTGAATGAATTTATTATGAAGAAAATATATCAATTAGATAACAAAGTAAAAAGGCGTTAATACTTCTTAAAATTTAAAGAGGTTTTTTGAAATTGAATAAATAAATAGCATAGGTATTTTATAATTATGGGAGTAGATATTTTATATATTTATCTATTTCTTATTTATTTGAATGTATATTAATTTATCTTTTTATGTTTTTAAATATTGAAGAAGTTATATTAAAATTTGAAAGGAGATGACTTCAATTAAATTTTGAAGCGAGATGAAATTAGGTAAAAACGCAGTGAAGAAAAAAGAAGATTAAACCAGAATTGGAGATTTGAACTTGAAGTATAAAACGTTGTTGTTTATAAAAATCTTCAAAAGGAGATAATTTTTAGAACTCTAGCTCTAGAGTTGAGTGAGTTTTAAAGATATAATAAATGATATCTGATTGATTATTATTAAATATATTTCAAAATATATTCATAGATATAAATAATTAAAAATTATTAATAACAAAGATTTATTGTCGAATATTGTTAAAGAAAATAATATTAAATATTATCAAATAAATTATCAAATATTGTTTTAAATTTTTAAAATGAATATTTGAAGTTACTAATATTTGTACATGTTGTAAGTTGTAAGTTGCAAACATTGAGTATTGAATGTGTTTATTGTGTATTGTCCATTACGAATTTTGTTCAGATCTTGGAGGTTACGTAATCGGAAAGTCCCGTGACCATACAGTAAACATTAAAACAGATTAAATTAGGGAAAGTTTGAAGTGATGAAAAAATGAAGCTAAAGCAGAAGTGAAGTTAAAGCTGAGGTTAACGAGCGTTCCAAATTGGAAACATAAACAAAAACAACAACAACAGCAACAATGACATTAACAATAACGTGCTGCGAAGATTGTGAGAAGCTCGACGTGACGCACGCTTTACACCGGAAAAACTGAAAATGCAAAGGAACCGAGCTAAAAACACAATGCGCCTTCATCAACACCTTCAATCCATATCAGGTAACTTCGGGTTTAAAGATATGGCTAGTTTGAATTAGCCACACCTGTCAATATCAAACTTAAACATAATTAATATACACTAAAAAAATACACAAAAATACACAAAAATATACAAAAAAAATACAAAAATAAAAATAAAAATAAAAATAAAAATAAAAATAAAAATAAAATGAGAACCAGATTTAAAATTACAAAAGAATACAATTGGCAAAATGAAATCTTAATCATCTTAAGTATTGTGATAGATTTTCTAAATTTTGATAAAAATCTTGAGTATTTCCATTATTGTTGTTACTATTACCACCATTATTATTGTTATTATTACCATTGTTCTTGACAATATTATTCAAATTTTCAATTTCTTTTTTATTTTCTTCTCTAGTCCTATTTATTTTCTTATCATCATGATCACCATGATAACTAATATTATCTGCTTTATTATTACCATTATTACTGATAGATGGGTCAATATTACTATCAATAGCATTTACTTCTTCATTCGCATTAGAATTATCATTCTCGTTTTTGTTATGATCATTTATATTAACATCTTCTTCATTTTCATTATTAATTTTAGTTCCATTACTATTATCACTATTATTATTCTCTTCATTATTACCTAATCTATTATTTATCCCTTGAGAAAATTCTTGCAATAATAATACTGATTCGGAATTATTAAAAAGATTATTTAACGAATTATTATTATTAATATTATTGGAATTAGTATTACTACTGTTATTACTGTTGTTACCATTGGTATTGTTATTATTGCTAGTTTTTTGATTATTTCCACTTTTACCATTTCCCATATTCATATTTCCTGGTAGGTTCATTCCATTCATGCTCATATTCATATTCATTTCATTCATATTCAAATTCATATCCATATCTACTCCCATATTGTTATCAAAAGTACTATTATTTCCATTATTATTACCATTATTATTAATATTACTATTATTGATATTAATATTTTTATTTCTATTTTTAACTTTATTTTTATTTTTATTTGGATGTTTATTTTTCAGAATTTCTTCTTTTTTCTCCAAATATTTCTTACAAATTATAAATTCATTAATTAATTTTTCAACTTTTTCATCTTCATCAATTTCTTCATTTGTATTTAAATTCATATTTAAATTCACATCAATTCCATCAATTTCAATATTTTCATTTTTACCATTATTTATATTATTCTTTTTATTTTTCTCATTTTTCATATATTCTTTGATTTCTTTCAATTTTTTAAAACTTTCATTTAAAACTTCACCAACTTCAATTGTAAAATCACTTTTAATAGAAAATAATCCTTTAATAATTTCATATAATTTTGGATATTTTCCTCTAATCAATGACCATCTAATTAAAACTTCATTATTATTTGCCATTTCATAAGTAATAAAACTATTCAATTCTTCATCAATTGATCCTCCACTAATGGTATGATAACTATTATCTTCAATAATATTTCCATTATAATCATAATTTATCAATTTTCTCCTTTTGTTTTTCTTTTGTTTGTTTGAATTACTTCCTATATTAGAGCTAATTTCATTATTGTCTCCATTTTCATGATTTCTATTATTTATCTGATTTAATTCATTATTTTCTTCTTCATTTATGTTTTCACCTTCATTTCTTTGTTGATTATCTATTTGATTTATATTTTTTCCCTTATTCATTTCATTTTTTTCAATAAGGTTATTATTATCATTACTATTACTATTATCATCATCATTATGTTCACTAGATTTATTATAATTGTTTATTAAAAGATCTTTATCACCATAATCACCCATTGTAATTCTAGATATTTCATCATAATTCTTAGAAATTTTTTTGATATAATTGAAAGCATCATTAAAACTAGATCTATTTGTATCTCTTAAAATTCCAATATCATTACTAGTACTTAGGATATAACATGAATTTAAAATATTGTTACTAGTACTTTTATTGATTATAGTTTCTAGTTTATTTAATATTTTTTCAATTAAAATTTTCTTGAAATAATTCATTTCCATTCCTTCTTCACTAATATCTTCATTACCGTTTTTCATTTGAAAAAAAATTGCTTTGAGTGATGTCAATGTTGAAATATAATCAGATATATTAATTTTTTCTTCAATTACTTTTATAATATTAAAATAAACAGGCTCAGCTATCATTAAAATATCTTTAATAGCTTCAATCTCTTCAATGGAAAATTTTTCAACAAAAATATTATAATTATCTTTGAAAATATCAAGACATTGGTTAATACATTCATGATTAGCAACAAATGTATTTAAAAGAAAGTAAATTCTTTTCCATTTTTGGAATCGACTAATTAAATCAAATTCTTCGTTCTCCAGTTCCACGCTTTCATAGCTGAAAGAGTCAACTTTTGAACAATCGTCCTTTCCATATTCATGATTATTCATTAATATTTTGAATTCTTTCTTTCTTTTAGGAGATAAATTGATTAATTCTTGAAATTTTTGAATTTTCCCAAAAATTGTCTTTAATTTTTGATCACAACTGTTAATATCACTTTCAACTTTTTCTTGACCCAAAAATGAGCTCATCGTAATTTCACCTAAGGAATTTAATATATCAAAAAGACAACAAATACTTGAAGAACTGTCAATAATAGCAAGATTGCTATTTTGAGTTAAAATTTGATAAAAATATTCTGAGACTTCCTGATTGAAAGGAGTATCTGGTACAACAAATGCTGTAATTTTGTCAGTGATATTGAATTCATTTATAATCATGAAAATTGTTTCTGCAATTTCTTTTGAAGACAGATCTGGTTCAATTAATTTGATTTTCAAAATTTCTTTTTTTCTTTCAAGCAAATTAGTTTCCAAGTTTTCAATTAATCCGAAAGCAACAACTGTTAACATTGAATAAGAAGTTTTCGATTTATGAATTCCAAATCCAATTGAAACACCCATTGCTAGTGAGAATGTTTCGACAATGGTGTTGATGGCTTTTGCATATAATAATGATAGTTTATACTCAAGAATTTGAGAATTCACTTTAATAGGAAACCAACGATATATTAAAGCTTCAAAGGCTGAACTTTCAATAAAATCAAGACTCAAATCATTTTCTAACACCATATTTAATAAATTTGAAGGAACAGTTCTTGAAACACGAATATTCTTATTTGACATTAAAGAATCAATTTTGGAGCCATGATTATTTTCTAAATGATCAGTTATAGTTACAGGACCATTTCTTGATTTATATTTCATTACATGGCCACAAAATAAACACCGTAATTTTTGAGCAACGTTGATTGAAGTTGAGGGATTAGAAGATATGTTAACCACAAAATCTTTCCAATTGTATAATCTTTTAATGTAATTTTTAAAAGGATCATTATTGAAATTGTCATTTCTGTTTGACACTGAGAAATTCCCAATATCCATTTTTGCAATTCTATAAGGGGGTTCGCTTTTAAGATTGTCATTATGTAAAGAATTTTCAGTATCAATATTAATATTAGGAGAAGTACTATTAGCAGATAAAAGTTGTGAATCATTTGCAAATTGGTTAACAGACCTTCTACGAATTCTCCTGGGGCCTAAAGTTGATTTGAAAGTTATGGGATTATCTGTATTTGATTCCTTTAATTGACTAAAATGTTTATTTTCAAGATGATCAATGATTGTTCCTGGTCCATTACGAGATTTATATTTCATCATTTGTGAACAAAATATACATTTAACATTTTGGACAGTATTTGGTGTGATTTTTTCATCAGAATCCATATTCATAAATTCAACATAGTGTTTCCAGTTATATTGTCTTTTAGGAGGAGGTAAATGTGTATTCGCATTGAGATTAACATCATCATTATCATTGCTACTTCTACCATCATTATTGTTATCCATATCCATTCCATCCGAAATATAACTCCTATCTCGTTTCCTAGACATATTCCCAGAAAGAGAAAGAGCAAGAGCTTCAGCTGCTGGAGACCCTTGAGGTGCCATCATTGAATTTTGAAGTAATAAATGTTCTCTTGAAATTTCTAAAGAATCATTTTGAAGAGATGAATTTGAAACTTCGAGAGCTAATCTTGAAGTTGGAGTTATTGAATCATTTCCAGTTAAAGAAGAATTTTTAAGAGCTATTAAATTATCACGATGATGATGCTCGAGATGATCAGTTATTGCGCCAGGACCATTTCTAGACTTATAATTCATTTGTTGATCACAGAAAACACATCTAACTTTCTGAACTGTATTTGGAGTTATTTTTGAACAGTTTAGATCCAAATTGTTAATATTTTCTCGATCAAACAAAACAAAATTTTTCCAGTTATAATCTCTTTTTAAACTTTTTGAAGATGAAGATTTAGAATGCTTCTCGATTCTTTGAGAGTTTTGAGCCTCCGAAAATTGAGCATTAGCAGCAACCAAAGTATCATGAATCAAGGCAGCGTTTGTATCAACATCATTGGATGAGGAAATTGGATTTGCAGCATCAATGGTTGCCATTGTTGTGTCAATATTTGGAGGTAGATCTTGCAAAGAAGACATTTTAAAATACCTGCTTTTGAAGGAAATTGGCGGCAAAAAAAAAAAAATTTATGGGAGACGTAAAATACCTTGAAAAGATTGAAATCTAGCAGAAATTGATTTTTGAATTCTTCCAGAGTTTTAAAATATAGTTTTAGTTTATTATCGATAAATATATCTAATCAATATGTGATTATTTTGAAATAAGGATATTGGATTATAAAGAAAATAGAAAACAAGGAAAATGGAAGGATTTTAAGGATTATATGGAAATAAACCAGACCGTGTGATTTCCAAAAAAAACAGTCCGCATGGTGTCAGAAAGCACCGCACATGGAATCAAATTTGGAGCAGGCGGGTGTCTAAATATCCACAAATGGAAAGTAATCCAAAGCGTTCATTGGCTGAATGTGTTGATCTTGCAAGGAAATAAACAAGCGGAAAAACGGAGATCCACTGGTCCACACGGGAGGGAATTAAACGGATGGTGGAGTGCGATAGCCGTGGCCGGGCTTTGTGGAGATTGCTTTTTTCTCCGCGCGTGGATTTAATTTTCCTTTCTCAGACAAGGTCTTCCATAGGATTGGACACAAATATTTAAAAATCCGCAAAATTGGCGACAACTAGGAAACTGAAAACATAATATTTTTTTTTTCAAAATTTCAAACCTAAATAAAAAAAAAATCTGTTTCTTTAAAACTTAAGAAATTTGGATAATACGTTGAAAAGACATACTAACAAAATTGTAAATAATAATTCAAGAAAACAACAAATATATTTAAGGGCTAAACAACAATTAGGAAATTATTAGTATAATGGCTAAAAAAGGTTCCAGTAAGTTACTACGAAATTTTTGAGAAAAAAACCTGAACTGTTGTATTTATTAATCTGATTATAAAGTATACAATACTAACAATATTTAGTTTCTAAACATTCTAGGGCTGCAAGAAGAGCTTTGGCTGAAGAGCCAGAAGCAAAAGAGCTAGCAAAAATCCACAAAAGCTCTACTAGTGCTGTCGAAGGTATGCTAAGGGCAGCTAGTTCTAGAAATGAAAAACTTTTAGAGAATAAAATGAGAAAGAAAAGAGATTCCAAAATAACTGATACGCACGAAAATAAGATCAATAAAATAGGCGATAAAAAGAGGACTCAGAAAAATACTAGATATGTTAAAGAAAAAATCGAAAAGGCTTTAAAACTAGAAGGAAAACTAGAAGTTAAAAAACAAAAAAGTATTCAAAGAGCTAAGTTAATTCAAAGAGAAAGAGGATATGATGAGATCAATAATACTCTTAAAATCAAAAAGAAAAAAAACACTCGAAATACAAAAGAAGCTGATGAGAACAAAGATTTGATGGATCTTGATTATGAAGCATTTGGCTCAGACCAAGAATCAGATAAAAATCATGAAGATGATAAAAAGTTGAAAAAACATGATAACATGTTCAGTCTACTACCAGAGATTGAAGTATAAAAAATAGATTTAAAAATTTCCCAGTGACGATGTCCATATTGTGTATACATTGTATGGTAATCCCTTCTAAAATGGTTTTAATGAACGTTACTGTAGAAGCAATTGACCAAATTGTACATTAGGAATCTCACAATACTATTTTCTCGCATACTTATCTACTTAGAGTTCAGATCATCTAAATCTATCAAGTTCAGGTAATAATACCTAGACAGTTACT
This sequence comes from Ascoidea asiatica, assembly GCA_001600695.1. Classification (NCBI taxonomy): domain Eukaryota; kingdom Fungi; phylum Ascomycota; class Saccharomycetes; order Ascoideales; family Ascoideaceae; genus Ascoidea; species Ascoidea asiatica. The sequence continues at coordinate 1,919,082 of BCKQ01000003.1, read as the reverse complement.
GCATAGCACTATTAATCCTTACTTTATTATTTATTTTTCTTTATTTACCGTGCTATTTTTCTCGGCGCTTATTTCAATTTTTTGTTTGTTTATTTATATTTCTTAAAAAAAAAACATATCATTCTATAGATAAAAAACAAATTTTTAATGATAAATTACTAAAAAAATATATTAAAATAAATTAAAAGTGCAATCTATTTTCTATTTTAGTTTTAAATTACAGATATGTTGATGGTACCGAAATTCAAAATAATTTTATTATTTTTAATAATTAGCGCTGTAACTCCAATTTTATCCTTAGAAGTAGAAAATAACCAACAAATATTCAATGGAACACTATTGGAAAATCCTTTAGAAAGAAGAAGTGTTTTCGATCGAGTCATTGATAGTTTTATTGATCTTGGTCCCAAAACTGCTAGTCCTCCTTTTTATCCAGCTCGTTTGTTATACCTTTTTTGTTTAGTAACTAGCCTAATTTTTCAAGTTAGTTGTTATTAACATTTCATAATCTTTTATTTTTTTTTTATTTAAGCTGCTGGTGGAAGAATTCAAAATGTTTGGCAAGAAGCTTATGAAAAAGCAAGAGTTTTAGTGGAACAGATGACAACTGTAGAAAAAGTAAATTTAACAACAGGAACTGGATGGGGTTCTGGCCCTTGTATTGGAAATACAGGCTCTGTTCCCAGGCTTGGAATCCCTTCTCTTTGTATTCAGGATGGAGCAAATGGAGTTCGATTCGCTGACTTTGTTACTGCTTTTCCTTGTGGATTAGCTGTTGGTTCAAGTTTTAATAGAGGTTTAATGTATTTAAGAGGTAAAGCAATCAGTCAGCAACATAAAATCAAAGGTGTTCATGTCATGCTTGGACCAGTAATTGGACCAATTGGTTTAAAGGCCAGAGGTGGAAGAAATTGGGAATCTTTTGGTGCTGATCCCTATTTGCAAGGTGTAGCTGCAAGATATACAATTAAAGGAATTCAAGAAGAAGGAGTGGTTGCTTGTGTAAGACATTTAATCGGAAATGAACAAGAAAGATATCGTCAACTAAATGAATGGTCAGGAGAATATTGGGACAATTTAGAGCAGGCAATTAGTAGTAATATCGGTGATAGAGCCATGCATGAACTATATCTTTGGCCATTTGCCGATGCAGTTAATGAGGGTGTTGGCAGTGTAATGTGCTCATATAATAGAGTCAATAATACTTATGCTTGTGAAAATTCTTATTTAATGAACTATCTCTTGAAAGAAGAATTAGGATTTCAAGGATGGGTAATGTCTGACTTAGGTGCAACTCATTCTGGAGTTAACAGTGTTTTGAGTGGGTTGGATATGAATTGTCCAGGGGAAGTTATAGGAGAATGGCTCTCTGGAAAATCATACTGGGGTCCATTATTAACAAGAGCTGTTTATAATGAAACTATTCCAGAAGAAAGACTCGATGATATGGTAACTAGAATCCTGGCGCCTTTTTTTGTACTTTCTTCATTGCCAGACTTTCATGATATTCCAAACTTCTCTTCATGGACATCTCACACTTATGATCAAGAATTTCCTTATCAAAATTTTGGCCCAATAAAACAAGTTAATTGGCATATTGATTCTAGAAATGAATTCACAGAAGAAACCGCTGTTCAAGTCGCTGAAGAGGCTATTGTTTTGCTAAAAAATGATGGTAAAAATCTTCCTATTAATAGAGATGATGGAGTGCGTAGAATTTTGATAGCTGGAATGGCATCAAGACCAAGTAATAAAGGGTTTAATTGTAAAGAAAAACAATGTGTTGATGGTGCTCTATTTCAAGGTTGGGGTTCTGCAACAGTAAATCAACCCTTTGGAATTACTCCATATGAAGCTATAGCAGCAAGAGCTCGAAAGGAGATGATGGCTGTAGACTTTACCGATGATAATTTTAGTTTTGAGCATGTGGAAGAATTAGCATCATATGCAGATATTTCTTTAGTTTTCGTTTCTGCAGATTCTGGAGAAGGTTATATTGAAGTAGATGGAAACTTTGGAGATAGGAAGAATGTTTCACTTTGGCTGAATGGTGACGAGCTTATACAACATATAGCTGATAATTGTCATAAAACTATTGTTGTTGTGACCTCAGTGGGCCCAGTGGATATGGAAAAATGGGTTGATCATGAAAACGTTGTTGGTGTTATTTGGTCTGCTCCCTTGGGCCAATATTCTGGAGCTGCACTTACAAATATAATATTTGGAGATGTAAATCCTTCTGGTCATTTACCATTTACCATTGCAAAAAATCCTCAAGATTATGTTCCAATTATTGAAGAAATTCCTGGAGATGGAGAACCTCAAGATGACTCCTTTATGGAACGCGATTTGTTGCTTGACTATAGGTATTTTGACGAAAATAAAATTAAGCCCAGATTTGAATTTGGATTTGGATTATCATATTCTCGATTTGCTCTTTGTAATTTGAGAATAAAAGAAGTGAACTGTCCAAGTGAATATCTTGATTGTCCTCCACCTTACTTACCTACATATCGTTTTGATGACCATTTTGATGTCAGCGATCCAGAAGACTCATTATTTCCTTATGAAGATTTATCCCCTGTTCCTGGCTTCATTTATCCTTATCTTTTCAATGATAAAGTTACATCTGTAGATGATTTTTGCTATCCTGATAGTTATTCTCCAGAGCAGTTAAAAGAGCCTACAAAAGCTGGAGGAGGACTTGGAGGTCATCCTGAATTATGGGAAACTTTATATAATGTTAAAGTTGATGTTAAAAATGAAGGCTTGTATTCTGGCCAATTTGTTGCTCAATTGTATATCGAATTTCCCAGGGATGACACATCTACTGAAATTCTTGAAACTCCACCAAGACAATTAAGAGGTTTTGAAAAAGTTAAAATCGAGTCCGAACAATCAGTTTGTGTTACATTCGATATACTGAGAAGAGATATGAGCGTTTGGGATCCTGTTGAACAAAGTTGGAGAATTATGAAAGGTGTTTACAAAATTTATATTGGATCAAGTAGTCGAAAATTAGATTTATGCGGTGAAATAGATATTTCTTATGATAAAAATGATGGGAATAACGATAATGGCGATGAAGATACTGCATCATATAGTATGGATAAGAAAAAAATAACTTTGAAGGGGCAGAACCCAGAAGAAATAACTGCAAGTGATCCTAAAGTTAAAGGTTCTATAAAGCACGATTCTGAAAGTAAAGAAAACACGGAAGCTAAAATATCATCTAAAGGAACTTCCAGTGCAAAAAACTTCATTTAATTGCATAATTTTGGTTGGTTTTAAATTTTTTGTGCAAAATAAAACTTTAGCTTTTTTGTGCTATTTTGAAAAACAAATTTTGAATCTTCTACTTTTTTTTAAGCTTTTTTTGATTACTTAATAAATTATTTTTGAAGACACATTATTTTTTAATATTTTTTTTTGGCTTTTTTAAAATTATAATACATATTTCAAAACTAATATAAAAATTGTATATTAAAAAAAATATGTAATGAAAAAAATAATTAACTATATCAATCTAAAACTAAAGTTGGCTTGAGACGATGACCAAAAAAAAATCAAAAATAATAGCTATTAAAAGTAAAATCAAGAAGTTCCACTAACAGCTAATTTTTGTAAATGAGTCATAAATGTTTGTAAACTAACATCATCTGTCAACACAACAGCAATGCCACTATCTCCACCAAATTCTGTACTTTGATAGGTATTTGAAGGATTAAGTTTTGAGTATAAAAATCTTGCCTGAGAGCCACCTTCTTCAGTATCAATAAATCTCGGTAAAGGAAATCTATCAACAAGTAACTCAGCTGCTTCTTTTTTAGGTTCTTCTAAAAATTCTTTAAAGGATTCATATTCCGGCTGTTCCTGATAACCTGCTTTTCTCCATGAAGCAATTGTCTCACCATGATAAATTAATATATGGAAAAAAGTATCTAAAAGTAAAATTCTATCAGGTTTAACAGATACAGAATCTAAAAGTACAGGTTCTGGTTCGTTTTCCATTGTGAAAGAAGTTAAAGTTGGTTGAATCATGATTAATGAATTGACAGTATCTTCTCTAGTTAAAACATGTCTATAAAATGCAGTTTCATCTGGAGAATTATTGAAAACTTGTAAAAATTGAGATCTTCTCAAATAAAACATAAATTGAGGATAAAGTGAAAAATTTGGGGTTAATCTAAAACTTTCAGCTTCATTTTTAGTATAATCAGCAAATTTTTGACAAACTCTAATTAACATTCTATCTATCCATCTTAAAACATCAGCACCATCATCTTGTTCAGCTTTGAAAACAGCAACTCTTGACATTAATACAGCAGCAGCTTCTTGATCAAAAGAATTTTTAACTAAAGATTCATTCATTACAGCTAAAGTACGTACAAGAGTAGTAACTCTTACACGATATGTACCAGAGGCATGTTGATAACTTGTAATAAATTGAATAAAACCATTATTACCATTATTTGGATTTGAATTTGCAACTTCAAAAAATATACCATATGAATGATTTGGAGATATACCACACATTTTCCAAGAACATGTTCCTCCAATACCAATTTCAGTATCAGCAACATTTGTGGAACCTTTTTTTAAAGATACAGCATGACCAATTAAACCAGAAAGTTTTAATTCTTTTGAAGTTTTAACATCAAATTGAGCATTAAAACCCATTAATAAATAACCATCATCATCTTTATTAAATAATCTTAAGAAAGATTGTTTAAAAATAGCAGTTGTGAAAGCATCCGATAAAAGTAAAACACCACCAGTTTGAGTTGGTAAAGCTTTCATTTCAGCCATACCTATTTGATCATAACAACCTGCAAAAATATCAATAATATGACCATTATTTGAAACTTTTTCAGCTAAATTTTCATAAAATTTTGCAGCTTTTTTAAAATGTTTACCAGAATCTTTATCTATATCACTATGAGATCTAATTGGTTCTTTTAATTCTTGACCAACAATTAAACCTGGATTTAAAGTACAAGGACCAGCACTAAATAATATAATTCTTGCACCAAAACCAGAAAAACTTAATTCTAATAAAGTTGAAGCAATTGACATTGCAGCACCAGTTGCACGAATTGATCTTCTATCAGATTTAACAGGCCATGGATCTTTAGTTAAAGATTCTAATAAATTAGTTAATTGATATTCAATTTTACTAACAGGACAAAAAAATCTAGAAAGTTTAGAATTACCAGTTGAACCAGAATGAAAACTAGATAACATATCATTTAATTGTTTTGAAGTATAATCTTTATCACCTCTAAAAATATAAGATTTTGGACAAGGTTCATAAGCTAAATCATGAACTTGAACCATTGCACCAAAAGTAATAATACCTATTAAAGCATTTGGAGGTAATAAATTAAGAGATAAAATTAAAGTTTCTTTTAAAGCTTCTAAATTATCATCATCTTGACATAAATCTACAACAAATAAAAAAACAGGAGGAACTTGAACTTTTCTTTTAGTAATATATTCTATTGTTGAAGATTGAGTATTTAATTCAGGTGGTAAAAATGAAGCAGAAATATTATGATAATGAGAAGGTAATGGATTTCTAGTTAAACAACATGGACAAGTCCAAGTTTTTGCTCTTAAATCCATATAACAAGTTGGATTTAAAATTGCATTACAATGACATCTAATTGGTTCATATTCAACTATTGGTAAATCCTCACGTTGTTTTAAAGGAGTATATAAAGCACCAATTGGTATAACTATTCTATTTGATTCAACTCTTGTTGAAGGGAAAGTATTCCAAGAAAAACGAACACCATCAGTATCTTCAATTGCTTCTAAATCCATATTTGAATATTAATTATGATTGGAATAATGAATTGAATGATATATTAATAATAATATATTTGATATTTAATATTTAATATTTAAAATAAGAAATGAAAAGAAATGCAAAATAGGAAAAAAATGAAAAGTGAAATGAACTAACGATACCAAAGACTATTTACCAACTATAAAGCAGCAAATGTAATTATATTCCTTGGTTAATATCCTTAATTATAAATATAAATATACCTTCAATTAAAATGAAAGTGGTAATGAAAGTAATATAATATATGTGAAATAAAGGTAAGTGAAAAGCTGGTGGTAATGAAGATCTCATACAAGTCTGATTTCGTTTGAATCAAGATAATATTGAAGTATTTTCAAAGCATGCGCTAGCACTAATGCTCACTTACTATTTATTCTACCACGGTACTACTTACTTCCAGTACCAGTGCTGTGTTGTCATTTAATTTCATTCATTTACTTTCCTTCATTCATTCACCTTCGAATCTCCAGCTAGAAACAGCAGCACCAGGCCTTTTTCTTCTTTTTTTTCTTCCTCTGCTGTCCCGGCCTGCTTCCTTGTCCTGATTTTCATCAATGCTTGCACTGTAAACAAGATTATTCAGCTCCTTTAATGTGGTCTCGCATGCGCACGTGCTCGGCTTACTTTTTACTTCTTGCCATGTGACTACACGGGGTCTATTCTGCTCGCATATGACCCTTATCAGCACTTTCAATGCGATTAACCGACGATTCCTATTTACCTTTAGCTCTTACCTTTACTCTACCTTTATCAAGTAAATTACTCTATTTATACTCTACGATTTTCTTTTATTTTGGAATTCTCTTTAATTTCTTATTATTTTTGTATTATTTTATTTATTCTTATTATTATTATTATTATTATTATTTTGATTTGATTTGATTTTCTTCTTTATAACTTCAATATAAATTAAATCGATTTGATAATGCTATTATTTTTTTTATTTATAAATGTTTTATTATTTTATAATGTAGATTTCATTAATTCATATCCTATAGATTCTCATAATGATTTAAATCATAATATAAATTTAAATTCAAATTTAAATTTTGTTAATCAAAATCATTTAAATATTTTAAATCAAGATCCTTTTGAAAATATTGATATGAATGAGATTTATAAAAAAAATTTTGAATTAGATAATAAAAATAATAATAAAAATAGCAATGAAGATGAATTTTCAATTAATAAAAATTCAATTTTAAAAAAATTACCTCCAATAATTATAAATCCTTCTCCAAATGAGAGAACAATAAAAGCTGGTGAAATACCAAAATTTGTTATAGATTATTGTCCTTTTGTTCATTTATATTCTGAAGAAAAATATTTACCTTATGATGTTGAAGATTTTGTTTCGAATTTTCATTTAATTTTTAATAATGGTACAAATTTATCACATTCTTTACCTTTGACTTTAAAACATTTATCTAATTATTCAAATTTATCAAATTTTGAAAATATTTTTTTAACTTCAAATGATGATTTTACAAAAGATCCAGATTATTTAACTGGTAAAAAAAATAAACCTTCTTTACAAAATGGTTTAATAAAAGATGCTCCTGCAATTTTAATTGTTGTTGATAAAGGTAATGGTTGGATAGATTCTTATTGGTTCTATTTTTATAGTTTTAATTTAGGTCCTTTTGTTATGGGTAAAGGTCCATATGGTAATCATGTTGGTGATTGGGAACATTCTTTAGTTAGATTTTATAATAAAACTCCAATTATTGCTTGGATGAGTTCTCATGGTGGAGGTGATGGTTATATTTATAATGCTTTAGAAAAATTTGATTATTTACCAAATAAATTAAATAAAAAAAATAAAAATGAAAGATTAAATGATCCAAGAAATAAAAGACCAATAATATTTTCTGCAAGAGGTACCCATGCAAATTATGCAAGTGTTGGTCAACATTCTCATGATTTACCATATTCAATTTTAAGTGATTTTACTGATAGAGGTCCATTATGGGATCCTTCTTTAAATTATTTAGCTTATACTTATGATTTTAATAATACTTTAACTATTCAAAATTATTCAAATCATTATCCTGAATTAAATTATGGTGATTGGTTAAAATTTAAAGGTCATTGGGGTAATAAAAAATTATTACCTTCTGATAAAAGACAAGTTTGGTCTCCATGGGAATGGAAATATATTGATGGTCCAAGTGGTCCATTAACAAAAAATTTAATTAGAAAAGTAACTTGTCAAAGATTTAAATGGTGGAATTTTTGGAATGGTTGTAGAGTTAATACTTATATTAAAATGGGTAATGGTCTTGAAAGTGAAGGAACTAATTCTTGTAGAGTTTTAAATAATAAAATTAAATTAAATTCTTTTTTTAAATGGCTTTTAAATTCTTTAAGTTATGGTGGTTGGTTATGTTATTTCATTGATTATTTTTGGGGTTAATTTTTTTTGTTTCTTTTTCTTTTTCTGTTTCTATTTCTTTCTTTTTTTTTCATATACCATATACATTTTTTTTGCATTTCACTATTGTCATTTCATAAGCTGTTAACAACCATTTCCTCAGACAGTATAATATATTTTAAAATCTATTAATTTCTTTTACTTTTTTCATTAAAAGATTTTCATAATCGAATTTATTTTTGTTTTTATTTTTAAACGCTTGAAAATTCGGATTATTTGATCACGCGACAGTAAATTTTATTAATTTAATTCAGTTTGTAAATAGAGTAAATTTACTACGTAACGCTGAAGCTCATTTTAGTCAAAAAGTAAATTCAAAAGTTTTATGATTATTGTACCCTGAAATTAATTTTATTAAAGTTATAAAATAAAAAAAAAAAAATAATATAAAATGGAATTTGATTTATCTGACAATAATTTTCAATTAGAGAGATTGATTGAATACAGAAATGAAATATTTGAATTGAATAGTAATATAAATAGACAAAATGAGATAGAAATTGAAGAAATAGAAAAACAAACAGAAAATGTTAATTCAATTGTAAAAGATATCGATGGAACTAAAATTATTATTAAAAATTTATTAGAAAATACAATAGAATGTTCATTAGAAGATTCAATTAATAACAAAAAATATAATGAAAAAATATTAGTTATTCCAAAAAATGAATTCGGATTTCAAATAATGACATCAATTAGTAATATTTATAGATTTCAAAGTGGTGGTAAAAAACCATTCAATAAAAGAAATATTAGAAAGTTAAGATATGAATGTAGATTGGCTGGTAAAAGATATGATTCAATTAAAGATAATAAAACTGATAAAAACAATAAAAATAATAAAAATATTGATGATAAAAAGAATAATAATAATAATAATCAAAAGAAAATAAAACAAAGAGAAAATAAAGACCAAAAAAATAAATATTTGAATTTTCATTGTCCAGCTAAATTAGTAATTACTGAAACACCAAATGAATATAAATTAAGTCAAAGTAAAGGAGGACATAATCATTTGATTAAAGATAGTGATAATTATAAAATTTCACCATTTTTAAAAGAATTAGTTGAAAAAGAAGCATTGAAAGGATTTTCACCAATAAATATTAGAGAAACATTAAATAAATTAATCGAAAATGATAAATATTTTAATAAATTAAGTAAAGATGCAAAAGGTTTAAAAATTAAAACAGTTCATAATATTGTGAATAAAATTAAAAAAATTGAAGGAGATCAAATTCAATATTTTCATATTTTGAACGATAAAAGTAAAAATAAGGATAAAAATAAAGATGAAGTTAACAGTAGCAATAATGATAATTATGAATATCAAAATAATAGTAAAATAGATAAAGAAAATAGTATTGCATCTCTAGACGATAAAGAAAATCAAATAGAAATAAACAGTGAAGAAAAAAATATACTGTTAGATCATTCAAATAAAATTTACTCAAATATTAATAATAAAAGAGGTTTAGAGAAAGATGTACCTAAAGATGATGATTATTATGATGATTTTATAGCAGATAAAAGAATCAAACCAAATAAAATTTAGATAGAGTAAATTAAATTATCTTCTACGATTGTATTATTATATTATATGAAATATTTTGTATTATTGGCAAATGTTAGTTTCTAGTTGTTTAGGGGCACTCGACTAAGTGAAGTTATGAAAGTAAGTTGTTAACTGCTAAGTTAATTGAACTGTGAAATTCAATACATAACTTGAATATCACTGAAAATTTTTTTGTAATAAATAGAGTAACTTAAAATATCATTAAAGATATTTGAAATTAAATATTCTTTTGAAAAGAATTTTGAAATTAAATTTCAAAAGAGAGGAATATTTGAAAAAATTTCCTCAATGTTTCATTAAATAAATTTATCATGTTCTATTTGCATACTCAAATACGAGTCAAACGAGTCAAACGAGAAAAAGACAATTTTACGACTTTTTTGATTAACTAAAAGAAAAAGTTAAATTTTTTAAATTAATTTACAACAGAGAATTAAAGGAAGATAAAATTGCAAAAAAGAAGGTCTGTTTTTTACTCGACCAGAATTCAATACAAAATGGTAAACATTGGTGAAAGCGAGTAGTTTGAATAACAATTCCAATATCAGGACTAGGGTTTGATATTTACTACTTTGTTGTTCACGAGTGGTCCTTTATGACTCGAGTCAACACTACGAAAGATAAGATCAAAGTGCAGCAGAAAGAAGAAGGTTGTATTTTTGCTTTAAATAGGATGGTGTACTTTAGTCTATGGCAATATTCAACTATTTTATTTACTATTTTATTTACTATTTTATTTTTTTATTTTCTTTTATATTTTATATTTCACGTTTCATATCTTAATAAATACAAAAATAAGATAAAACCGGTACTATTCTATACATTGCCAGATACGGAAGTATTTACTTGATTTTTTTAATCAACTCCGAGCAGGTATTCCTGAAACAGCACTTTACTGGACGGCTCTCACTTGACTGGCCATACTAATAGCCCTCGGATGAGTCCTCGGAATGCGCCACTCCACTGCCGAGCTGCCTCATTTAGGGTGGTAGTGCCCCTCTGCCGACCTTAACTACGCATACTTTCAGCCTTTACTTTGCTTGTTTATTCCTTCATTCATTTGATTCATCTGATTGAAACTGATTAACCTTTATTTTATTTTATTCTATTCTATTTCACAGTATTACATTTAATTTGATATTGTTATTAATTTCACAAACTTTTATGGTATACGACTGCCTTTTATTTCATCTTTTTTTTGAAATCAATTGTCTTTTATATATAAGTCTCACATACTCGATATCATATACTCTTCTGATTTACTCTCTTCTTAACATAAGTATTTATCAATTGTTCAATTCGTCTCATTTATACCACAGTGCAACTCACTTTCTACAATACTATTTTAACTCGTACAGCAATTATTGTCATCATAGCTTTCTTAACATTTATTCCAATTGTACTATTTATCTCCTTTCTTTTATAATTATTTAAAACCTGTTTTGGTTTTTCTAACATTAAGCAACATATTTATCACTTCAACTTCCTTTTAATTTTTCTTCATTTCTTTCTTAATTTCTAAAAGTCAACTAAACTTCAAATAAGATTAATAAAAACACTATATTATAAATAAAATCTTATAGATTAACAAAATAAATAAAAGAAAAGAATATATTTATCGTGCTTCTGTCAATTAATTTTAATCTTCATAATGTCGCAAGATCAATCAAAAAATATTTCAATAATAAACAATTTCTCATATCCTAATTCAGTTTCAAATAATTCTTCTAAGAATATAAATATTCCAGATTCTCAAAAAACTAATTCAAATGATAATTCTTCTGCAAAATCTTCAATATCTCCTCCAACAAAATTATTATATCGTGAATTAACAAGAAGAGGTTCATTTTCTTCAAATTTTCAATCTTCTTCTGTAAATAGTAATAATAATAATAATAATAATAATAATAATAATAATAATAATAATAATAATAATAATAATGGTATTATTACTACTTCTCCAATTAATACAAATTTTAATACAAATTGTAACTCAAATCTTAACTCAAATTCTATAACTGCAATTTCAAAATTTGATATAACTACAAAATCAAATTTATCTTCTTCCTCAATTTCTTCCTCAAATATTCAAGAAAGTGGTTATGCATCTTCTATTTCTTTAGGTAATAGTGCTTATATAAAATCAACTCCTGCTGATCCTCATATGACTAAAACTGATGTAGAATCTGTAGTCAATGTTAGATTAAGTAGAAGTAGAAGTCGTTCAAATACCATGAGATCTCTTTCAACAAGTAATATAAATGCTTTAAGAGTTAACAATTTTTCAGATTTAGATAATGATAATGATCTTAATAATAATAAAATTAATAATGATAATAATAAAAATAATCAAGACGTCAATGATAATTCTATTGTAAATGTAAATGGAAATTTCATCAATTCTGAAAATAATGATGATACTTTAGAAATGAATTCAAGTCTTAATCCAACTGAAATTTTAATTGATTCAAATGCAAGTTATTTTTATAATGATAGTGATAATTTTTCAACTTTAAAACCAAAAAATGCAATTGAATCTTTAAATTATAATATTGAACAAAATAAAGATAAATTAAAAAATCAAAATAAAATTAAAAATAAAAATAAGAATAAAAATTCAAAAAAAAATAATTCTTTAAAATCTAAAAATATAGATATAATTAGAAATGATAATAATGATAAAGATAGAGATTCAAATGATTCAAATGAAATTTCTGAATCGAATATGAGTAGAAGTTCTTCTGCTTTTTTCTCTAATGTTTATAAAGTTGCAGCTAGTTCTGTAACTACTGCTTTTCAAAAAACAATGAGTGTGACAACAAATTCTAATTCAAATAATAATCTTCCAAATAATAATGGAAATATTTTACCTGATGAACTGAATGAAATCAATGATACTTTATCTTCTTCTTTACCTTCTGCTCGTTTTAAAAAATCTCATAAAAGAGTTACTTCTGCTCCTTCTCCTCCATCAACTTCTTTTTTATATGATTCCTTATCTGTTACTGATAATGATGGTATAATTACTACAACTCCCAATATGGTTTCTTATCGTCCAAAAAGAAAATCTTCAAATCCTTTATACACTAACAATAATAATAATAATAGTTCGCCTTCAAATTCAGCATTGAACTCACCTTTACAAAACAAATCAAATAAAGATGATGATATGAATTCTCTTTTTCAAGATGATATAGATTATAATCAAATCAATGATAAAAATAAAAATGGTTCAAAAGATTATAATCCAAAATATTTTATAGATGAATTTGCTCTAAAAACTAAGTATAGATTTGCTTCTTTACAAAGAAATCAAAATTTTCATGAAATCTTTAAATCAATATCAACTGATGATAGATTAATTGATGATTTTGCCTGTGCTTTAAGTAGAGAAATATTATTACAAGGTAGAATTTATATTTCAAATAATAATATTTGTTTTAATTCAAGATTATTAGGTTGGGTTACAAATTTGGTTATATCCTTTGATGATGTAATTGGATTTGAGAAAACTTCAACAGCAGGTTTATTTCCAAATGGTATTGCAATTCAAACAAAATTCTCAAAACATTATTTTGCTACTTTTGTTTCAAGAGATCAAGCTTTTGAATTTTTTGATATAACATGGAAAGCATATATTACAAATAAATTACTAATTGATGAGCATTCTAATGATTCTAATTTCAATTTAAGAAATCTCACTAGTAATAGTTCTAGTAATAGTTTAGTAAATAATTCTGACAAAGATTCTAATCCATATGCAAGCTCGAATTCGGATTCTAATTCAAAATCTAACTCTAGAGACAATCTTGTTAAATCATCTAATTCGGATAGAAGAAAAATTATGAATGGATCAAAAACTAATTTATCTAATAGTAGTAGCACTATAATAAGACAATCAACAAATGATACCATCAAAAATAGTTTTGATAATAATAATTCAAATAAAACTATTAATAACAGTAATAATAATAGCAAAATAAGTAAAGTACTGGTTAATGATGATGACGATGATGATGATGATGAAAATGATATGATCGAAAGAGTTGTTCTTTCTATTGATGATGATGAACATCATAATCCGCCTATAGCTGATTTTGAAGATGACGAAGAAGATGATGGTTATGCTGATGATGAAGATTATCTGGAAGAAGATCCAGAAGTAGTTACATCTAATGGTATTAATACTCATAATGATACTTTTGATTTTGAAAGTCAAAGTAAGTCAGGTTCTAAATCTTCAATGTCATTATCAGCTTCATCGTCAAGTGAACCCGCTTTATACGCTGGCCCTTCTACACATGCACCAACTGGTTTTAATACAAATACTGAAGAAAATCAAGAAAAAATATTGAAAAAAGAAATAATTTTAGATGCCCCATTAGGTTTTGTAGTTGAATTATGTTATGGTGAAAAAAGTAATAAATTTCATATGGATTTTTTAAAATCTCAAGATTCTTCTGAAATTACCGAATATGGAAAATTTGAATTAAATGAAGAAACTGGTAAAAAAGAAAGAAATTATCAATATATAAAGGCTTTAAATTTTTCAATAGGACCAAAATCTACATCTGTTAAAGTTGTAGAGTATATTGAAGCATATGATTTGAATAAAAGCGTTGATATTGTGCTTAAAGTTTCAACTCCCGATGTTCCAAGTGGTAGCGTATTTAATGTTGAAACTAGATATCAGTTTGCATGGGCTGAAGAAAACAAAACTAAAATTCAAATATCTTTTAAAATAAATTGGAGTGGAAGAAGTTGGATTAAAAGTATGATTGAAAAAAGTACTTTAAGTGGGCAACAAAAATCAGCAGATGATTTTGCAGTTGCAGTAGTAAACGAAGTTAAAAAACATGAAAAAGCTCTTAAAGATTTCAAAAATAAAGGGAAAATTACAACAATTAAAACTAATCCATCCATATCAAGGAAAACTATTAAAAAAGCTTCAGTGTCTTCTTTGAAGAAAATCACTCCAGTTCCAACTATTGTTAAAACTGAACCTAAGCTTGAAGTTAAACCAGTAAGCTATTGGGATTATTTTTCAGAATTCTTTTTATTTTTAATGTTTTTCATGATAATCATATTATTTATTATACAATATAAGACAATGCAATCTTTAAAATTGCAAAATGAACTTTTAGTCAAGGTTCTTGAAAAATTGGACAGACCTTAATCACTATTTTTTAAAATAGTAATAATACATTCTCATTTTTATAATTATTTTCATTAGACTAATATCTTTTCACTTCTTCATATTCTTTCTTCTTCTTTCTTTGCTTTAATTTTCTCATTTAATTTTATATAAATTCACTCCCTCATGCCTCTTTATTTTTTTTTTTTTCAAACTTTTTCTGTTAGGTATTTTAATTTTTATTAACTTTTTTTGCATTTCTTTTTCTAATATATAAAATTTAGTGGATCTTAAAATATACAGTATATTTTTAATTACAAATTTTCTTTCTTCAATACTATCAATAATGTTAGTAAATATCCTTAGCTTCTTTACATTGACTTTATCATACTAAGAGTTTAAGTCTAAGTTAGGACATATTGTTAGAACAGAGTGCCGAAACATATTTTATGGGCAGGTATTGCCCTAATATCCGACTTTCTTCTTAATAGACACAAAAACTGACATTAATTGAAATTACATATAAAATATTCAAATAGTGTATATTTGATTGTATTTGATTGTATTTGATTGTATTTGATTGTAATTTATAACAATCGTAGAGTTATTGAATACTTTATTAGAATTCTATTCTATTAGAAGAAAAAGACCTGTAACATGTAGCTTTACATATATATATATATATACAAATATAAACATATAACATAAAATTTATCTTTTTAAAAAAAAAAAAAAAAAGGAAAAAAGGAAAAAAGGAAAAAAAAAAAAAGCTCCAATAATCTTACATAACAGATTTTTCACCAGTTTTTAAAGCAACTTCTAATTTTTTCTGATAATTTTTATGAATTTTTTCAATATCATTAGTTAAAGTTCTTTGAAAATCTTTTTGTTTAAGAGATTTTGTAAATTTCATTGCATCAGATCTAATTGCAGATAAAGAAATTTTTGAAGAAGAATTTTTAAAATTTTCAAAATTTTTTTTTAATTCTTTAATAATTTCTAATTTTGATTCAGTTGTTCTTGGAGGTAAATCAATTTTTAAAATTTGAGGGTTTTTTGGATCAACTTGTGGATTCATATTAAAATTATTTGCAAGAACAGCAGATAAAATATTTTTAACATATTTTGGGTCAAATACATTAATTATTAAAACTTTACCACCTTTAACTAAAGTTTGAGCAATTGAAGTAAAAATAACTTGTTCATTATGAGAAATTGGAATTTGTAAATTATCAAAAATTTTTGGATTTGCAGTTCCTTGTTTAATTTCATTAATTTTTTTTTGATGATTAATTAAAACATTTTCATATTTTTTTTCTAATTCTTCAAAATCAAATTCTATTGGTTCAGAAGATTTAATTTCATCATCAGATTTATTTATATTATTTATTTTATCAGATTTTTTATTTGAATTATTTTTTGAAGCTTTTTTTAAAGCAATTGGTGAAAAAGAGAAAGGTCTTATAAAACTTGGAGAAAATTGTTTGATTGGTGTTTGTATTATGTAAGGATATAATAAAAAAGAATTATTGATTTTGGAGATTCTCAATTTTAAAAATTGTTTAGATATTCCTTTGAGTAAAAATCTACTCATTTTGGTATAAAATTTGTATAATGTTTTGAACTTTATTGTAAGAGTAATAGTAATTAATTCATTTTTTGTAATAAACATTTCAAATTTCAAATTTCAATATTTCTCATTTTAAATGAAAAAGGGAAAAACCTACCAATAAAAATGTTAATGTCGGAAACAATAAGTAAAAGAAGTAGACCCATATTATTGGTCTCGATAGTAATAGTTATTTTATTATACTGTATTAGCGTCATTAGAGAATTGTAAGAATAAAAATGAGATAATAATGAAAGAAAAGAAAAGAATGGAAGAAAGTTTAAGAAGATAATAAAAAAAATCAAAAAAATGAGATAAAATTAATAGAGTCATATGATATGGGTATATAAAAATCTAAGTTAAAAAAAAGAGAGCAGTAACAAAAAAAAAAAAAAGACAGTAAGAAAGAAAAAAGAGAGAATGAAAATAGATATTTATCTATATTCTGAATCTTTTTTCTCTAAGACTTGTTTAACAGGTTCACTTTCATTTATATAAAGATTATGTTCTTTAATATATCTTATAACAGAATTTGGTAAAAGGTATCTTATAGACATATTTCTTCTTAAAAATAATCTAACTTTTGTTGAACTAATATCATTATAAATTAATTGTTTAATAACTAAGATATTTCTTCTATGTTGATACATTATATCATGACCTAAAAGAAAACTTCTAACATCAGCACCAGTTCTTTCAACAATTAAACAACCATAATTACCTAAGATATGATGTAAATCATCATCAGCCCAAACATCAGGTTCACCCATACTTTCAATTAAATCCCCACCAGCTAATAACATAATTTGTATATCTTTTTTTTTTTTCATATCAGAAGTATATATACCACAATTACCATTAATATTATTATTAATTTCATGATGAAAATGATCTAAGACTAAAGCAGTTCTTGTATATTTTGGTTGTAAAGATTCCCAACTATCAACCATTAACCAACCACTTGTTCTTTCACAAGCTAATTCACACATTCTTATTCTATGTTTTGCAGGAGCTAAACCTTTTTTTTCATAAAAATCCGAAACTGGAGAATAATAACCACCAATAACTTCATAATTTGTATCTTCTCTAATTGTATCTAAAGCCATTTCAAACATTCTTAAATGTAAATAAGTTATTGGAGAAAATGAACCACAAGCAACAATAACTAAAGGAATTTTTGAATCATCAATTAATTTAGTTTGTAATCTATGAGTTGGGAATTTATATTCAGATAAATCTAAAGCTTGTCTTTGAATACCTCTCGGTACTTCTTCTAAATCAGCAGTATGAACAGCATACCTTTTTCCAGTAAGTGGATCAGTTGAGTCATCAGTATCACTACCATTAATCATTTTTGAAAATTTTAATTTTTTTCTTGGTTTATTTATAATTTACTATATGAGAATCTACTCGATTTTTTTTTTTTTTTTTTTTTTCCTATGAAATGGCTGTTTTAATGTGTTTTTTTTTTTTATTTTTTTGATTAATGATCTATATTTTTTATGTATATGTTTATTTTTAATTATTTTGTGAAATGAGATTTTTTCTTGAAAATAATAAATTAATTTAAAGAACTAAATCAATGAGATCTAAAGAAATATCGAGAAAATATAAGATATTAAATATAAAAATATATTTTTTTTGAATATTTTTTATCAAATATTTGTATATTTTAAAAAAATGTATAATAGATAAAACCAAATAGACAAGAAATGAAAGAAATGAAAATATCAATTGATGAAAAAAAAATCAAATTTTGGTAAAATTTGAGCAATAAATAGGAAACTAGTTGGATCAAGAGTTCAAAACTTCATTTAAATTGACTAAATCACAAAGCAGCAGAAATCATCATCTTGGTCTGGGCTGAAGACCAAAGAAAAAGACCCAGACAGACACACG
This sequence comes from Ascoidea asiatica, assembly GCA_001600695.1. Classification (NCBI taxonomy): domain Eukaryota; kingdom Fungi; phylum Ascomycota; class Saccharomycetes; order Ascoideales; family Ascoideaceae; genus Ascoidea; species Ascoidea asiatica. Next base: position 1,900,579 of record BCKQ01000003.1, on the reverse strand, counting down.
ATGGCGATGGGGTGGACTGAAGAACCTTAGATGGCGAGTGCACTGCTAACCTGCCAAACAGCTACCTGTGGCTTCTCATTGTGGCTTTCGAATGGCTTGCCCTCCCTTCGCAGCAGCCCATCCGCCGTGTGGGATCCGTCTTCCGCGCTCTCGAAGGGCAGTGGCGTCTTGTGACTGGGCCACCTGCGACCGATCGAGCCTTCTTCGCTGCGGCACTCGCCCCGCCGAGCTCGACGGCCCCGCTGAGTCCGAGCCTCCAGTGGTGTGGTGCCACTGTTCCAGTCTCTTTCTCGTTGTTCCAGTCGCAGTCACTCTCTGATTCTGTCGCAGTTTCGCGCTGTCCTAGTCCTATATTGGCTCCTGTCCCATCTCAGGGGGTTGCTTTGTTTACCTATTACGTAATCTGGTTTTTCATGCTGAGACATTTTTGCACGGCTGTTTCTTGATAAAATTCCCCTTTGCTTAATAAAACCCTTTAAAGCTATTTATTAAACAATGAATTCTTATGTAATTTGTAACAAATTTAATTCTTAAAAACAACAAGTAAAATTTAAAATTATTATGAAAAAAAATAAATAGAAAGAGAGAAAAAAGCAAAAAGATAGAAAAAAATGACAATCAAAGTAAAAAAATTATGTATTTAAAAATATGATAGTTTCCCCTATTATTCTAGATTATACCTTTATCCAATCCTTTTCCCTTAACTTACCAAATAATTTTATTTTACAAAGGCTTATCTTACCGTACTTAACCTTCTTTTAACCTTATTTTAATATATTTTAAAATCAAATAATTGAATATTATTTATTTTATTATACAAAAGCTTTATAAATTGATCTTTTTAAATAATTTTTAAATCCTTTTTTTAAAATTTCATTTTCATTTTCATCATTTGATTGAATTCTTGAATTTAATAATTTTTTAATTTTAAATTCTCTAACAGGAATTAAAAAAAATATACTAATAAAATAAATTAATCCAATATATATTTGACACCAAATAAATGGTCTTTTAATTGAATAATCTCTCATTTCTAAGGCTATAATTTCTGTGATTAATGCAAAACATCCTCCAACTATATTTAAAAAACTAAATGCTGATGGAAAATTCTTAGATCCAACAATATCTGATGCTAATGGTACATATGATGTCCATGGTATTGAAACAATTAATCCACTAATAAATCCAAATCCAATTATTGATGAATATGTATTTGATGGTATCCAAAATACAAATATTAAAAATGATGATAATAAACAAAAAATTATTGAAATATTTAATCTACCATATTTATCTGATAAATATCCAATTAATGGTCTACCAATAATTTGTCCTCCATCAAATATTGCAACTGTTATTGATGCTTTATATGGACTTAATCCAATTGATGTACAATAATTTGAAAGTGAAAAATTTATTACAACATATCCTAAACATCCTGCAAATGAAAACCAAATTGAAATTAAAAATAAATGAAAATTTTTCCAAATTTTAAAATCAATAATTTTAGAAAATGATTCTTTGATTGATTTTTTATTCTTATTCCTAACTTTATTTTTATTCTTATACTTAATATCATTCATATTCTTATTCTTATTCTTATTCACCGATCCAATTTCAACTTCAACTTCAATAATTTCATTTTCAACTTCAATTTCATCATCAATTTCATTATTTTCATTTCCATTTACTTCCAATGATACAGGTACTGATAAAGTTTCATATTCAATTTTACTTTTTCTAGTTTTAATTAAAAATGATGAAATTAAACATAAAACTCCAGTAACAATTCCAATCATTCTTAATGCCCATTTTTGATCTCCTGTTTTATTAATTAATCTTTGCGCACTAATATTAAATATTGTTCCACCAACTCCAGTACCTGAAACTCCAATACTAAATGCTAATGATCTTTTTTTAAGAAACCATGTTGGTAAAACAATTGATGCTGGACTTAATAAAAATGCATATGAAATTCCTAATAAAACTCCTTGACTTAAATATAATTGATAAATTTTATTTGAATATGATGCTCCAATATATGCTCCTGTTTGAAATATTGTTCCAATTAAACAAACTATTTGAATATTTAAATAATCATTTAAAATTAAAACAAATGGTGCTAAAAACATTGATAATGAAACTCCAATTGTTCCAATTAATGCAAAATCAATTTTTGTTGCTCCTGGAAAAAAATCTGTTGTTAAATAATGATTTAAAAATGATCCAAATGCATTATTACCTCCCCATGCACTAAGATTTATTAAAAAAACACAAATTGCACAAATCCATCCATATCCACCATCTGGTGGTGGATCAAATGAATCATCTTCATTTATAAGTGTAAATATTTGTTCATTGTTATTAATTTTATCATTAGAATTGGAATTGGGATTGAGATTGGGACTGAAATTTCCACTAGTTCCATTATTACAATTATTATTATTATAATTATTATTATTATCATTATTACTTATAATAATACTTTTATAACTTGAGATTGTTTTAGTTTCTATATTTTTCTCGGAACTTAAAAAAAGTTTTGAATCTTCTACTTTTTTTGAATTTGATTTAAGTGCTTCTATACCATAAAGTAGTTTATTTGCATCTCCATCATCTTGATCTTGATCTATATTATTTTTAGATAAGGGCATTTTTTATGTTTTAAAATTGAAAAAAAAAAAGAATATAAGCAAAATATTGAAAAGTTAAAAATATCAAAAATTCAAAGAATAATTTGTAAAGCAATTTAATCGAATGTTCAGGAAAGTTCATAAAAAAGACATATCTTTTTCAAAAATGATTAATCTCTTATTTTTTTAATTTTTACTTTTGATAGAGAAAAAATGTCAATAAAGAAGCCATTCTATTTGTTATATAATAGAAAATAACTCTTTCTCTTAAATCTATATTCCCAAGATTCAAGATAAGAAGATATATATATATTTTCTACATTTTCAAATTCATACTGTACTACTACTGTATAATATTAAAATTAAATTATTATTTTTTTAGGCAACTGTGACTAAGATCCAATACTCGGATAATTCATTAATTATCACTTATTACTTATCAATCATCAATTATCAAATAATATGAAATACATCCTAAAAAACCTAAATTCCCTGCCTAATTTAGTATTTCTCTACCAAACAGTGTCTCTGATTCTAATACTCTCGTAATACTAATTCAAAGTTCTAACATTTTGATTGGTAAGCATCAGAAACATTTATTCAAAAAAAAATAAATAAAATAGATTATACAAAGTTAATAAAGAAATATCAAAGAAATAAGCATTAAAAATAAACAATAAACGAAACACACAAATAATAAATGACATTTTCTCCATAGTCTCGTACTTTGTGATGTCTCCATCTTCTTGACCTGGAAAACAGGAACAGCTCTGACTGCAATTTCGACACCCCGGAGAGCTGGGACTGCATCGGCTCAAACACACAAAAACCACCGAAAACCAATTTGTAAACTTTCCGCCTTGTCGCCAAACTTATGGTACCTTTACCGGCTGTTGTTTTTTTTATTATGGATGTTGAAAATAGTTTGGTCGGTTTTTGTCCTCTGACATTATTTCCCTTTTAGACTTCGAATAAAGCCAATCAATGCTCATCGTAAAATTAGAAAAAATTTTAATTCGATATAAAAAGTCGAGAGTCATGTTTTTCAACTTGAAAGTTTTTTTTTTGGTAATTTCTTTGGATAGCTTTTTGAAAATGTTTATTTTATTTGGTTTTTATTGATTTAACCTGGTTCAAAAGACCTTATTATAATTTTAAAATTCTATTCATAAAATATCAAAGTTAGTGTTATTCACAAAAAATATGTCTTTGAATATTTTATTGCTTGGTAATGGAGGCCGTGAATCTGCTCTTTCATTTTTTTTAAATAAATCTCCTTCTGTTGAAAATATTTATATTGCTCCAGGAAATGCAAATCAAATTTTAGGAAATTCTAAAATTACAAATATTCCAATTGGTACAAATAAAACTGATTTTTCGAAACTATTGGATTTTGCTTTAAAAAATGATATAAATTTAGTTATTCCAGGCCCAGAACAACCTTTAGTTGATGGAATCTCTTCTATTTTTCAAAAACATGGAATTCCAGTTTTTGGCCCTTCTGAAAAGGCTGCAAAAATGGAAGGTTCAAAAACTTTTTCAAAAGATTTCATGAAAAGACATAATATTCCAACCGCTGAATTTCAAAATTTTAATAATTATGAAAAGGCTAAAGATTATATAAATTCAATTGATCATAATGTTGTAATCAAGGCTTCTGGAATTGCTGCAGGAAAAGGTGTTTTAATTCCACAAAATAAAACTGAAGCTTTAGATGCTTTAAAAGAGATTATGGTCGATCATGCTTTTGGAAAAGCTGGGGATGAAGTTGTTATTGAAGAATTTCTTGAAGGTGATGAACTTTCAATTTTATCTTTTTCCGATGGTTATACTACTTATGATTTACCTCCAGCTCAAGATCATAAAAGAGTTGGAAATAATGATACTGGTTTAAATACAGGAGGAATGGGTGCATATGCTCCAGCTCCTATTGCAACAGACGATTTATTAATCAAAATTAGAAAATATATTTTACAACCGTCAATTGATGGAATGAGAAAAGATGGTTTCCCATTTGTTGGTATACTTTTTACCGGTATAATGTTAACTAATTCAGGTCCAAAAGTTCTTGAATATAATGTTAGATTTGGGGATCCCGAAACTCAAACTGTATTACCTTTATTATCCGATGACTCTGATTTAGCTCAAATTTGTCTTGCATGTGCTGAGCATAGATTAGATTCTGTCAATTTCAAAATAAGAAAAAATACTTTTTCAACAACTGTAGTTATGGCTGCGAAAGGTTATCCTGAAACTTATAAAAAAGGTGATGAAATATCAATTGATTTTAATAATTTACCAAATGACTCTTTTATATTTCACGCAGGCACAAAATTCGTTAATGAAAAAATTGTAACAAATGGTGGCAGAGTCATTGCTGCAACATCAATCGCTTCTTCTTTGAAAGAAGCTGTTACCAAAGCATATCAGAGTGTTGATTGCGTTAAATTCAATGGAAAATATTTTAGAACAGATATTGCTCATAGAGCTTTTCGTCAATCAAATTCCACAAATTCGGAATCAATCACTTATTCTAATTCTGGAGTTTCTGTTGACAATGGTAACTTTTTAGTTGAAAGAATAAAATCCTTAGTTAAATCTACTAAAAGAGCTGGTGCGGATTCTGATATTGGTGGTTTTGGTGGTTTATTTGACCTTAAGGCAGCAGGTTATGATAATTCTGACTCATTATTGGTTGCTGCAACTGATGGGGTTGGAACTAAATTAATAATTGCCCAAGAAATGAATGTTCATGATACCGTTGGAATTGATTTAGTTGCAATGAATGTTAATGACTTGATTGTTCAAGGTGCCGAATCACTTTTATTTTTAGATTATTTCGCTACCGGAAAACTTGAGATTGACATTGCAATAGATTTTGTTAAAGGTGTTGCTGATGGGTGTCTTTTATCTGGATGTGCTTTAGTTGGTGGAGAAACTTCAGAAATGCCAGGTATGTATGAACCTGGACATTACGATACAAATGGAACTGCTGTTGGAGCTGTCATTAAAAATCAAATATTACCAAAGAAAAATTTAATGGAACAAGGAAATATTATTTTAGGGATTGCATCAAATGGATTACATTCTAATGGATTTTCTTTAGTTAGAAAAGTTTTAAAAGTCAAAGGATTAAGCTGGTTTGATGAAGCTCCATGGAATCCAAATAAAACTATTGGTGAAAGTTGTTTAGTACCAACTAGAATATATGTTAAACAACTTTTGCCTTTAGTAAGAAAACAGATATTGTTAGGATTGGCTAATATAACCGGTGGTGGATTAATTGAAAACATTCCTAGAGCCTTACCTAAAACACTATCAGCTAAAATTGAGTTTGGTACTTGGGAAATTCAAGAGATATTCAAATGGTTTGGTAAAGCTGGAAATATTCCACTTGATGATATATTTAAAACTCTCAATTTAGGAATTGGTATGGTTGCAATAGTTGAAAAAGATAAAGTTAAAGAAGTCACTGAATTATTAGAAGCTCAAGGTGAAACCATTTACAAAATTGGTGAATTAGTGGAGAGGAAAAAAGATATGCCAGGTTGTTTTATAAATAATTTAAAACCTTTTTACTAAAAATATTTTTCGTTGTTCTCTTTGTTAAACTATTTATACAGTTTCAAATACACTTTTATTTCTTATTCGATACTTTAACATTATTATCTTGGCCATATTTGATCAATATTTGAAGTATAAAATTTGAAAGCTTTTAATTTATTAATTTTTAGATCTTCTAAATTCATTAATGTTCGGTTTTATTCAACTGCATTTATTTTCTTATCAAGCTAATTTGAAGAAAGTTTGTTCCCTAACAGAAATTGGAATACTAATATTTTAGGCCCGATTTTTGTAAATGTTAATTGCTTTATTTTCAAAAATTTGAAAGTAGAAAAACTATTCTCAAAGTATATATGTAATATAGATTACAGATTATAGATTATATTCTATGATGTATTATATCTAAATTTTATATTTACAAGGTGCAGTAACCATTATATATAGTCTCTATACTAATTCGAATAAAAAGTCAAGCAATAATCTAAAATAAGCTTAAAGTCTTAAATAAGCTCTATTTGCCATTGCTTGTTTATGTAATTCAACTCTTCTTTGGAAACCAGAAGATTTTCCTTCATGTGCACTTATGATTTCATCGGCTAACCTTACAGAAAAATCCCTTGAGTTTCTTTTATCAGAACCTTCAAGTAACCAAAAAAAAGCAGTTCTTCTTCTTTGTCTTGTAGTTAATGGTATTGGCAAAACAGTAGATTTAGCAGTACCATTTTTGAAAGATTTTGTTGTCATTAATGGAGCCAATTTTTCTAGAACGTCTTTTAAAACTTCAACAGGATCTTTTCTTAATTGAATTTTGATAAGATATAAAGCTCTGGAAAATAGTTTTTGAGCGGTTTGTTTTTTTCCATGCTTCATTATTAAATTTGTACAATGTTCAATAACATCATCATTTAGCTTAGGTAATTCTAAACCATTAATTTCCTCGTATTCTTTTAATTGAGCTTCATTTGGTGTAAATCTAGAATTATTTATTATAACAGAATGCTTTAATGTGTTTTCCTCATTTTGAAAAGTTTTAGATAAAGAATTATTTAATGAAGTTTCTGGATTAAAAGGTTTGTTTGGATCTGAGAATTTCGTCCTTAAATCCTTTATAGCATCTAACCATTCATCTACTTCTCTTTCCATATTAAAGTCTTCCCTTGCTTTGAAATTTTCAAAATCAAACTTTTTTATATCGGTTACATTTTTGATTTCAACATCAGAAACACTCGATTTCTCAGAAGAACTTAAAGAATCCAAAGAAACATCTTTCTGGGATTTATCTGAAAGCGTTGAATTAAGACGATTTGAGCTTCGCAAAAGTTGATTAGTGCAAGTTTGGATAAATTTGGGATTCGAAAATTTGATTAAAGCAAATGACATTTTAATATATATGACCTTTTATGCTTTAGCTAATGATGCGCTTTCACTTTCTTTTATATTATATGAATATTATAATTATCTTCATTAAGTTTTTCTTGAAGACGAGTCTACTCTTATGAATTGATTGTAACAATTAATCCTTATTAACCATTAACCATCAACCATTAGTGTTATTTTAGCATTAATTCAAATATTTTTCAGTTTTCGAAAATGGAACCTAGATCACGCGCACAATACGCCACACTTTTGCCACTAATATTTAGGCTGTTCTATTAGTATTATGTAACTACACGTGCATTTTATTTTTTATTTTTTTCTTTCGAGTTTGATCTGCTTAGTGCTGGGAAAAGTGCTTTTTGAAAGTTTTGAAAGTTTGAAAGTTTGCAAAAATATTTATTTAAAGTATTCAATGTTCATCATGAACTCTTCGTCTGTGTTCAAAACTACAAAGTTCTTTGCTAAAAGAGCATTGCTGCTGCTTATTTTTGTTGCACACGACGTTTCATAGTTTCTTACATCCCACTTCAATCCCCTGGTTTCCTTTATTGTTATAGGCTTAAAAATCGGCAATAATCCACAATTTGGTCCAAAAAGGGTTCGACTGTTTGAATTGAAACCAGAGAATCTAAAATCACTTTTTAAATAGTCTGAATATTTGATATAAGTTGTTCCTTTTGGAATTAGCAACATAACATCATCTTCATTGAACAAGATGATTTCGTTTCCAAATTCAGAATACTGCTTATAGACTTGAGATATGGTTTGCATTGTTTGATCAAATCTACCTCCAATTCCACACAATAAAAACATATTAAAATTTTTTGATCTTTCTATAACTTTACTTGTTATTTTCTTATTTCTCATCTTTATGATTCCATCAATTTCATTCAAATGTACCAAAAACTTATTATCATTCAAAAAGCCATGAAATCTTAACTCGCATAAGTTTATTGCTTTTAAAATATCTGGCGCCCATTCGGTAGTTTGTTTTATTATATTCACACCTTTGTTACAGTAAAATTTTGAGGTTGATAAAGTTATGGAATCCAAATCTCCAATGATATAATTAGGAATGAATGTATTTTCTTTGTTGAAAGTTTTCAAATATTCGAGTAATCGATTAGCTCCCCCATCAGCACAAACATGAAATGATGTTTTTTCCCATAAACTTTTAAAAATTTCAAAACTTAATTCAATTTTTTGATTTAAAATCAATAGCGAATGAAAATTCGTTTTACTTTTGATTGTTCTTGAAAATACACCAATTAAGTCTATCAAATTTATATTTTGTTCCTTGTAGTCTTCCGGCAAATATATCTCAAACAAAGAATCTGAATTTTCCACAACTTTTTCCATCGATAAACTAATTGTATTAGTAGAGAGAATTGTACTTTTGATTATTATAAAAATAGGTATGTTTCAATATGTTTTGCTATTTTGATCAGATACCTTAAATAATTATAATTTTTATTGTAAGCTCAGTGCTTTTCAAATAAAATTTAATATCATCACCGTGTTAACCTAATTCGTATGGTTAAAAATTGTAATCTCCATAATCTCAGAAACTTCATAAGTAAATACTGATTTCAATAAAGTTAATGCACTTTTCACAATTGAAATCTCGGTTTAGCTTTAAATTAGAAACAGATAACAAAATCCTTAAAAATTGCTAAAAAATAACTTCAAATCAATACTTTTTTAATATATATATATAATGATTGGTTATCAAAATTTATTAAAGAATTATTTAAAATCATCAGTTATATGTAGATTACGATTTAATATTTCACCTTCTCTTATACAAGAGACAGATTACATTTATAAAAGTCTTACAAAATTTGGTCACCTATTATGTTTTCAGCAAATGTTTTCAAATAATGCAGATATAAAAAATACTTCCTTTTTGTTAATATATAATCTATTGCCAAATTTGCAAAACAAAAGTTCTAATTATGATGAAAAAATAATAGAAAACGAAAAGAAGGAGCTAGTGAAAACTTTAAAAAATCTCAAAGGTATGCCTAGATTGATTGAATATTCAAAACTCTTTATAAAAATCAAGAATGATGAAAAACAGCAGTTTGATGAAAATAGTTTTCTAATAAATGAATTAAAGCCAAAATTAATAACAAATGGAAATCATATTCAGTTCTCTAACGCAACAAGAGACTCTCCCTTTTATTTTTTAAATTCTAAAAACTATCAATGCACTAACAATGAGAATATAATTAAATTTGATTTAAGAAAAGCTTTTACAATTAAAGCAGAATTTGAAAATGATTACGAAGATTTATCTAATATTACTAAAAATGAACTAATATATAGGTCCAAAGATAATAATCAAGAAAAAAAAATTGAAGATGTTATTCAAAATTTTACCGGATTTCATATGAATTAACTCTTTTGAATCAAAATAACATTCTTCTTTCTCTTTCTTCCGCAATTTTATTAGAAATGCTACTCAATTCCATTCTCTCAGCGATTCTACTAGCTGCAATTAATCCTTTATCCTCTTTTATTTCTTTTATAATTTCCATTGCTCTACTGGTGTCATCATTTGAACAATACTGGGCAAATATTTTCAATATACACTTATCATACAGAACATTCAAGCCTCGTAATAAATCTTTACTATTATCTTCAGTATCAATATCATCATAAAATTTTTCATTGAAGTGAACATTACCTGTCTCTTCTTCAATATCAATTTCATGATCACCAACATTTACATCAAATCTAGGTCCACTTAAAATCGAATCTAATTCGCCATCTTTCTTTTTTCGAATAAAATCTACAATTTTATTTTTAACCTGAGCTTCAAACTGACGTTGAGCCAATATTGACTCACTGATTAACTCTGAAAGAATCTTATTTTTGATGAAATCTTCTTCTAATACCTTTTGCTTTTTAATATCCTCTGTTTCCATTAAATCTTCATTATCACTATCATTATCGCTTATATCCAGATTTAAATCATCTTCTTCATCTCCAGCAACAATAAAATCATCTTTTTTAGATTTTTTTCTTTTTTCTTTAAGTGCTTTTAAATCGATATTATTAAATATTGGAATTTTAAGCTTAATATCGGTATGAATTGGCAACGGGGCTCCACCAAAGTAATCATTTACTGCATCTCTAAAAAGTATACATTGGAAGTTGTCATCTTTTATAGTTATTGGAAGAAACTTCAAATTATCTTTTGTAATTAATATGTCATTGAAATTTAAAAGAGGTACCAACGTGCTTTGCAAACTTTTTCTCCATCGAGTTATGCAATATATATTATTTGAATTATCTATTAAGCAAGGATCATTGAAGCTACTGAAAAACAAACCCTTAAGGTAAAAATCCGGGTATTGATTTTTCTTTTTATCACTCTGTTTTTCAAGTCTTAAAAATTCAAAATCATCTTCATTATCCTGTTGATTATGTTTCTCTATTTCGTTTTCATATTCGCCTATTGTTTGCTGATTTAAAAGATAGTTTGGCAAATATTCAATAGGGAGTGGAATATTTTTTTGAAGAAATTTGTACGAGGAGGAAGAACTTAATAAATCTCTTATACTATAGAAGAACTCTTCTCCTTTCATAGTAGATTCAATTGTAAATAAAATTTTACTATTAGCAATTGAGGCAATCACTGGTAAATCTTTTTCAATTCTACTTAGTAACCCAAATCTGGTAAAAATTCTAGTGTACCCTTTATTTGTGAAAATGAAAATCAAATTTTTTGACAAAGATATAGAAGTAATAAATTCCTGATGGTTAATATTGTTTATTAAATGGAAAACATTTTTCAATTTATCATTATCACTGCTAAAAATCTTAGGATTATTGACCTTAAAATCATTGAAAATATCTAGACGAGCCTCCCAAGATCCACTATCATCGTCATGAATCCTAAAAGAGATTAATGCAACTTTATAGTTTTCGGAATCTTGAATATTTTCAAAGTCGGTTACAAAGTCTTCATTTCTTGGATCTTTGGAATGGTATGCAGATCTAGCTAATAACAACCCTGTTCTACTTAAACAAGCTAAATCAAATCCCTTATTGTCGACAAACGAATAATTTCTTAGTGGAATTATATTATTGTCAACAGATTGAGAAAATACCACGTTTATTCTTTGACTATCTTTGACAGTTGAAGATCTTTCACTCCATACATATCCAATGGGATTTATAACTAGATATCTTTTATTATTAATCCAGGGTGATATACCAGGAGAATAAGGTTTGAAGTAATAGGTAGGGTCCAACTTTGTGGCATTAGGTATCTCATCATCAATTTGTAAATTATCGTCAAATTCATCGTCCTCAAGATGGTCTACCTCCATAAAATTTTCTTGATATCGCTTGGAGGCTCTGAAATCATTTATATTTTCATCAGCTATCTCTGAATCCCTTGCCCTTTTCCTTGAATTCTCAGAGTTTTCATATAAAATATTATCATCAGTTAAAGATGCATGTAAATTTTCATTGCTAGGTATATCATCAGTGAAGGAATCCATATCACTGAAAAGATCATCATCAAAATCAAGAGAACTTTTTTGTTTTTGATCTTTCAAAAGAGAGCTATCAGGAATAGCAATAGCATCAATAACGGAATAATATACTAGAATATCACCTTGATAGGTACCTAAAGTCAAATTAACCTTAAGCTGATTTTCAAAATCTAAACTCCATTCTATGTTAGAAACTTTATAATCACTTGGTATATTTCTAACAGAATACGATTTTCTTGTTTGCAAATCCCATACAATTAGCTTATTATCCATTCCAACAGATACAATATATCTTGTGTTAAAGGGGCACCATTTGATTTGAATTATGGGAGATTCGTGACAATTTATTAAAGTGTAAATGTTTGCATAATTGTCTCCAGAATCAAATATTTTGATATCTCTAGTATTACAGGGGATAGCAAATTGGGAAGATTTTGATTTTTCAGGATTCCATTGAATGTTGTTCTTAATTATATCATCCTCAGTCAACTCCTCAGATTCATCATCATCTAAATTTAAACCTGCTTGAAATATAAGTTTAGAAAAATAACCTTTTAATGTTTTAATAGCTTTAGGCTTCAAAATTTCGTCTTGTTTAGAATCATCGAGAGTATCTGAACTAGAAGTTAAAGAATTGTTGATCTCCAAAAATTGAATATCACCATTCGACAATACAACAGATAAAATTCTAGATTCAGAATTATAAGAAAGGTTACGAATTGTATCTGATAATTGTGTTTTTAGTATTTTGATATTATCAATAGCATTTTCTTTATTTGCAGAACTTACCGAAAAAGAAATTATATTTAGGTCCAAATTATCTCCACCAACCGCAATTTTGATAAAAATGGTGTCTTTACTTGAAAATGAGCTTAAAATTTTTAAGTCTCTCAAAGGCTCCATGTTCCTAAATATTTTTTTTTCAGATAAAATATTTTTGAAGTCGTTAGAAATTTTATAAACGACTAGCTCTCCGCCATATCCTACCATCATTGAAATATGAAAAGAAAAATCTGAATTTGAATATATGTTCTCAAAGCAGGTTGCATCCTCAATTATTTCCAAGTCATCATGATCTTGAAATTTATTTTTGAAATCTAAAATTCTTAAAGCCCCAGTTTGCTTTAAAACTAATATTTTTGAGTTATCGGAAGAGACTAATGGGTAAACTTTTCCTTGTGCTGAAATTGTCTGAACTGTTGGTTCGCTATCTGCCATTTTTATCTTACAAAATCAGTTTATTAATATTCTCTCTCAGCATTTTGTAAATCAATATGAAAAATTAAGATACCTAACTTATTTTTATTGGATTGAAAGCATTTCAGAGAAAATCTACATTGATTTGTGCTAAATTGATTATTTTCACGCGTAATAATTTTCCTTTACGCGTCAAGATATTTCAGCGCTTCCAAACATCTGGCGATAAAGTTGGCATTAAAGTTCAATTTTCAAAGCAAAACATTACATTATAAAATTAGATCATTTTAGTTGAAAAGCGAATCATGAATATTATCATATTCAGTTATGGAAATAATTTCTACTTTAACAAGAAATTAAATTCAATTAGAACTTTGAATACTTTAAAAAAACAATTATTTATAAGAAACTATTGTTCTTTGATAAATGCCACTTATATCCCCTGAAGATTTAATTGAAAAACTTACAATAAATAGCGATGAGGATACCAACACTTCCGAGATAGCTATTGAAAGTTCCAAGAATTCATTTTATGATGATGAAGATGTTATAATGACAGAATATGGTGATATACCCATTGAATCGGAAGATGGAAATAATGAAAATAACAATATATCAAACCTTCAACTTATAAAATATGTTTCTAAAAATATTTTATCACCGACATTGATTGGTGCGAAAATGGCACTACATAAAACAGATTTTCTGAAAGAGCAAGAGAGCCAGAAGGAGCTTTTATATCAAGAAGAAAATGTTATTGTAGAGGAACCTGGCTCAGATGATGAAAAAAATTTCTCTGGTAATTTTCATGCTTCGAATGTTCAGCCACTATCTATCTACAATCAACTAAATAATGAATCAAGTTCTAGATTTATTGCTCAATCTCAAGAAAATCATAATGCTGTTTTTGGTGTACCATCTCCTAAAAAATTCAATCCTGGAGAAAGTTCAAAATCTTTTAGTACCTCATTTCCTCAAAATCACAATTTTTTAAATCCTGTTTCATTTCAAATACATAATAATTACTATAACACACCAGCATCACTATCAACATCTACAAAACCTTCTTCTATCGAAATTGGGGAAACTAAAAACTTAAAGGTCATCGAAGGAAAAGAAAAGGATATATATTTACCATCACCATGGAAAGAAATCTCTCAAAAACATTTTACTCCTTATGTTGTGTCGTCATACATTCAAATATTCTTCAATATCATTACAACATCTTTTATTATTTACATATTTATCAATTTGTATAAATCAATAAAGAATGATATAGATTTGACTTTAAAAAACAAAAAATTGGAGATGATTCTTAATCAAGAGGTATGTCTTAAAAATTATATTGATAATAAATGTAATCCCGAAACAATAGTCCCAGCTTTGGAAAAACGTTGCTTGCAATGGAAGAAATGTATTCAAAAAGACCCAGAGTCTCTCTATGGAACTAGTCTTCTAGGTGCAGAGCTTATTGGTAACATAATTAACTCCTTTATTGAGCCAATATCTATTAAGTCTTTACTTGGATTGGTTATTTGGATTTTTGTTTCTAATGTATTATTTGGTTATGTTAGAGGCATTACTTATTACGGAAAAAAAAAAGTGGATTAAAACTTTTTGTTTTATATAGTTTTTTTTGAATATTTATATTATGGTTTGAAGTTCTGTGAAAAATTTAACTAAATGTTCAAAACTTCGGAGAGACACTTACTGGAAATAAAACTAGCCACACTACGGCACATTTTCCCTAATTTAAAAATTTTAGATAATGAATTTTAGAAACATAAATTTAAAACACTGTGATTTTCACCCACGAAACGGAATTTTCCAACCACAAAATCCGGGTTTCCCACAAATAGTTTTAGGTTTTGTTTTCTAATACTCGGTCGGGATTTTTACTCCGTTTTCCGCCAGTGTTCCCAGTTTTTTCATTTAGTTCGTAGAGATTTTGTGTTCCCACAGTGTCTCTATATTTGTAGGTTCTACAGTAGTTAATATTATTGGTTTGTAAAAAAACCCATCTAATCTATTATTATATATTATTTTTTTGAAGAAAACAGCCTAAATCTATTGGATCTTTGTGAACATTTGAATCAAAAGAAGGGAAATCATCATAATCCGAGTAACCTATGGTAGTATTTGAATAAAAGGTAATTCTATTATAGGGGGTTAGATTCAAATTATTTTTAAGTTTTTGAGGTAAATCTGGGTTGGAAGTGAAAAATCTGCCAGCGGCTATTAATGTTCGATTATTCATATTAACATCATTTCGAAGATTCTTGAAATTTTTTTCTAAATCTATATACGAAGACGATCTTACTATTATGCAATTTGGATAATAATCAAACAACCAATTATTATTTGAAAATGAGGTTTCATTAGAAATATGAATATTTGTATTTCGAGGTTCACTAATTGATAGATAGGCTAATGATTTATTGATATAATTCAGTAAAAAGTGATTTAAAATGAATTTGATTTCATTTTTTTTGAGAAGATTTAATTTCAATGCAAATTTTTGAATAGAAATTTCTTCAATTATTTTGTCACATAATTTTAAAAAACAACATAATATAGATTCTAATTGAAGTTCTGTCTGCAATGCTTTTACCATCCAAAGATAGTGATATACAGATATTTCCACACCATCGGCACCCGACATTATAGCATTCTGAGCAGCATTAAAATAAAATCTTTCGTATAACTTGAACTTATCTTTATTTGAAAATGAATGCCATGAAACACTTGGGTCTGAATCGATTCTTTTATTCATAGGCTGAATTTTTCCATGACCTTGTAATTGAATGAAAAAAAAACTATTATTTGAATGAACTTTGTCAATTATCTTTGACCAAAGAAAAATTTGTCTTTCAGACCAAATTCCAGGTACATGCTCAACTCCAGAAATATTTTTAGAAATCGAGGTAGATTCTGAAATTAATAAAGTTCCAGGATATTTTGATCTAGAAAAATAGTGAAAATACATTAAATCCGAGGGGTTGTGTTCAATTGTTGCTCTACACCTCGATAAAGGACTCATTACTAATCTTTGATTCAAATGCATGTTACCAACCTTTAATGGCTTGAAAAGATTACTATCCTTTAACTTATAATCACTAGTATTACTTTTAAAAGATTGATTATTGGAATCTGGATCATCCATTATTGAACCAAAAAAAAAAAAAGTTGAAATCTAACTGTCTATCGAAAAAGACAATTTCCAATCAAAGTTGAATCAGACTTCTAATAAGAAACCAAATGGAAAAGTATAAAAAAAATCAATCTTTTAAAAAAAAGAAATGCTGAAGATATTTATATTCTGATATGGAAACAGAATTCTCTGAATCTTTGACTTTTCCAGTTCTTAACTCCATCGGATTTAGAGTTTACTGCTTCTTAAGTCCGAAAGAAATAAACATTCGGCGCAAATGACTGTGAAGATAGCCAAATTAGTTTCATTAAATATTTATTAAAAGTCAATAAACTAAGGACAAAATAGATATAAATACAAAACGTCTATTGCAGAATTATTGAAATTCAATAATTGAGTTATAGTAATGACAGAAAAGAAGTTCAAAATAAGCAAAGGAATTAGAAAACAAATGTAAAACATATTTCAAAAACCAGGTTTTAAAAAATGAAACATTTTTATTATATATCATTTGAACCAGTGAAATATAAAAAAATACAAAAAAGAATACAAAAAAGAAGAAATACTGTTCATTTATCGCTGAAACATAAAATTATAAAAAAAAATCAAAACAAGTTTAGAAATTTTCAAGAAAGGATATTTAAGCAAAAGTACTAAATGAAAAATTTAAGGAGAACTAACTCTTGATTTAACAGTTTTACCACTTTTAAAACTTCTCAAACTATAGTCATCATTATTTGAGATTAAATTATTTGAATTACCAGTTCGGCTTAATCCGTTTACTGACCTACCAGTAGAATAATATGTTCGTAAACTTACCAAATCATCATTATTCAAGTTAACATTTAAACTACTACTTATAGAATAATGATGATTTCTAGAATCATTATAGGAATCAGCGTTCAATAATTGAGTAGTACCTGAACTATTATAATTTGAACCAGTCTCTGTCGCTGTTTGGCATGCAGTCAATGATTCAGCTGTACTGTTCTTATCAAAATCTTCTTCTTGCACAGTAGTTGTAGCAGAGATAGCATTGGCTGTATTACTTGTATTGTTTATATTACCCATAGTCCCGCTAGCATTATTATTTATATTTGAACTTTCATTCACACTAGGTGTTAGACTTGGATTGACACTTCCACCGTTCAGGTGATAACTACTTTGATAATTTAATCTTTCAAATAAACTTGAGGGTGGAATTCCCACTGTTGAAGAATTAAAAGTCTCAATCGATCTTCTAGCTGATCTAGACCTATATAAAATATTTCTAGAAGAAGAGGCCAAAGTTACTATTGAAGATGAATCAACATTATTTTGAGTTGTTATCATAGACGCTGTAGTTGAATGAGCTTGAGGGTTATTTAGTAATGAATTTCTTATTGGGTTATTATAAGTATAATTATTATTAGAACCAGCATAATGAAGAAAGCTTTGAGAATTTATAGAAGAAATAGATGTTGCTGGGGTTATCTCATTTCCACTTATTATTGAATTTACACGATTGACATTATTTATTTGGGAAGAAAGATTTTTAGAGGAACATGATTTTGAGTCCATCTTTTCAAATAATGAAGGCTCTTTAGAGCTAAAGGTTGATGTCATCATGGAATTTTGAACATCAGAAGGAACATTACTAGTAAATAAATAATTATTTTCCAGTGTTGAAACTACTTCAGAATCACTTTGAGTTTTTGTTAAATTGTCATTACTATCATTTTCAATACTACTGATATCAACAGATCCATTTTCGAGTGATTCGGAATCTTCTCTACCATCTAAACAAATATCAGAATCACTATTATTTTTAAAATTTGAATGAGAATGTGGGAGATTAATGGCATCTAATGTAGTATTATTGTTATTGCTTTCAAGTCCGAATATACTATGATTTTGAGTAGAAGGTTGATTGTTTAGATCATTATTTGAAAGATTTAAACCATCGGCATTATTATTATTATTATTATTCGATATACTATTTGAATCATCAGTCTTTTCATTATTATAAGCAGTATTATCCGTTTTCTGATCAATGTCATTATCATCTTCTATTACTAATAAAGAGCTTGAATATCTTGGATTATTAACAATCATACTACTGTTTTCGAAAGCTTCATCCAATTCCACCTCAATTGATTTTGAGTTATCAAAACTTGATATATAACTTGATATTTGAGATTTTGAATCACTAATGCTATTGTTATTATCATTTGGATTACTATTCGAATTTGTATTTGTGGTTAATATACTGCCTGCGTTGTTAATACTATTGTTATTGATACTGTTATTATTTAAATTATGATTATGAGTATTATAGGTGTTATAATAATAACTCAAACTATTATTATTATTATTATTGGGAGTATTGAAATTAGCAAAACCATGTAGACTATTAAAATTGGAAGAGTTTAAGGTTAATGCACTATTTCTTAGAGAAAGTGAGGGTGATACAGGTAGTATGTTTGAAATATTTTCTGAAATTGAAACAGAATCAGATGGTTTATGATTATTATTGTGAAACAAATAATAATTATAATGAGGATTATAACTATTATATGACTTAGCTGAGTGATTAGAGTTTAAAGAAGGGGAATATACTAGATTACTATTTTTATTATTTGAATTAATATTGTTATTGTTATTGTTATTGTTATTATTATTGTTATGAGCAATGTTATTGCTATTTATATTGTTGCTATTGCTGTTGCTTTTATTATTATTTTTTTTATTATTTGAATTTATAGATGAATTCATAATTGATGCCTTTTTTAAGTTGCTACTTTTTGAAGTATTATTTGAAGGATTTTTATTCCTATTAGATGAATTTGAGATTTTATTTCCAGTTCTTCTCATCCTTGAAGAATCTGAGGGGTTTAAATGAGTTAATCTTTTAGCCTTATGATTATGAGAAATATTTGAGGTTTCAAGTCTATTTGAAATAGGATGATGGTGTGATAAATAATCCTTAACATTATTTGTTGAATTAGATGCTCTTAAGTAAGTTGGATTTGTAGATGGGGAAGATGATAAGTTTGATGTATTTGAATTTTGATTTTGAATTTGATTTTGGATTTGAATTTGACTTTGTTGATGATTTCTTTTTGTATTCGAAGATAATCTATTCGACTGAATTATTTTTTTAACCCAAGCAAATCTTCCAGCTTTACCATTTGATTGTATTTGATTGGAAATAATGGATCTATTATTTGTACTGCTTGTATTATTTGTATTAGTAGTAGTATTTGTGTTATTTGTATTATTTGGTAAAAGAGCGTGAGAAGAAGAATGATTTATAAGATTTGAATTGATTGCATTATTTGAAGGATTACAATGATAGTCCTGATTTGAAGGGTTATTATGACTAGGAAGAAAATGAGAATTATTGATATAATTGTTGGTATTACTACTATCAATTAAATCATAATTTGGCTCCAAATCGAAACTTGCTCTATGATGATAAGCAGCATTTGAAGGACGATTAGCAGAAGATGGATTGCTTATGGATTTTGATCTAACTCTATTGAATGGAGGCCTATTTGAAGAATTAGCTAAAATACTATTCTTATTGTTATCATTACTTGTGGTAGTAGCAGTAGCTTTATTATTTTTATTACAGTTATTAATAGTATTACTGCTATTATTGAAAGTAATATTATTATTACTATTATTGTTACTATTATTTATATTAGACATTATTTAAGAAAGCAAATAAAGACTATTTCAATAATAATAAGATCTTAAAATTTGATGAAAATCACTAATAAGCAATAAAGATCACCCAAAGCAAATATTATATAGCAAAGGCAAAGAATAATTTATTTTGAAATCATAGCATTAACTTTATAATAATGATAATGATATTTAGAATAATTCTTCAGTTGGTTATAATCAAATTTCTTCAGCTATTCCTTAAGTTCGTTCAGATTCGCTACACTCAAATATAAATAAATATCAAAAATCCAGCTCCAGTGCTAATACACAATATCAGCAGGCCTAGACCCGGAGAATCCACTGCTTCCCTCAAACACCGGTTCCGAGAACAAGACTCAAGCAGGTTCCGTGCGGCGGACCCATTTTAACCGTCACATCACGTGATATAAACCTACTTCTTTTTTTTAGGAACATTTGCATTGGAGTTGCAAAAACACAGGTTCCGCTAGACGTAAAGGCTATCGGCTATTATATTTATCCATTGATGATTATTGATTATTTGTTGTTAGTTCGGTTCGGTTTACAATAATATAAATTATACATTAACGTTAATCACACTTAAAAACTAAAATTCGTTCCATAAATAAAGAAAAAAAAATATTAAAACTATTGTCATTATTCTTTTTCGATCACAGAATTTAACCACTTATACAACATTGAATATGTTATGCTTATCAAAGAGCTCCTTTTATCTTCACTTTACCATTTTTCATTATTTTAATATACTCAGATACAGCATCTTGATGAGCACTAGTTGCAGTGAACCATTCTTTTAAAATAATTGCATCTTGACACAAACTCTTTTCATAGCTTTTTAATGCCTTTTCTTCGAGAACAATTTCATCTTCGTCATCGTCAATGTAAATTACATCCGACTGACTTGGTGGAGATTGTAATTTAAATAATTCATTTCTTTTATTTCCATTAATTTCTATTCTTCTCTGAAAATATTCAGCAAAATTTTGACAATACTTATTCCATTCTTTTTCATATAGATTGAATTTAGATATATTCTCATAATACTCAGTCCTACTTGAAGGTATATTATTCATGGATTTTTCAACTTTATTTGAAAATGAAGTAGGAATTTTCGGTACTTTGTTTTTATCAATTATTTTCAAATCGCTATGAAAGTCAAAATCTTCATTTTTATTTTTAGTTCTGGGTTTTTCTCTTTTGGAATTTATAATTTCTTTAGCAAATTCTCTAGTTCTCAATAAAACTTTTTGAATATCCGCATTTACTGGAATACTTATATTAAAATCCTCTTTTTTATTCATGTTTTCAATAAAACTTTCTTTTAGACTTTCAAATGCATTTTCACTCTCACTATTGTATAATTTTCTCTTTTTCTGAGAATTTTTTCTAAGTTCTTCATTTTCAAAACTTGACACGAGATCGTTCATTTTGAAAGTCTTTTTAAATGGTGGTATTCCTGAAAACTCGTTCATTTTGATTTCACTGTTTCCTAGTATTTCTTCTTTGATATTTTTTGCAAATTCACTCTTCATTTCATTATCAGATCCATCTATTTCAGCATCATAATCCATTATAATATCATAATCATCATTAATATCGGAATTTGTGGATTCAATTTTTTTCATTATTGTTTCTTTTGAAAGCTTATACTGTACTTCTGCTGGTTCTGTTTCTTCCTTTTTCTTCTTTTTTTTGCTACTTTTTAAATCTTTGAACTTTCTTCTATTTTTGTCTATTTTCACTCTTCGATCAAGGAAACTTTTTGGTTTTTTACTACTTTTTTCCTGATACGAACTAGTTGATGAATCAGACTCGGATCCTTTTCCCTCTTCCGAATCTTCTTCAGAATCAGAAGAGGATATCTTAATCAATTTTTCTTCTTTATTTTCAGAAGGTCGAAATCTATTTCTACTTCGTAATTTTCTATCTTTATACGAAGGTGTTATACTTGGCCTTGAAGAAATATTTGGCTCTTCAGCAAACAGATTATCATTCAAAGTATCATTTTTTATATGTTCTTCTTTGTTTTTTCTTCTTCTTTTATTGCTTAAAAGTAAATTGATATTATCATTTTCTTTGGCTTTTTCGTGTTTATCATTATTTTTCTCTTCCATTTTTGATGATATAACTGAACTGTTTTTTTTCCTTCTTTTTGAACTGTTTGTATTCTCATTGCTGGAATTTGAATTTGATTTAGAGCTTGAATTACTTAAATTCTGATGAAAAATATTATTATATCTGACTTCTGACTGAATTTCAGATTTTAAATTTGCAAGCTTTGTTTCAATTTCATGATTATTTACAATAGTGTCTATTTTTTGCTTCTTCCTAGGAGTCTCAGTAGATGGATCAAATTCACTTTTATTTTTATTGCTTTGATAACCGGGGAATTTAGAAGATGATCCATTAATATTATCATTTTTTGTAATAATTTCTTTAGGCGATTGTTTAAACATTTGTCTAATATCAAGTGTTGAGTTTCTAGATTTCTTATCTTTATATTTATTCAGGTTAGCATTGAAATTTGTCTTTGAATGATTTTTCCCGGTACGATCAGAAAAATTTGATTTTTTCTCTCCATAATTTGGATTTGTATTTATTTCTTTTCTTTTTAATCTTGAATAAGTGACCCTATCTATTACACCTCTCATAACAGCCATAGAAAGTTCATATCCTTCTTCATCCGATGATAAAACATCAATAGGCTCTAAATCAGAACCAGTATCTGTAGTATGATGCACATTTGCATCTTTACCATGTATTGAAATTGATTCCGTTGTTGAAGGAAAAGAAGTTTTTTTGGTTAGATTAGGTTTTATTGCTTCTTCTTTATAAGAAAAAAAAGGTGGTAGTTTTTGTTTGCTGTTTGCAGAAGTATTTGAAGTGTTAGTATCAGTATGAGTTGAAGCATCAGAAAGATTGATATTATTTTTTATATTTTTATTATTTTTACTATTTTTACTATTTTTACTATTTCTTGTGTTATTATTTTTAACATTTTGATTTTCATTATTTATATTATTTGGAGAAGCTGTTGAGGTAGTTGAAATTTTGGAAGTTTGAATATTATTACTTTTTTGATTTTCAATCTTTGTTTCATTCTGAGAAGGGGTTGAGCTATCTGAACTGTCTGAAGAACTAGAAGGAAAAATATCTTCAGAAAGATCATTATCAGATTCAAGTCCACTTAAATTAGTAAAAGGTTTTAAATATTTATTATTTCTTCTTGGAATATTTACTATTTCAATTCCATCACTATCAGAATCAGGTATATCGATAACATCTTCATCATCTTTTGATTCTTGATTAAAAACATTTTTTGAGTCATTATTTGTTGAATTTTCAAATTTTGTATCATCAACTTTTGGAATAAATGGAGGTTCATCTTCAAGATCATAAGGACTGAACCCTTTTTTCTTCTTTGGAACTGATTTTGAAGAAACTTTTTGAATATTAGAAGTATTATTATCAGAAGCACTATTATTTGAATTATTTTTAGATTGAGAATCCAGATTAGCTTTAAAAAAAGATTTGAAATTAGAGCTTGGAAATGAAGCAGGATTAGAATTCGTATTAGAATTTGGTTTAACATTAGAAGTAGATGAATCAACGTGAAGAAAATCTTTTAGACTATTTCTCCTTTTTTCAGTATAACGTGGTAATTGTTCAGAAAATTTATCAGAATAAGGATTTATTGGTTTTACAGGAATTGATTTTGAAGAAGTTTTTGAAGAAGTTTTTGAAGAAGTCTTTGAAGTAGATTTGGAAGTAGATTTGGAAGTAGATTTTGAAGATTTATTTTCAGATTTTAAAGTTTGATTTTGATTTTGATTTTTGTTCGCATGTATATTTTGAGTAGTAGGCTTATTGTTTTTATTATTATTAAGATTATTTGTTGGAGTTGAATTCTGACGAGGTTGTTGTTGTTGTTCCTGTTTTGGGACTGTTCTAAATTTTGGACGCTGAGGTTGGGACTGAGGCTGTTGTTGTTGTTGTTGTTTTTGGTTTTGGTTTTGTTTTTGTTTTTGTTTTTCTTGTGAGGATGGTTGTGTTGGGGCTGAAGGCCGAGGTGGTCTGAATGATTTTCCAAAATTTGAAAAATCAGGTTCTGAAGTTTGAGGTTGGCTTTGATATGGATTTTGGTTAAAGAAATTGATATTATATTCAGACCAATTAGAAGCAGAAAAAGTTGATGGGAATGGTCTTTGATAACGATACATATTTCGATTTAAATCTGGATTTAAATTTGAAGGAGCATAAGGATTTTGGAAATAACCAAATAAAGATGGATTAATTTGAGGATTTAAAGATCTATCAAATTTAGCTCTTTCAGCTTTATCATTTAAAAGAGTATAAGATTCAACTATTGATTTAAACATATCAGCGGCTTCTTTTGATGAATTTTTATCAGGATGATATTTTAATGCCAATTTTCTATATGCTTTTTTAATTTCTATATCAGTTGCATTGGGGTTAACACCCAATACCTTGTAATGATTAGCCATTAAAATTTACTTAAAAATAAAGTGTGCTTGAAAGATTTATAATGACAAAAATATGAAAATATGAAAATATGAAATTAGGAAATTATGAAGTAATGGGAGTTTGCAAAAAGTATATTGAGTTAATTGGGGATAAACAAAATAGAATATACTAATACACCAAAATTAAAATTGCCCAGATTCATGAGAATTACAATTAATAAATTTTTACTTTTCTTCTCATTCAGTTATCGGGACAGATACATTTAATGATACCGAAACTGAAACTAACTGAAACCTATACTGTTACTGAAGCTAAAGCTGGAGTTAATGACGATACTGATATGGTATAAAGTATAATTACAATTGGTGAAAAGTTGAAGCTTTAAAGTCTACAATCATCAAATTACAAATAATCAAAATGATGAATTAATCAGATTTCAAAGAAATTAATTGAAGATTGCAGAGAAGTTTGGTGGATAAGTGGTAAGTAGAACTTGCATCTATCCCTACTGTGCGGTCTTCCAGTCAGCAGTGTGGCACAGACTGCTAGAAGGAGTAAGATCTGCACGTGAGTTTTTTATTTTTTCTATTTTTTCTTTGTTTTGTTTTGTTCTGGTTCTGTTTGTTTTTATTTCAGTTTGTTTACCGTTAACGTTAATTGCAGCGTCAGTTACATGTTTGCATTTGTTTCTTGAAAAACACGCGTCGTGCTGAGACCTCTGAGAACTGTTTGGTTAGCGGTGGTAGACCTCGTTTTATTATTCAACGAGGTCTATGTGCTGCGGTCATATGTTGGATCGAGCATGAAATTTATTTTTATTTAAATCCGGGTTAGTCACGTGCTTTACTTTTATTTATCCGCTTCTGGTCAATCCTTTATTATATGACTCAGCGCTTACGTGAGCGATGCTTACCAATGATTATCAATTTTCAAATTCATAAAACCGAGATTGGTAATTATGTGGTAATGGTGGTAATGCTAGTAAATAATGTCAGTAATGGTAGGGAGTGTTAATAGATAATTTTATTTATTTCATAACATTAAAGTATATATAAAACCTTTTGATTCTATCTACTTTTAATTGAAATAATTGTTTATCATAATTCTCTTTTAACTATCTTTTTCAATTGACTCAATCACTCATTTGAATAAAATCACCATAGAATTTCCTAATATTTATACTATTTTATTTTATCTTATCTTATCTTATATCATTCACTATTTCAGTTTTCAACTATTCAAAAATGGCTCCAAAAATTGCAATTATTTATTACTCAATGTATACTCATGTTTTAACCATGGCAAAAGAAATTAAAAAAGGTGTTGAAGCTGCTGGTGGTGAAGCTGATTTATTTCAAGTTCCAGAAACTTTACCAGGAAATGTTTTAGAATTAATGCATGCTCCTCCAAAACCAACTGATATTCCAATTGCAGATATTTCAGTTTTAGAAAAATATGATGCTTTCTTATTTGGTATTCCAACAAGATTTGGTAATTTTCCTGCTCAATGGAAATCTTTTTGGGATCAAACTGGTGGTTTATGGGCAACTGGTGCTTTAGCTCAAAAACCTGCAGGAATTTTTGTTTCAACTGGTACTCAAGGTGGTGGTCAAGAAGTTACTGTTTTAAATGCTATGTCAACTTTAGTTCATCATGGTATGATTTTTGTTCCTTTAGGTTATAAAAATACTTTTGCTTTATTAAGTAATTTAACTGAAATTCATGGTGGTTCTGCTTGGGGTGCTGGTACTTTTGCTGGTGCTGATGGTTCAAGATCACCTTCAAAATTAGAATTAGAAGTTGCTTTTATTCAAGGTAAAACTTTCTTTGAAACTATTCAAAAGTTTTAATTAGAATAATAATTTCTTAAATTCTATAACTCATTATTTAATTAAAATCAAATAAAAAAAAAAAAATATAGATTAGATATAAAGTAATTTATGTATTTAGAAACTTTTTTTTATATCAAAAAATAATTACAATTAAAATTACATTTTTATTCAATAAATTTTATTTCGTAATTCATAAATGTAAAATAACAATTTAAAATTGTATAACCTCACGTATATTTGAAATAACTTTAAAATTCTATTCTACATAATTATATAAATAATAAATAATAAATAATAAATAATAATATAATAATATGATAAATGAATGAATAATATCAAAAAAAATAACATAAAATAAAAAAAATCAATATGATAAATAATAATTTCTTAAATAATAATTTCTTTAATAATAATTTAATAGAAAATAATTTGATATTGAAAAAAATATTAATATAATATAAGGAATCATATCCATAAACAAACTAAATAAACAAAACAAAAAATTAAATATGTAAATAGACTAATTTAATAAACTAAACAAACTAAATATAAATTTAAACAAAATAAAATGAAATAAAATGAATAAATATATAAATAAAATAAAACAGACACAAGAAAAAAATGTTATATATATGAAAAGTGAAATAACTTAAAAAACTTAAAAAAACTTTTACAAAAAATATTCAAAAGTCTAAAAATATATTTACTCATAAAATAGAATATTAAAATTAAAAAAAAATTATATCAAAATCCTTAAGATAAAAAACAATCAAGAAAGAAAAAAGAAAAAAGAAAAAAAAAGACTATTTAACTTTGATCTCCTAAATTTGTGAAATTAAATGAATTATTCAATAATCCTGAGTTTGTTGATGTTCCTGAATTCACAACATTCCCATGATATGGATAGTGATTACTTCCAGAAAATTGAGTTTGACCTATTTGAGGTGGTGGCATTGAGTAAAATGTTTCATTTCCATTTGTGGTACTAATATTATTATTTCCATTAACTGGTGTTGGATTATTATTGCCGGAATTTGTATTGTTATTACTACCACTGTTATGACTATTGTTATGATTGTTGATATTGGTAGAAATGGTTGAATTAGTACTTGAGCTGATAATATTACTATTGCTATTATTATTATTATTTGCAGTAGTAGCTGCTACTGCTGCTGTTGTTGTAGTAGAATTAGTATTAGAATTAGAATTTGAAGAATCTGAGAGAAAAAGAAAATTCTCTTGTAAGTTATTTGTGTTATTACTATGATGAGGCAATTGAATCTGAGGTTTTAAAGAAGCTGGAGTAGATAAACCATGTCTACTTCTTTGGTTATGAATATTTTGATGATGACTTGCAGGATGAGTATTTGCTTTTTTATTATTTGTACCATTACGACCTTTGATCTCATTCAAATATTGATCAACAACCTCTTCTGTAATTGCAAAATTTGAAGAATCTTTCCAAAATAATTGTCTAACAATTGTTTGACATTGAATATCTGTGAATCTTTTTCCAGTTGCTTTATGAATTTCTCTTGAAATAAATTTCCATTTTTCTCTTTCACCTTCATCTAATAAAGCTTGTAAAGCAGTTGCATCTTCACTTCCCCAAGCAGCTGCACCTCCTCCTTGTTGACCAATTAATACTTGATATCTATTTCTTGCGGCAAGAAAACTATCAACACCAGTTGCTTCTGCTATATCAGCCCAACTTCTTCCACCTTTTTTTAAAGAAACGATTAATTCATCTTGTTCGGCAGTATATTTCGATCTTCTCCTTGCACGTCTTGATGGTTGAGGTTGTAAAGCTTCTGTTCTAATTTGTGCATAAGCTAAAGGAGGTGAAGGTAATAGTTCTGCTAATCTTTCTGCAATTTTATTTTTTGAAGGATTATTAAGAATATTATTTGAAAGTAAAGACGCAGAATAAATTTTAGTATTATTTGATAAATCAATTCTTGATATTGACGTTGATTGTGGTTTTCTAAAAAGATCTGAAGTTGATGGAGCAGTTGTTGATGTTGTTGTTGCTACTATTGCAGATGTTGTTGTTAAACCAGATAAACCTGTAGATGGATAAATTGATACGTTTGAACGGTTTGAAATCATTGAAGAATCTGAAGGAATAAGTGATTGTTTATCGATATTTAAATTTATTGAATCAGTTGTTGAAGAAATATTATTTGAAGTTGTATTAGTGATATTGACTTCTTTTGATAAAATATCTGAATTTGAATTAAAATTAGAACTTTGATCTTGTCTAAGAGTTTCGATTGAAGATTTATTTAGTAAAGTATTATTAGAAATTTGTTTACTATTGTTATTATTAAAGATGCTATTATTGTTATTATTATTATTGTCAGTGATATCGTCAATTATATTATTTGAATTCATAGAGACTAAAAGGCAAAAAAATTATAAATTTGAATTAAAATGAAATGAACTAGAATAAAACAAAATAAAAATAATATTATTGAATTTAATAAGTGAGTTTCAATATTAATATATGCTTGATTATTATTGGATAATAGACTCTGGATGATATTTGATTTTAGTATGATTATGTTCTCCTCTTTGAATATTTGGAATATTTAAAAGTTTTGTATTAAAGATTTTAAACAAATAAATTTGATTTAGATTTGATTTAAATTTGATTTATGTTTGGATTAAATTAGATTTATAGACACTAAGTCTTTTGAAAAAATAAAATCTTAAAAAGAAAATTAAGATAAATAATAATTAATAAATATTTTATATGAAAAATAATATAATATTATATGATAATAATAATAACACTGATAATATAATTATATAATTATATTGAAATGTGTAGGGGAGATTGACTATATTAAATGATTTAATTTAAGATAAAGAAATTGATTGGAATTATTTTGATTTATTAATAAAATTGATCAATATAAGAATTTTATAGTTATCATTTCATTTACTATGATTTAAGACTAATTAAAATAAAAAAAATAAACAGTACTGTAATAAGTATACTTTATTTAACCTAATTTGAATTTGAATTTGATTTTTTAATATAATTATTTAAATTATAAGGGGAAACTATCAAGCCAAAATTGGAAAATTTAAAGGAAAAAAGAGCAATTTAAAAATTGAAAATAAAATGAAAAAGAACAGTAAACGCAAAAAGTAAAATTAAATGAAACAAAAAATGAAATTGTAGCTAATTTTGATAAATATGAAATATGAAATATGAAATAAGAAAGATGAAATAGATGATTAACGATTATTGAAATATTTCTAAAGAAGTCTTGTGAAGGAAATATTTATAATAAATATTAATAAATGAAATAAAGAAACAGAGAAGCAAAGAAAAGAGACTGAGAAATAATGTATTGTAATGGTGTGAATACTTCAATTAGATAGAATATTCAAGCTCAGGTTTGCAGAAATAATAGATGGACTGTTATTATTATTTATATGATCTTTGGAATAATATTATTATCTGTATCACTATCACTATTCTATGGTTAGCATTAACATATTATTAATTTATTTTTATTATTGTTATTCACTCGCTCCAGGATTTGTACGTAATATTTCTTAAGCATTGTTTTTTGAAAATTTGAATAACCAAAGAATGTGCAATATATCTGACAATAGGCCTAGGTAGCGGGCTTCGTGGTCACTTAACCTTAGGTTTATCAATGCTAGGTTACGTGCCAAAGATCTTACCAGATCTCCAGATATCTCCGTAAGCAAAATCTACCACACATTTAACCCAGATCTGAATATCTACACGGGATCCGGTTCGGGCCCAAACATTCAAGAGTTTCCCACATAATACGTAATGTTATGTTTGCTGCAGGCTCTGCTTCTCAACCACGCAAGCGGCTTAGCCTCGGGTTCAGAAGTGGTGTGAATCTTCCGCCCTAGGAGGCAACTTTCTGACCCGTATCCATTAGAAACCAGACGGCAGTGGCGCATGCTTGTTCGCTAACCCTTTTTATGGTCTCACTTCACACATATATTTCAGCAATATTTATATTTTGCGGTTTCTCTTGATCTTAGCGAACACTTTCATCGCTTGTTGATTTTTGTATTCTTAAAATGTACCCCAAACTCTCACAAAACCTCTTTAAATGGAATTTAATGCCTTAAAATTTTTCTGTACTTTGATATTTTAAAGTTACTTAACTTCACTCTTTTATCAGTAGTTATAATTACCAGAAAAATAATTGTAATAAAATCGGCTGATGTTCAATTTAACCTAAAAATCCTACCTCAAAATTTAGAATCTTCTGATTTTCTAATGTATAGAAATTAAGAAGAGCTTATATTTACAGCTCTCGTATTCTTAAAAGTTTTTGAAGGACTTTTGTCCTAAAACCGAACTGGGAATATGTTTCTTATTTTTAAAATATAGTATGGATAATTATGAAATATATTATTATTTTTTTTTAAACAAACTTACAACTACTTCTTTGTATAATTATTAATTTATTATTCGCCTAAAGAAGCACATATGCTGTAACAAAAATTTGTCTATCTATATAAAATTGAGAATAGTTTTGATTAATATAGCCTTGATAAAAATATGATTAATTGAATAATAGATTAGATTTAAAATTGAATCTAATTAACAGTTATAAGTAGAACAATTGTATTAAGAATAAAGGAAGTTTCTGCAAAAATTTTATGGTGATTTGCCACTTCCAAGTATCCCAGGTCGAATCTAAATTGGCAAAAAGGTAAAGCTCAGATCCGGGGTCCTGAATATGAATGTAAATCCAAAGCAGGCTGTTTGTCCTGATTACGGATAAACTTTTTGTCTTGTTAGTGCAAGTTTACTATTGAGTGAGACCAGATTAATTTAGGAAACACCTTTATTATCAAAATGTTCGGAAAAGACAGCAATATAAATAGATTTTTAGAATTAAGTTTGTGAATATTTATGGATCTTTAATTCTACGATTCAATTGAATCCTTCAGAACGGTAATAACGTAATTATTTCAAAGAAATCTTTCTAGAAAGCTAAGTAATTCTTTTTATTTATATATATTTTGTTTTCAACAATTTATTATAAATAATCATTGAAAGCTGATCAAGATTTGAGATTATTCAAATATCTTTTATTTTTCAAACCTTCTTTCAATTTTATTTTTTTAAAAAATCTTATTTCAAAATGACTACTACTGTCTTAATAACTGGTTCTGCAACAGGAATTGGAAATTGTTTAACAATCGAATTTGCTAAAAAAGGTTATAGAGTATTTGCAACTGATATTGTTTTTAATGATGAAAATATGAAAGATGAAAATAAAAATCCATATTTAAATACTGATTTAGATATAATTCCATTATTTTGTGATGTTACTAAAACAAGTGCAATTAAATATTTAAAAAAAAAACTTATTGAAGATTTTAAAATTGAAAAAATTGATTATTTATACAATAATGCTGGAATTGCTGTAACTTTACCTGCAACTGACCCATCTGATGAATATTTAGAAAAAGCTTTCAATGTAAACACTTTTGGTCCAATTAAAATGGTTAGAGAATTTGTTGATTTGGTTATAAAAGCAAAAGGTACAATTGTATTTACAGGTTCCGTAACTGGTGAATTACCAATGCCATTTGGTTCTATATATTGTTCAACAAAAGCTGCTTTAAATCAATATGCTAGAGTTCTTCATTTGGAAATGAAATTATTTGATGTAAAAGTTTTAAATGTTGTAACTGGTGCAATTAATACAAATTTATCAGATCCAACTCCTTTATCTGAAAGTTCAATATTCTCAACCGAGGAAGGTAAGCATAGTTTCTTAAAAAGAAAAGCAGTTTTGAAGGATGGTAAAGCTATGGAACCATCTGTCTATGCCCAAAGGGTAGTAGATAAAATTTTAAGTTCTTCAGTTAATAGTTTTCAATTGTTTGAAGGTGCTAAAGCCGGAACATATATTTCTATGAGTAGATTATTACCAACAAAGGTATTAGAAGATTCAATTTGCAAAAAATTTGATATGGATCAAATAAAGGTACCAAACCTTAAATAGCTAGTAGAAAACTTTGATGATCATATAATTTAAATTAGACTATACTTCACTAAAATAAATGCAATTTAATATTCTTTGACTATACCCTTTTTTTCAAATAGTAAGTCATTTGACATCGAGATTTTCAAGAGCAAATCTCCAGCTAAGAATTCAGCAGCATTAAAGTAACGCTTTTCCGGGGAAAGTTGATATGCCCGGATTATATCCTGTCTGCGGATTCTTTCTTTTACTACGGTAATGAATTTATCATTTTCTGAGTTTATTTGAGTTTATTTTGCCAGTGAATTGAAGAATAATTGAATATTTGAGTATTGTTGATGAAGCTGATTGAATTAAAGAATAAATACAAATAGAAAAGAAATAGTGAAATAAAAAAAGTAGTATAATTAGAGTATAGATTCTATAGAACTGGTATTGAGCTTAATACAATGGCTTCTCCTTCATCTTTTTTTTATGCTTTGCTTAGAATATCCATAATTCAAATACTTAAATCTGTTGGATTTAATAGATCTTCAGTTGGAACAATAGATGTAATTGTTGAATTATATATACGACATTTATCTCAATTAACATTAAAAACTATTCAATTGGCAAATATAGATAATCGACTTTCTTCACAAATTCTTATTCAAGATCTTTCACAAGCATTGATTATTCATGGAGATATTAAACTATCTAAATTATTAGATTGTTATGATTTAGATAGTTCAAATGTTATAGGAATGGAAAATTTTAAAGATTGGATATTAAACAATAAAATTTTTAAAAATTCAAAAATTGCAACTAAACCAACAAATGAAATGTTAGAAGAATTGAAAAATGTACCGATAGAAAATAATAATGTTGCAATACCTACATTATCTAATTCAGAAACAATAATGATGAATTATATAAATAAAGCTGCAAAACATTCAAATAACCCTCATCATATTCATCATCATAATTTATTAAATAATTTATCAAATTTACCTAAATCTATTCAATCTTCAGTAATGAATTTAAATTATTATTTTAAAAATAATAATAGTAATAATACTTTTAATAGCTTTAATATTCCAAATTCTCCAATACCAATTACTCCTTCAACACCATCTGCACTTTCTTTTTCAGTAATTAATAGTAAAGATACTTTTAATATTGATAATATTAATAATATTAATAATAATGATAGAGAAACACATATTCGTGATAATAGTATAGGATTTTCGGAAGAGAATATTATAAATAATAATAAAATGAATAATAATAGTAATAAAAATATAAATAATTGTGAATATGATGATGAAAAAGAAAAAGAGGAAATATCTAAAGATTGGTTAAAATTTACATTAAGAGCCCAATCAAAAAATCAGTCAAATGTTAATTACAAGGAAGTATTTAATCCAACAATTTTAAATATAAATAAATATATAACTAAAGATATTAATGAAATTATTAAAAATAACAATAATAACAGCAATAATAAAAGCGAAAATGATTTAGATATAAATAAAATTAAAAGTAATGAAATTGATGAACTTTTAGATGATAAATTTGATATTATTGGACCAACCCCAGAAAATTTAATTGAATTTTTACCATGTGGTGAAAAATTAAAGATTAAATTAGATGCAATGAATTTTCAAAAAAAAATCAATATTGAAATCCAAGAAAAAGAATTATTAAGAAATAAAAGAAAATTTGGTGATTTAGAAAATGATAATGGAGAAAATAATGATGATGATGATGATGAGGATGAAGATTTTAAATTTATTGGTAGTATGAGTAATGGAACAGTTTACGTATCTCGTTAAGTAGATTATTTTATTAAATTGTTTTGTATTATATGTTATATGCTATATTATAATATACTAAATTATAATATGCTAAGCTGTCTTAATTTGAGTCAAATGAATTAAAGACTTTAATATTCAAAGAATAAAGGGTTTAAAGAATTATTTTATCCAAAGTTAAAAAAAACAGTAAATTTTTGAAACAGATATGGATTAGATTAAAGAATATAAATTCATAATTTATAGTTAGTTGATTTATTGAAGATATTAAAGATATTAAATTTTTCCTTGAGATTTTGCTTTATTAAAAGCAACTATAGAATCATGATCTTCAATATATGGTTTATATAAAGGATTTTCTTTTAAAAAGATTTGTTTTTCACCTATTTGAGTACCAGGTATTTCTTTAGATAATTTTAAATTTTTAAATACACAATTATTAAATAATAATTCTGCTTTTCTACAATTTTTAAATTCATGATTATTATTTTCAAGACATTTCCAATGTAATTTAAAAGAATCTGAACAATAATTATTAATATCAGATATAACAGAAGAAGCACATCTTGTTACTTTTCTACCTTCTTTAAGACAATTTAATTCACTATTACCATTTTTTGAACCATTTTCTTTTTTACATAACATAAAATCATCATTATAAGGTAAACATCTTGCACCAATGAAAAAAGAAGCGGAAGCTAAAGGAGCTGAAGAAGCTCCAACTTCTTCAACTTTTGGAATTGAATCAGGTAATGGAGCTGGATCAACTTCCATACCATAAGGTAAATTTGCTTCTCTTCCAAAAGACATTTTAATCAATTAATAAATTTCTTCTTTTTCTTTATTCTGTTTATTTATCAGTAGTATAATAAATCCTGATTCACCTTGTCTAATTCTTTATTTGAGAATAATTATCTTTAGATTACACAAAAAGTCACCAATAAAGATTTTAATCTTAATCTTAATCTTAATCTTAATCTTGATCTCAATCCCAATTTCAATTTCAATTCCAGTATAATTATGATTATAATTGTAATAATTTCAATATATATTTCACTAATTCACTATTTCAGTCTCCTTCTCCAGTTAATTCAGCTCTCTCAGTAATATCCATTAACCATATCATATTTGACAGTGTCGGCCATTCAGAAGTCCATTCATTAATAACAGGAAAAGCATTGGCGGTGGTTGGTTCTGATAATTACACGGCTATATTTTTCTACTGCTGAACATCTGAGAGCTTAGCATATGCGGTCACCTGACTACCAGGGGAGACCAGCATTACGGGTCTTTTTTATTACTATCCACACAACATGGCTAGTGAGTGTGGCAATGCAGTCCACCCACCAGGCCTTCACCCCGGGTAACCACTTCCCTGCAAGTTTGTTCTGGCCACGACACTTGAAGCTGCCCTTTGGCAGGAGCTTAGTCACGTGTTCCCGTCAGCTGCTCTGTTTCTCTCTCGGGAGTTTTAACACTGCCGCTTTTGTTAGCAGTTAAGTTTTTTACTGCTTATCACTCTGAGGACTCTGGCCTTGTTAACTATGGGAGTAAAGTGCGTATCTGAGATTTCTCAGGGTGACAAGCCAATTCATTTCACCAATATTCCTAATTATTCTTTTTTATCCTTATATTCATTTCCATTTTCAAACAAATTCAATTCAATCATTTCTTTAATTGTTTATTTTTGTTTAATTACATTTTTTTTAGAAAATATTGAAAAAACATAATATATTCAGTCAGTAATCAAAGTCAATAATATATTTTAATAATGTGGATTTTAAATTGGTGTATGTAATTATAACTCAGCTTCCATTTTTCTGATCAATCAATGTATTGATCTTGTTTTTAAATCAAATGAGAGATTAAATAAAAGATCAAAAAGTTAAAAAAAACTCAAAAAGAAATCAAGAATTACTTTTATTTGAATATTTTATTTCCAATCTCAATCTGTTTTGATCTTTGATCTTTGATCTTTTTGATATTAATACATTCTTAATTATATATTGTAATCAAATCTTAATCTAATTCGTTTTCATTTACTAACTTTATCATTATTTTCTACTTTTTTTTTTTTTGTTTTTTAATCAAATTACAGTTCAAGATATTTTATCACAATTAGGTTTATGGAATAAACATGGTAAATTGTTATTCTTAGGTTTAGATAATGCTGGTAAAACAACTTTATTACATATGTTAAAAAATGATAGATTAGCAACTTTACAACCAACTTTACATCCAACAAGTGAAGAATTAGCTATTGGTAATATTAGATTTACAACTTTTGATTTAGGTGGTCATCAACAAGCTAGAAGATTATGGAAAGATTATTTTCCTGAAGTTAATGGTATTGTTTTTTTAGTTGATGCTGCTGATATGGAAAGATTTCAAGAATCAAAAACTGAATTAGATGCTTTATTTGCAATTGAAGAATTATCAAAAGTTCCATTTTTAATTCTTGGTAATAAAATAGATTCTCCAAGAGCTGTTAATGAAAATGAATTAAGACAAGCTTTAGGTTTATATTCAACAACTGGTAAAGGTAAAGTTCCTTTAGAAGGTGTTAGACCAATTGAAGTTTTTATGTGTTCCGTTGTCATGAGACAAGGTTATGGTGAAGGTTTCAGATGGTTATCTCAGTATATTTAATTAATCTCTTTTTTTTAATCATAATCTCTTTAAATTCTATTTATTTATCTATTTATTTATCTATTTATTTATTAATTTATATACTTTAACTACTTTAAATTCAAATTAAGTAATATTAATAATTATAACAATAATCGTAACAATAATAACAATAATAATAATAATAATAATAATAATAATAATAATAATAATAATAATAATAATAATAATAATAATAATAATAATAATAATAATAATAATAATAATAATATAATAATAATAAACTCTAACTCATTAAATTACGGATTAATACAAATTCATCCAATATTGTACTGTACTATATAATATTGGAAATGAATATTAAATAACGACTGAACGACTGAACGACAACTACAAGATCTTTGACAAAGAAATTATAAAAAGAAAAAATTAAGAATATTAAGTAAGTATCTAAAAGAATGCTTTTTTTTTTTTTTTTTTTTTTTTTTTAAGGAGATATTTGTTTTAATAAACCTGTTGAAACATCATAAATTAAACCATGAACTTGAATTTGATTATTTTTTAAAGCTTCAATAACATCATTATTTTCATTTATTAAATAATTTAATTGAGATTTAATATTTAATTCAACTAATTTTGTACATTTATCATTAATATTTGAAAATTGATTTAAAAATTTTTCATTTTTAAATTTTAAATCAATTATTGGATCTAACCAATTTATTAATTCATTACTTAAATCACAATTTTTTTTATCATTTTTATTTTTTATTGATAATGAACCTTTTATACCACCACAATCTGTATGACCAACTAATAAAATTTTAGAAATTTTTAAATTTTTTATTGCAAAACTTAAAATTGATTTTGAAGATATATCATTTTTATTATTAACAATATTTGCAATATTATTCATTGTAAAAAATTCACCAGGTTTTAAATTATTAAAAATATTTTCATTAATTCTTGAATCTGAACAACCAATAAATAAAGTATGTGGAGATTGACCTTTGGAACATTCATTAAATATTACAGGTTCAGATTTATTAATTTTTGATACCCAATCTTTATTTAATTTTAAATAATCATTAATTGTTGAATTTTTATTTAATGCATAATTTGGTTTATCATTATTAGTAGTTAAACTTAAATGAAAATCTTTTGAAGATTTTTCATTTGTATTAGTAGCGGTTGTAGTTGAAGACATTTCTATTATTTTATATTTATGATTATGATTGAAACTAGTATTATAATTATAATCTAAATTTGATAAAGTTGAGTAATAGATTGATTGAATATATAAAGGTTTATTTAAACTACTTTGAAATAGTTTACCTTTTCTATTCAATAAAAATGATAAAAGTATTTTGATGAAATTGATATGATAATTGATTTCACTTGATTATTGATTTATTCATTCAAGTTGGTGATTTAAGTGATTATAGTGACTTTGACTGAATATAACTGAATATGATTGAGCTGAATATATTTGAATATATCTAGCTATTTGGATCAAGAACTAAAACCAAAAAAAGAAGAAGAAATTAATTTCATTTATATACCATTGAAACTTCCATCATTTTCTATCCAATCAGTTATAATATTTCAACAACTTTTAGTGTAAGTAACTTAATTTAATATTTTCCATTCAGCAATTCTGTGTTTCGATACTTTTTGTTGAACCTTTTTTCTTTGTTCTGGTGATGAAAGCTTCTTTTGCTAATAAATCATATTATTTTATATTATTTCATATTATTTCATATTATTTCATAGAGTTAATAAAATACAATCAAGTACAATCAGTCAAAACCACGCTGTTTAAGCACTGATATATTTCCTGCTTCCACTGATGGGCCCCGGGGCACGATGATGTCACGTCCACGTCAACCTCGGTCACACGCCGACCCGCAGAATCTGCATTTGACCCGATCCCTTCCTTGATGGAAGTTTCCCGTTTCCCGCTGCTGATATTTTCGGGAAATTCATGATTATGTAATACCTTACTAATGAGCTTACTCAATTTTATTACCAATTTTATAAAAACCTCTATTGAAGAACAATAATCCTCCAGTTTTATTATCTTTATTATCTTTATTATCATAATTTTGATTATTTATTTGATTTATTTCAAAATTTTTATTGATTAGAATATCTCTAATTTCTGCAATCCAAATTTCATGATCATAAATTTTAAAACAATCTTTTTTATAACAAATAAAAATTCTTTCAGAATTATTTAAAATTGGAATATTTAAATTTTTTTGTTTTATAATTGAAGATATTGAAAAATTATCTTTATTTAAACTTTTAAATAATTTATTTTCTTTTAAATTAACTTTATAATCTTTAATTAAAGAATTTGAAATGAATTTATTTTTAATATTTAAATGTAATGAATTATTTGTATTTGTTATGATATTATTAAAGGATTGATTTATTGAATTTTCTGGAATTATTGAATCAATTGTTTTATAAATTGAATTATTTGTATTATTTACACTATTTTTAATAATATCATTCATATTTGAATAAAAATCATTAGCACTACCACTATTATTATTATTTATATCATTTTCAGTAATATAATCAAGAAAAAATGAATATTCATTATTCTTTAAAAATGAAAATGGTCTTGTTGGTATAAATTTATTTTCTTTTTTATTGAAATATTTTGAACCTTTACTAAAAATATTTGCTAAATTAACTGAATTTAAATTTGGTGGTAATAAATGAATTGCAAACCATTTATTTTTATGTAAATTTTCACTTGTAAAAGATGGTACATTTAAATTAAATTGAATTAAAGTCTTTGGTTTAATTGATAATGAAACAACTGATGATAATGTTAAACCATGAAAATTATCTAAACTTTTATCAAGAATTTGTTTATTATCAAATGATGATGTTAAAATCATTGCTTGTTGAGATACTCGAGACATACTCTCCTTAAATACATTTTGATGAACTGATAATTCTTTAACTATATTATGTTGATTATGATGATCATGATGATTTTTCTCTTCTTTTATAATCTCTTTAATTTTTGTTGATATGAATCTATTGAAAGTGCTCTTAATCATTGAACTGTAGTCTAATATTTGTATCCCAAGCTATATACTCAACTTTTCGATCTGAATTTCCAATATTCATTTTAGGGAGAGTAGTGGCAGATATTGCAGTTGCAGTAACAGAAGAAGAAGAAGAAATTACTGCAATCGCAGCTGGAGAAGCTATGCCATTTACCGTTGAGAGAGTTGACTTACCGTTTGATAAAAAGTATCTCACAAGCACCAGGCCTTTTCTTTTCTTTTCTTTGTGTAATGACCCACACGAGTGGTTGTACCAAGATATGCACCTACGCATGTTTCAGCGCCGTGTCACCTGACTGCGTGTGCACCGGAATTTGATTCTCGCTTCTCAGAAATTCGGATGATAATTTTAAATTCGTAGTCGCGATCAGCATTTGTTTTGAACCCTTAAAACAAGGAAGTGAAAACAATCATTCTGGTTTGAAATTGAAGAATTGAATTAATTCCAACGAGTTTTGAAGTATCATCAGCAACAAAAATCTTCAAAACCACAATCAATGAGTTAGTTACGCTCGAAAACTTATTTTGTTTCAACTTTTCAAATGATAACCTGAAGCATTCACTCTTAACTTTTTTATACATAATATTTTTAATTGGTTTTAATATTTGTAGTTGCAAAAACTTCAAATTAAAGCTTATTTGAAAAAAAGAGATTAATAAGCCTGAGTGATAATCCAGAAATAACAAGAAGCCTGCTTTTAATTCCATATGATAACAAAGATGTTAATTTCAATACTAATTGTACTAATATTTTGATTACTTCTCTCAATCCTGACTTTTTGACTCAAACAATAAAGAAAAAAAATAATGAAATAATAATTAATAATGAAATAAGTCAAAGATTTTTCTATTGTATTCCAAATATTACTCTTTTTTTTCTTTTTTTTTCCTACTTTTCATGGTTCAAGTATCATATAAAACGAATGAATTTATCTACTTCTTTTCTTTCTGTTAATAATCTCTTTTTTTTTTAACTTCTTTTGTTTATTTTAATTTATTAACAATAATTATATTTAACTTAAGCTAAATTATTTTTCATAATTTATTCAATAAAAAAAA
This sequence comes from Ascoidea asiatica, assembly GCA_001600695.1. Classification (NCBI taxonomy): domain Eukaryota; kingdom Fungi; phylum Ascomycota; class Saccharomycetes; order Ascoideales; family Ascoideaceae; genus Ascoidea; species Ascoidea asiatica. Next base: position 1,859,571 of record BCKQ01000003.1, on the reverse strand, counting down.
ACCTTTATTGCTTTTTTTTTAACTAGTCACTCCTTTAACCAACAAAACTAAAGATTTATTTCTTAACTTTTATTTCAATTTGAGAATTTTATTTGAAAATTTCAAAAAAGAAAAAAATATTTATATTTTATTAATTTTAAAAACAATCTAACTTTATTCACTCTTTAAAATCAAAAAAAAAACCAATATAAATTTCAATATTTATTAATATAATAACAAATTAGATAAAATATATTATTAATTTATAGTTTATTTTCTTTAAAAATGCCATTTGCCAATATTTCTATTGCTTCAGCAGGAGCTAGTTCATTTTTCAATACTTCAACTACTCTCCTTTCATTAACTTCATCAGCTTCAGCATCTGCATCATCATGTGCTGCATTATATTATCAATGTGGTGGATCAAATTGGAATGGAGCATCATGTTGTCCAACAGGTGCTTATTGCTCATCAGTTAATGATTATTATTCACAATGTGTTCAAACTTCAGATTCAGAATCAACAACAATTGAAGCTGCAGTTGCAACTGATTTATCAAGTGATTTAGAAAGTTCATTAACAACTGATATTGGATCATCTGCTACAAGTAGTTTAGAAACAGTTATTGAAAAAACAACTTCAACTTCAGGAAATAAAAAAATTACAAAAAGAGTTACAATTACTCGTACTCGTCCAAAAAATAATCATCGTACTAGAGAAACTTTTATTACTGCAAGAAAAACTGAAAATAATCAAGGTAGAGATGTTACATTTTTTGAAACTATTGTTAAACATATTACAAAAACTAATGGTCGTTCAGTAACTCTTGTTTCAACAGTTTCTGGTGATTTAAGTGAAGCTGATGCTGTTGAAACAGAAGCTGCTTCATCTGCGGTCACTTCAACAATTTCAGTTACAGCAGCACCTTCTTCAACATCAACAGGTTCAATTGAAACAGATTCAACATATAGTAATAGTGAATCAGATGTATTTATTTACAATCATGATATTTCATCAGCTTATGCTTCATCTTCAGCTTCATCTTCTGCTGCCTCAGTTCCTTCTACTGAAACTTCAGATGTTTTAGATATAGCTAATTTATCATCTACAGGATCTAGTACCAAAACTTTAGATATATTATCAGAATTAATTTCATCAGCACCAGTTTCTTCAGCATCAGCATCATCAAGTGGATTTGTATTTAGTAATTCTACAATAGTTACATCAATTTTATCATATTCAAATGATACAAATTATGTAGCAGGTTTTAATTATGGTAATGGTAGTGATAGTGGTATAGATAATAGTGGATTAGGATATGATAATTTTACTGGATTTGATAATTACACTGCAAGTGATTTTAGTGGAATTGTTAATGGAACTTCATTAGATTCATCTTCGGATTCATTATCATCAAGTGAATCATCTGCATCCGCATCATCTTCTGATAATGAAGATGAAAATAATGGTGGATTTTCATCATGGTTTAAATCATTATTTTCTTAGAGAAGAAAAAAGAAATGTGATTTAGGCATTTGATATTTATTAATATATTATTAAATGTTAAATATATTTAAGATTCTAGATATTGAATAGTTTATTAAAAATTTTGTTTTTGTTTTGTCAGTATTTAGAATTATTCTTGTTAGATTTATTGTTCTTGAAATTTGTGTTTATTGTTATTTTGTTTTATTTATTTATATTTATTTTATATATCTTTTTATATATATACCGTATATGTATGCAGTTTATATACGTTTAGTAGTTTTATGTATATTTATATAATGTATATTTTCTTATTTTTTAAATTATTATGTTGATAAATTTTATTAATTACCATTGAAATTTACTTTTATTGGAGGATTTATATAAATTTCTTGACAATCATTATCTGGTATACCATTTTCATAAATTAAGACTGAAAAATCAATTGGATCTAATTGATTTAAATTTATATTATTATTATTTGAAATTGCAATCATTGGAGAATGCCAAGTTGATTGATTATAAGTTACAGCTTGATTACCATTAAAATAGAAAATTTTTATTGAATTTAAATCTGGTAAATTTAATGAAGTTGAAAAATCATTTAAAGCAACAATTACAATATATGCTTTTTTAAAAGAAGATCTACCCATTGGTATAAAAGATTGAGAAGAGTATGGATGTCTTTCTAATACAGATAAATTATAAGTGAAATTTTTTGAAGAATTATTATAAGATAATAAATGATTTGGAGGAAAACATCTAAATATATTACAATTTAAATTTTCTTTATTTTCCTTAGAATTATTATCTTTTAGTTCATCAAAACCATTATGAATATTTGAAACATTTTTGAATTTTATTGCAGTACCATAATTTGCAGAGTTTTGATTATTTTTATCAACTTTTTCAATTTCATGATCAGGAGAAACTATTGTACCAAAGGGTTTAAAATTCTCTATAGTTACAGGTTCTGCTTGTAATATTGGAAAAGATGAATCAATCTCAATAGTTTTCAAAACCATTTTCAATAATGAATTATATTATAATGGATTTCAATTAATACAATTGGAGACTTGATTAAACAATTAGATGAAATCAATATCAATTTATATAATTCTATATTGAAAATCAGATCAGCTTTTTTGCTTTAGAATAACTAAAGTTAACGATAGTGATAATAAACTCAACCAATTGATCAAGCTGTATAAGTAACGCAACAATAGATAAGGGGAAATCAAGGTCTAAATCGAGATTCCAGTCCAGATTTGGTGGTTTTTTCTGCTCGCCGAGAAACTGGAGAATGTAATGAACACTAATTGGTCAATCCTCATTAGGTGTCATTACCAATCAATTCGTAGGATTTATCCCATTTATATAAATCAGTAATCCCTTAATTATTAGAATTAATGTTAATTCTAAGAATTAAGCAATTCGAAATATATAGCTTCAATAAATACTTTTACAATCTTAAATATCATCTAGATAGACCTATCCATTACAGAGAAAAATAAGATAAAAGAGACCAGAACAGCGGGTGTTCTCTCTGGGGCGGACTGCACGGAGCCGGAAAGAAAGAAAGAAAGAAGAAAGGAAAGTGGCAATTGTTGTGAAGCGACTTTCCAGCCTCGGAAGCAGCGCCTCGGAAGGAGAGGCGTGGCAACGTGGAGCACAAAGAAAGAAGAGAGCAGAGCAGAGAACGGTCACGTGGCACTGTACTGTGCTTTGCTTTAGTATATCTGCCTCTGTCGTTAACGTTACAGAATTAACCTTGAAGATTGTGTGAATATATCAAGTGTATCAAATCTATCCAGTAATCTCAAACAACAAATCAAATACCAAATACCAAATATCAATTGGATAATCATTGAGAAGTACTTAATAAGAAGTAATCAAGAAAAAGAAGAAGAAGAAGAAGAAGAAGTAATACAAGAGTTTTAACTTCAATTATTATCTTCAATTGCCATCTTCCAATTAGAAATCCATATTTATTTTTCAATTCATTTCAACTCCTTAGATATTTATTTTTATATATCAAAAAAATTAATAACTCCTTCAAAATAAAGAAAAGTTTCTCTTTGAAATACTCACACATTATTAAAATTTCAAATATTAATTATACATTCAAATATACATACTTATCAAAGATAATCTATTTTTTCTTTTTTTCTTTTTTTTTTAACCCTTCTTGATCAATTGACTTGATTTTTAGATATTCAACAAAATTATATTTACTATATTTTTTACTTTATTGACTTCTTCAATATTCAATAGGAAAATTATATAATTACTCATATAAATTATATCAATTCTTCAATCTAAAAACTCAAATATTTATAATCATCAATTTAATCATCCATATTAAAATCAAAATCAAAATTTAATCTTCTTTTTCTTTCTATTCCATCTCAATTTTTATATATATTTTATTTTTTTTCTTGTTTTATTCTTTTTCATAATATTTATGATTTCATATCAATTTTTATAGTCAATTGTATTATATTCATATAAAAGAATTATATAATAATCATTAATAATTAATCAATAATTACTAAAAACAATAACAATAACAATAATAATAATGAATAATCAATTAGCAAAACTACCTCCAGGTACTAAATTAGATGTTGGTAAACATAAAGTTTTAATTGATAAATATATATCTGAAGGTGGTTATGCTCATATTTATAGAGTTAAAATTAAACCAATTGAAAATAATTCAAATATTGCTTGTCTTAAAAGAGTTATTGTTAAAGATAAAAAAGGTTTAGATCAATTAAGAAATGAAGTTAATATTATGAAAAAATTAATTAACTCAAAAAATATTGTTCAATATATTGATTCTCATGCTTCAAAATTAAATAATAATTCAAATAATTATCAAGTTTTAGTTTTAATGGAATTTTGTTCAAAAAATTCTTTATTAGATTATATGAATTTAAAATTAAAATCAAAATTAAATCAATTAGAAATTTTAAATATAATGTATGATATTTCTTTAGCTTTATCAAATATGCATTATTTATCTCCTCCAATAATTCATAGAGATATAAAAATTGAAAATGTTTTAATTAATAAAAATAATATATTTAAATTAGCTGATTTTGGTTCTTCTTCAAAAATTTTAAATCCTCCAAAAAATGATATTGAATTTAATTTTATTAAAAATGATATTTTACATCAGACAACTCCACAATATAGAAGTCCAGAAATGATAAATTTATATTCAAATTTTCCAATTAATGAAAAATCAGATATTTGGGCTTTAGGTATATTTCTTTATAAATTATGTTATTATATAACTCCTTTTGAAAATCAATCTCAAGGTGATATGGCTATTTTACAATCTCATTATAATTTTCCATCAAGACCAATTTATTCTTCTCGTATAAAAAGATTAATATCAATAATGTTAAAAGTTGATCCAAATTTAAGACCAAATATATTTCAGGTAGTCCATGAAGTTTGTTCAATTTTAAATTGTCCAATTCCAATAAAGGATAAATATCAATTAGGTCCTTATAATTTCGATCTTCAAAATCAACAACAGCAACAACAGCAGCAGCAACAACAACAGCAACAACAGTATTATCAACATCAACAGCAACAGCAACAGTTTCAACAACTTGCATATATGTCACAACAACAGCAATTGCAGCAGCAACAGCAACAAGCTTTACAATTTCAACAATTGCCTCAACAAATGCCTCCACAGATTCCACAACAAATGCCTCATCAAATTCCTCAACAAGTTCCTTTGAATTATAATGATTATTCTCAAACTTATTCTAATATAAATCCTATCCAAAATCAACATCAATATTCATCTGTAAATAATTATACTGATCCAAATTTATCTGATAGGCATAGTACTACAAGTAGAAAAACTGAAATTTCTTCTAAATCTTCAAAATCCTCAACTTCTTTAAGTTCTCAATTTCAATATCAAACTCCAACTAAAGCAAAAGTTCCTTCAATTCCATCTAATTATGATCAAGATCAATATAATTTTGATGATTTAAATCAAAATCAAAATCAACAAACTCCTGATGATTTATTAAATAATAATAATAATAACAATAATAATAATAATTTAGATGCTCTTACAGATTTTGATTTATTGAATGATGATACTGAATTTAAATATCCTTCTTTGGAAGAATTTTCTCAATCTTTTCCAGATCCAAATATTCAATTACCTAAAACTAAAACTCCTGACCCAATTTTTGATAATCATCGTATAGATTCTTCTTATTCTAATCCTAATTCTAATTCTAATCCTAATTCTAATATAAATTCTAATTCCAACAGTTCTAAAATTAGCAATGGTAATAATATTATTAGACCAAAAAGTCAATCTTCTTTCCATAATAATCAAATATTGAATCCAGATTATGAAAATTCTTTTGGTTTTTTACCTTCTGTTTCTTCAAGCATCAATCCTTTACAAAGAACAACTTCTAGAAAATCTTCAAAATCTGCTAAATATCCTTCTAATCAGCAACAACATGAACAAACAAAAAATTCTGACATTTCTTCTTATAATCAAAATAATCTTCAAAATATTGCAACGTTATCTTCTCCACCTTCTCAACAATATTTATCTAATAATTTAGTGTCTCCTCAAGCTAATTTAAACACAAAATCTGAAAATTTAATGATGCCTCCATCTTTTAAGAATAAGTCTTCTCTTTCCGTGTATAGTACAAACTCAGCCCTTTCTAGAGTTGTTACAAATCCATCTAGACCAAATTCTTACATTGAATCAAATCCATTTCCTTTTGAGTTGGCAAACAATCAACAGACAAAAGTTAATATGGGAAACAATTTTCCCTCAACATCTGCTGAGGACGATGACTCTGATTATGAATCATTTATGAAAAAATTTCTTACTAGAACAGAATTCCAATCTCAAAATGATCAATTTTCTTCGAATTTAACAGCAAAATCGAGTCCTAGTCATATACCTGGAACTAATTTGACAGGAAAAAGCACTAATACCACAAACTCCAATTTTGTTTACAATATACCCGATCTACGTACTGATGATAGCGAATTTGTTTCAAAATTGCCTAATAATGAACCTAGGAGAAAAAATAGAAACCCTTTTCCAGTTAATGATGATTTAATCACTATGAAAAATACTCCACCACTTGAGATAGCAACATCGAATAAAGATTCAAATTTTATTGATCAATCAAATGATCAAAATAAAGGTCAAAGTTATACTGGTGGGAAATTCAATGTATCAAACGACGTACCCAAATCTGATATTATTAATGTTTTGGATAAAGCTCCTGGAATAAAATCAAATATTTTGGCTAAAAATCCAACCTCTTCTTCCAATTGTCATGCAAAAAATCCATGGGCACAATTTAGACAAGATCCTGTCGCCTCTTCACAAAACTATTATCCTACTTCATCGGAAAGTGCAACAGATACTACATTAATTGATTTTGGTAGACCAATAATAACTGATTCTCAGATGAGTGCATTTGATTCTCAAAATAATCACAGTGAAAATAAAAAGAATGAAGATGATCTATTATTAGATTTATCAAACGATATAAATAATATGAATATTAATAAAAATAATAAAGAAACATTGTCTAGTATTAATTATCAAAAGCCAAACCCATCAAATTTAGGCTCTTTGATTGATTTCGATAAAACATCCTCTGTTCCAAAAGCATTACAGATTAATTCAGAATTTGTTAATAATAAAAAGCCAACAGTTTTCACTAAAGCAGATCCTAATTTATTAGACTTTTCAGATCAAAATTATAGAACAAGTGTAGGAAAAAATGATAATTTATTAAAGCCAAATAAAAAAGAGAGTTTTAATTATCCAATTATTCAACCTGAAAAAAAGGAATCAATGTCTAATTTTGATATTTTGCCTAGAACCGTGAATTCGAATTCCACTTCAAAGCCTGTTTCCGATAAACATTCAGATAATGTTGAAGCATTACAGACAAATGTCAAAAAGGCTATTGAAACATTTAATAATGAGAGCGAAGATGGTTCTAGTGTTTCGATAAGTTCTTTAATCGATGCAGTGAATAAGGCCAGTGAAGAAGAAAAACTTACATCTCAAAAATATAAAGAATTAAATTCTTCTAAAAATTTGATTGATCTTTTAAATCAACCAGAACAAGTTATGAATTTTTCGGATGATTATGATGATTATGATGAATATGGAAATTTGGAAAACGATAAATCAAAAGAAAGTAAAAGATTAGCAGAAAGAAGTAAATCGCTTAGAGCATTGAAAACCAAATCATTATTTGGAGCCGGATCAATTGCAGGAGGAAATAGAAGTGCTAGTACAGGTCATCACCATTCACATAATAGAACAAGATCTTATATATTGAATAAGAATAAGTCTGACAATTCAAGTTCTTCAAGGATTAGAGCTATAAAATTCGTTCCTGATGAGTCATCTGCTATTGTTTCAGATGATGAAAGCATTATTACTAGTGATCTTGATATAGACCTTAGTGATTCGGATATAACAAAATCTAATCATAATAAGAATATTCATAATACTAATACTAACATCAATAATGATATCAATAATAATATGAACAATAATGATGATAGTGACAATAATATTATCAGTGATATTATTGATAATCATATAAATATTTATAACAATAAGAAAGTTAATGATGTCTATAATAACGATAATATCGAGGAAACTAATTATACTAGAAATCTATCTGTGAAAAGTGATAAATTAGGGGAAGAGTACTCCAATACAACAATTACTCATAACCCCCCAATAAATCCAATCCAAACTTCTTCTAAAGTTGATAGTGTTGACTCAGATGAAATTTTGGACCTAAATGGTACTAATTCGAAATTGGGTAAACATAGTAAACGTTTGATGCATGTAAACCGTAAGAGTAGTAGGAGAGAAAAAGTCAGATCTTTCCTTGGAGGTTTTTGATCCATACAAATTATATCATTTAAATATACCAAAAACTAAAACGGAATTTTGTTCAAATATCTAACATTAGTGAATTTTTTCATTTTGCTTTTCAGATTTTTATTTCAAATTTTATTTCGAAATTTCACTTTTCTTTTTGTTTTCTTTATTTCAGTTTGTTTTTATTTGGATTTTTACTTTTATTTTGATTTACATTTTTGTTTATATTTTCAAATTTCATTTTTTTGTTACTTTTTTCTTTGACATTTACTTTTTATTATTAAGTGCATCTCTTCTTTTTTATCAATCCCATATATAGTTCAGCTTTATAAAAAAGTGAGAGCAGCATTCATTCTTCCAACTTACAATATAACATTACAGTGTTGTCTATGGATTATGGAAAATTTGGTATCGCAAAAGTTACAAACATATCAGCTGGACCCTTTAAAACTTAGAAACTTCAAAACAGCTCAGCTTAGAGCACGTGAGATAAAAGCCGGGGCTCGGCTGCTTAGCTATGTAAATTATGTGCCGGTTATAGAGGTTTGAGTTTACATTATTGTGGCTGGTGGGGTGAATGTTTTTCTGATATCACGCCAGGTATGACAATATTCCAGTAATTATTGACAATTGCGCAAAATGTTTCCCAGAAATGTGTGTAAACTTCGGCATATTCCTTGCCACACTTTCATTCATGGTTGAAAATTGTGAAATGGCGAGATGAACGTTTTGAAAAATGCTTAAAAGAGAGGCAAAAAACAGTGGTCGAAGTTTTTTATTTCTCAGTAACCACACTTTTATGAAAAATCATTAGAAAAATCTTAGAAATATGGCAAATAGAGGATGGTTGATTATTATCATACCATAGATATTAATGATTTAACAACAGCTTTGGAGAAGGCAAAATGGACAGATTTTGAAAATTAGTAAGCTGCAAAGAAAATGAATCAATAATATATAAAGATGAATTTCTTGACTTTAATCACATCGATTAACAAAAAAGTATCAGTTCAAAAGCTATAACATATAAGAAATAGTTTACAAAGAATTAATTTTAGAAATTTTTTTAGAGGAATAATAAAGAATAAAAAATAAAGAAAATGCCAATAATAGATACAGAAAATTTTAAAGATTTAACTTTAGCTCAACTTGATCTGAAAACATTGAAAGATGAATTTATTCCAGACTTAAATGTGAAAAAGATTGATCTTCAACATAATTTTAGAAGTTTTGAAAAAGCAAAACCAACAGCAAATAAACCAAAAAATATACTTAAATTGTCTGTTGTTGATTTTTCAAAATATATTGACGGTCCTGAAGGGTTTGAATCTAGAAGAGAATTAGCAAAAATTTTAGAAGAGTCATTATCAACTATTGGATTTGTTAATATTATAAATTTTGGTGTAACTGAGGAAGAATATGAAAATCTTGCTTCAATCGCTCAAGCTATATTAGAATTACCTCAGGAAGATAAATTAAAATATAAATCAGGAGCTTTAAGATCAGATTTAGAAGATCGTAGTATATCTCTTGGAGCTGAAAGAGGCTTTGGTTTTAAACCAAAAGGTTATTGGACTGTTAAAAAAAACGTTAAAGATAATATTGAATTTTATAATTTTAGAGATTTACTACATGATGATTATTTATTTGATTTTAAAAATAAGATTTATCCCTTAATTGCTAAAGCTCATTTACCAGAAGTTGCAAATTATTATCGTTATTTACATTTTAATGTGTTAAGAAGATTATTAAATTTATGTGATATAATTTTAGAATTACCTGAAGGATATTTATGGGAAAACCATTTTAATGTGATAAAAAACGATTTAGATAATTCAGGAGGAGGATTTGGTAGATTTATGCTTTATCATGGTTTATCAAAAGAAGAATATAAATCTACTGGTAATACCCAATTAAATGGTCATTCTGATGGTGATGGTTTTACATTCATAAAAGGTTTTGCAGAAATATATGCTTTACAAATAAGAGATTATTTTACAGGTGAATGGAAATATGCTGAACCATTAAAAGATGCATTATGTGTTAATGTTGGTGATGCTATGGAATTTTTAACCGGAGGATATTTCAAATCTGCAATTCATAGAGTTGTTGGATCACTTGATGATCAAGCTAAATATAAAAGAATGTCATTAATTTATTTCTGTAATTGTAAAATGACTTCAATAATTGATCCTGATCATTTGAATTCTAGAAAACTTAAATCTTTAGGTTATAGAAAACCAAAAGAATGGGAAGTTATTGAATTTAAACAATGGGATGAAGAAAAGCCAAGATTATTTGGTAAAAAGGATCTTAATAATGTTAAAGGAGATGAACCAAAATCTGTTAAACTTTTTGGTAGATTAGCTGAAAGGTGGCATCAAGTTGAAAAATCTAACAAAAAAGTTATTAAACTATAAAATTTTTATTTATTTATAATTATGATCCGACTCTTTAAAATACATACATTTATTACTCAATATTAAATAATTATTAAATTCAATAGTAATAGTAATTTCTTATGTTCATTAGTAAGGTGAGATCTAAAGTTAACCCAGCTAAAGTTATGCTTTCTAAATAACCAGGCACGTGATTTTAGCCTATTGCTCCTAAGATATAATAATAGTAATCCCAATCAGGAATTAATATCAAAGGTGTATAAATGAACAACCTTTATACAGTATTTATATTTAACAATAGATAACGTTGCTAAACTAAGTAATATTGTATATTGTCTTGTCTCCTGTATTCAAATATCAAATATAGAATTCATATAAAAGATGTCTGTAAATACCACGCAAAAGTTTTGGTTCTATTAGAATTCAGGTTCTAATTTTGTCTGTGTCAGCTATTATTACAAATGGATTTGTTTACTCTCTTATCTACTAATCTTCCTGTTTGAACTTATTTTCGGCGCCTGGTTTGTGTTTATATTCTCCAAGCATATAATTTCTTTCTGGGTGTCCAACTGTTGTCTTTCAAAGCTATTTGTCGTTACTGGTCTAGTAAAGGGCACGAGGTTGGTTTTTCTACAGCTTTTGAGTCACAAAAGGAACTTTTCAATGCACAAACTACCTTTTCTTTTAGAATGCAATTAAGAAACATTCCCGGAATTAATAGTTTTGCTTTCAGTGAACTATGATGGTTCAAAATATAAAAGGTTTAATTATTTTCTTTATTTTTCTTTTCCTCTTTATTCTCCTTTTTTTGAAGTCCCCGAAAATTTCAATAAAAATTTGTATAATTTGCTTTTAAAATAATTTCAATTACTTTAAACTTGCTAACTATAAATTTTTAAATAAAAATTCAAAAAATTCAAAAAAAATCAAAAAATCAAAAAATCGAAAAATCGAAAAATCGAAAAATCAAAAAATCAAAGCATCAAAAAAAAAAAAAAAAAAAAAGTAGGTAGTATTTGTGCAATCACATTTCTTACCTTTATTACTAGTTCAATCAAATTCTTTTTCAATCTTTTATTTTAATATTTCATATTTTAATTTGTTAAATTTCAATCTTTTTAATTCTATCTCAATTTCTGTTTTTTAATTTTTCCCTTTAATTTGGGCTCTTTATTTTTTTCGTTATGAGGACTTTTAAAGAGAAGCTTTTTCCTAAAAAGCATAATCAAGATCAAAATAATCAAGAACAAAATGTCATAGATTTGCAAGATGAAACTGAAAATAATACTCAACAAGTAGTTTCTCAAGAAAATAACTTCCAAAATGAACAAAATCAAAATGAACAAAATCAAACTGAACAAAATCAAACTGAACAAAATCAAACTGAACAAAATCAAACTGAACAAAATCAAACTGAACAAAATCAAACTGAACAAAATCAAACTGAATCAACTCCTCTTATTATCGAAAATTATCTTGACGCTCCATTTGATGAACCTTTTGCTGAAAATACTTCTTCGGTAGGATTGATTGGTGCTGATTTCGATTCTTTAGATTCAGTACCTATTGACTCATATGAAAATGAAGTTAATTCTCCATACAACTTACCATCATCGTCTGTTAATTCTTCTCAATTTCTTCCACCATTGTCATCTAATCCGAATTCTTCTGCTAGATCTAAATCTTCTTTTAGAAATAAGTTTTCTATCAAGAATATAGTCTCAAAAGATAAAAGCAACAAAAATGAAGATAATATTAATTTAGATTCTAACGTTAATAACAATATCAATGGTCATATTAAATCTAATAAGAAATATAATAACAAGTCTAAATCTAATGCTAACTCTACTAGGTGTGCTGATTCTTATGCTAACTCCAATGGTAACTCCCAAGGTACCTCCAATGGTGAGGATCAAAGTAAAAGTAAATTTTATAAAATTAATCCACATTGTCAACTTAGGCTATTAGCCTTTGAAAACAGTAATCCAAGAAATACTGTTGATGAAATTAAAATTTATAAACAATTGAATCAAAATATCAAAACTTCAGATATTGAAGATTTTCATCATATTACTATGATTACTTCCGATAGTAGAGCTTCTGCTTTATACTTCATTAACACTTTTAACTTCACTCATATTGCATATAAGGGTCTGGAAACTGATTCAACAGATTTTGCTTCTCATGTTGTTCGTAATGGCGAAGTAACTATTGAATTTACATCACCTTTAAGAACTTATGATTTACATAAAATCGGTGATGATGCTAAAAAAGATAATCCTTATATTTTCACAGAACAAAATAGGGATAATAAAATGGTAAAAGCTTTAAAGGTTTTAAGAGAGCAACAACGTGAACTTAAAAAAACTTCCAAAATTCTTTCTGACTATGGTAATAGTGTTATTGAAGTAGCATTGAAAGTTAAAAATATTGAAGATGTATTTCTTTCTGCAGTTTCTAAAAATGCTTTAGTTGTTTTACCAGTTTGTATTGTTAATGATAGAAAATTAGGAAGCGTTAAAATTGCTAAACTCATTTTAAGAAAAAAGGGTTTAGTTCATACATTCATTGAAATTGGAGATGATACATTTAAAGGAAATTTTCTTCCTGGTTATCTTGATGAAACCTATGGAGATGAATTTTTGAAATATAAATTGAATGGTATTGATACTTTACCTAATGCTAAATTGATTAGAATTGATCATTGTGTTCAAAATTTTAAAAATGGAGAAATGAATGAGATATGTGGTTTGTATGAAAATATGTTTAATTTCAAAAAATTTTGGTCTGTTGACGAAAAAAAAGTTTGTACTGATTTTTCTTCATTGAGATCAATAGTAATGAGTTCTCAAAATAATAAAGTTAAACTACCTATCAATGAACCTACCAATAGTCTTTATAAATCTCAAATAGATGAATTTAATGATTTTGGTTTTGGTGTCCAACATATTGCATTAACTACAAAGGACATTCTTGCTACTGTTAAAGCATTACTAGAGAGAGGTGCAATTTTTAATGATACCAATCCTAAATATTATGTTAATTTGAAAAAGAGACTTGATTCAGAACCACATCCAATTATCAATGAATCTTTAGATGACCTAGAAAAGTTTGGAATCCTTCTTGATTTTAACGAAGATGGGTATTTATTGCAAATATTTACTAAGCCATTAACTGATAGGCCTACTATTTTCTTAGAAATTATTCAAAGAGAAGGTCATGATGGTTTCGGAGCTGGTAATTTCAAAGCTTTATTTGAAACAATTGAACAAGAGCAACAAATAAGAGGGAATCTAGTAAGAAGAGGAAATTCAATAGAATGTCTTACAAATTGCATTTCGATTCTTCAAAGGCATGACAAAAGAAATAGTGAAGAATATCATTCACTTGATTCAAATAAAGATAATGATATTGAAAATAGTGAAAGTAAATCACTAAGAGGTGTTAAAGGATCTATGATTCTCTTTGAAGATGAAAATGACAAAAAGGTAAAACTTGAGAAAATTTTAACAAATAAGAAAAATTGAACTTGAATATTTCTAACTTTGATTATTTGGTGATTAAATGTGCTTTTTTATATGTATATTGTATATGCGTTTTTCTATATATTTAATATATGATTTTTTGCACAATATTTCTTTTCCTTGTATCTAATTGCATTTACTTATAATGCAAAATGTGATTTAGAATAAGGAGTTCAATTCTGTTAAAGAATATGAAGTTTTTATTTGGATGAAATTATATAAGAGAAAACAATATAAAATATGATATGAAAAGAAAGAATAAATTAAAAGTAGAAAAAATGGATAAAGACAAAGAAGATTGAATTTTCAAATCAGTATCTTCTTGTTTAAGATCAACTAAACCTGTTAAAGTAAAATTATAATTTTCAGAATCTACGTTAGTAGTTGAACCATCCCAACAATATTCTGAAAAACATTGTTTACAAATTTCAGGTTGAGTTAAATTATTTCTTTCTTGAGATCTTCTCATAATTGCACAAGCTAAGCAAGTTGGCCAATTTTGATCTAAAGTTTTATTTAATCTTGAAGCAACTTCAAAACCATTTTTAACAATATCAAGTTTTTCATCTTGATCATATTTTAATTTTAAAGTAGAAGTATTTGACCAATAAGAAAAGGGTCTATTTGCAATATAAACAATTAATGGAGGTATATTCGTTAAATCAGTTAAATTTGAAGAATCACAACCAAAAAAAGTTGGTTTCGAGGTTAAATTTAAAGATCTAAAGGACATTTCATCAGGCACATATGGCATTGCAGTTACATTACCTTGAGAACCAAATTGTCTCGAATAAGTATGAACAAGAGCAGAACCATCTGGCCAACTATCAATATTAGCACTATTATCAAAAGTTATAATTATATCAATATCTCTTTCAGGTTGTAGTAAAGGATTTAAAGGTACATTTTGACCATCTTCACCACCATCAACAAGAAATAAAGAATCCGAATCAGCAACGGTTTCACTTGTACCATATTCATTATCATAAAAAGGATTTGGACTATAAACAGCAATATCATTTTCGGCATCATATAAATCATCTATAATTTTTTTAGCAATTTTATAAATTTCACCTTTAATACTTGATTCATTTAATTGAGTTAAACCAGTATTAAATAAAGAAGAAGAAGTACCCATTATAAAACCAGCATTATCTAAGCCTGAAATACAATAATCATTATCAAGTGGAATACCATTTGAAGTATTTGTACCTAAATATTTTATATCAGTAAAAGAATTTATGCTTGGATCCCAAGAACCCATTTCAAAAGGATTGAATTCAAATACAGTTGAATTTAAATCAATAATTGTTGAACCTGGATATCTACCTAAGGCAATTGACATTGGAAATGGCATTTCAGCATATTTAAAAACAGTTGAATCTCTTATTGAGGAAAAAGTTAAAGCAGAACCATAATCCGATAAATTTGTAAAAAATTGTCTTGATAAAGCTCTTGCCCATAAATCAGTTAATGAAACATCAAAACCTGCATCTCTTTTATCAGCTATTTCATCAGCCATATTACTATAAATTTTTAAAGTTTCAATTAAATTATCACCTAAATCATATAAAGGATTTTTAATATTCCAAACATTTGATTGTTCAAAAATTAATTGTTGAATACTTGTCCAATTTGACATTGAAACCGTACCAACTAACCAATTACCACCAGATAAACCTGCAATATAAGTTGAAGATTCTAATAAACCACCTAAACCATTTTCAAAAGAATTTAAAGTTCTATTATCTAAAGCAGATAATTGACCAGCACCATTAAACATTGCTCTATAACCGCCACCAGAAAATGATAAAGCAATTTTTATTGAAGAGTTTAAATTATCAAAAAAATCTTCAATATCAAAATCAGTAATATTACTTGTAGAATTCCCAAAATTTGTTGAATATTTGAAAAAATTTATTAAATTTTCATCAGTTAAAATATTTCTTTTTTCAATCCAATCATATTCTTCATCACTTATTTCAGAAGCTTCTCTAATCAAAGAATCTTTATCTGGGCAATTTACTTTACCAGGAGCATAAGAATTTGTTGGAGACCAAGAATGAGATAAATTAAATAAAAATATAAAATATATTAATATTGATATGGATATTGATGATAAAAATTTTATTTTGAACATTTGATAAGTTTTGAAATCATATATTATATAGTTAGGAAATTAATTTGGAAAGAAAAAAAAGAAAACGAAAAAGCTAAAAATGAAATGCAAAAAAAAAGGGTTCAAAAGAGTAAAACATAATTGAAAGTATAAATACTAAAGTATTGAATATAGAATATGATTTATACAGTATATTTGATAAGATCAGATAATTGAAAAAAGATCAAGAAAGGAAAAGAGAGTTTATTGATTCTGAACATAAAACATGATAAATTAATTAATGGTAAATGATTGTATAAATTGTGAATATTATTTGTGAATAGCTTAATTGTAAGTTTATTTGGTATCGGTGAATAAGGCAAAATCCGTTTATTGTTTTCAGCTACTTTGCAGTGAATCTTTTGATGTTCTTTTCTCTTGTTACTTTTCTTGTTATTTTTACAGGTTCTTTTTTTTCTTGAGTCCTGGAGGGTGGATTTGAAATCGTCTGAGCCGTTACTGGAAGCAGTGTTTGAGTAATGGACAATAAAGAGAGAAGCGAGACCACTGGGAAAGTTGAGATCTGGCCGGGACAGGCGGCGTGCAGTGTTAGAACGTGAATGCCGGACACATTGCCGATATGGGGGCAAAGTTCAAATATACTCAACTTGAGAGGAAATAAGTGAAGCAATTGCCTCTTTCCAGAATGAATATAAAAGAAATACAAGAGTTTGAGAATATCAGAAGCAGAAGAAACAGAAGAAGTAGAGTAAGAAGAAGGAAAATAAAAAGAAGAAGATACAGAGAAGAAATAAAGATAAAACAAACATGAGTTCCAACTTCTCTAGGACGATTATTCCTTCTTCAAGACTTACACGTCATTTTCAATTGAATGTTTTCAACTCAATCAAAATTAATTCAAGAAATATAATTTACTTTAAAAATGAAAGAAATAACTATAAAATAAAAAATAGAATAAAAAAGGAATTACCTTCAAATAGATATTATATATCTACAAATAATGTTCCAAATACTGTTTCAAAGAATCTTCCAAACATTGTTTCAAATGTCGTTCCAAAGAATCTACCAGTGATAGTTCCATGTGAATTAAGTTATGATTTATATGTAAATGGAACAAAAACAAATATTGAAAAAAAAAGTAAATATAAATCAACTGATAATGGTATAAATAATGATATAAATAATGATATAAATGATGGTAATAATAATTCAAATAATATTAAAGATTTTAATGATGAAATAATAATTTTAGTTCATGGATTATTTGGTTCAAAACAAAATTTTAAATCAATTTCAAAAAAATTAAGTAAAATTTTAAAAAATATTGAAATTTATTCAATTGATTTAAGAAATCATTCAATGTCACCACATGCTTATCCATTTGATTATAAAACAATGAGTTATGATGTTTATAATTTTATTTTAAAAAATAATTTAAGTAGTAATAATAAAAAAATTAACTTAATTGGTCATTCAATGGGTGCAAAAGTTATAATGACTTTAGCTTTAGAATCTAAAATTAAAATTAATAAAATTATAAGTGTTGATAATTCTCCAACTAATCAAATTTTAGATAAATATTTTTTTGATTATTTAAAAAAAATGCAATATCTTGAAAATAATATAAAAATTTTAAAAACTGATCCATTATGGTTTCAAAAAATTAATAATGAATTAATTAAATTAAATGAAAAAGATAAATTAATAAGATTATTTTTATTATCAAATTATTCAAATAATTATCTTAATGATAATTATTGTCATTTTAAAATTCCTGTAAATAATTTAGATGAATTATTAATTAATGTTGGAAATTTTCCAAAATTTTATAATAATGAAAAATTTTTAAATAAAAGTTTATTTTTAAAAGCAAAAAAATCAAATTTTATAAATGAAAATTCAATAAAGGATATAAATTTATATTTTCCAAATAATGAAATTAAATTATTTAATACAGGACATTGGTTAATAAGTGAAAATCCAAAAGAATTTATTGAAACTGTAGTAAAATTTCTTAATGATTGAATTAATATATTATTCAATGAGAAAAAAATAAAAAATAAAAAGATTAATTGATTAAAAAGAATGAGATTAAAATAACGCGATGAAAAGAATGAGAATAAAAGTAATGTAAATAGCTATATATATATATATATACGCAAATGCAATGTATATGCAAAGATAGATTAAAGAGCAAATAAATATGAGTTAAAAATCCGAAGTTAGAAATATAGAAAGATTATGAAAAGTATATACAAAAATATATTGAATGAGTGATAGTGATTATAATGATATAATGATATAATGATATAATGATGTAATGATATAATGATAGATATAAGAGTGACATAAAGATATTGATATGGATATTGATATTGATATTGATATTATTTTTTAAAATATTTCATATATTCAGTAAAATCTATTTGATTATCGTGATTTAAATCAATATTTTTTATAATTATATCAATTTGATCATCAGTTAATTCAGGTTCAACATTTTTAATGATTTTTTTCAATTGTTCAACGGAAATTATACCATCATGATCATAATCAACTTTATGAAAAAAACTTGCAAGATAAAAGATTTCACTACCTTTACCAATATCTTTACTTTCTGAAGTTGAATCACCCATTTTTTATTTTATCACTTATTTTGGATAATATTATGATTATGATTATGATTATTATTATAGTTTTATAGTTACTAAACTTATCACTGTTATTATTGTTATTATTGTTATTAATCTTATTATTTAGATATGATATGAATCTAAAAACTGATAATTGAAAGAATTTAAAGATTATTTAAATATTTAATTCAACTACTAATAATCAAAAGGAAATACTCTTCATTTATTACAAAATTTGTAGAATTACTATAATTGTAAGTTTATTTATATCACTATCACTATCTATAAATATTTCAATTACTGTAACGTTACTATTAATATTTTCTTCTTCCATGAGACTGATTGTAAAAGAGTCAAATAAAAGTAGTAGTAATAGCAGCACAACGCTACAGATCATCCCTGAGCTCCACCTGCCACCACAAACTCACAACAATCTCAACAATCTCAACAATGGAACTGGTCCCAGCTAGAGCGAGTCAGTCACCCGAGGAAGGCCCAGCCCCAGAAAGCTGGTCTCACCGGCGCTTGATCAGCACACGCTGAAAAACCCTATATCACAGACAGACACCGCAGAAAGCAGTGAACAACACCAACCGTTATTTTTAGAATTTTATAAAGGAACCCGTGCTTGTGGCGACTCAACTATCACATGATTTTAATCACGTAGTATATGTGCCAAGCTGCAGCACCGTACTGCCAAAGCACCGCCGGCGAGTCTTGTGTCGTGAAGCATGGCACCGTAGCACTAGCTGATACTAAACCAGAACACGGTAATAAAGACAAAAACCACTCTGCCTTCTTGCAATCTCAAACAATCGTGAATAATCTTAAATACACTATTCAATATTCAATATTCAATATTACTGGAGATTACAGGCTCTAAATATAATAAATACTGTATAACAAAGAATAGATGTAATAATTAAATATAAATATAAATATAAATATAAATAAAACAATAGATAATAGATAATAGATACTAAGCTTACAAAATATATCAAATAAAATAAATATAATAAAATATATCAATTTTATTACAAATATATCAAATAAAACATCAAAATACCAATCAAATAATCACAAAATAAACGTTATTTCAATAATATTAAGCGATTTATTCATACTTTAGTTTCGCTTTACAACATTCCACGCAATATCACTTTTTACTAACTTATTCATAACTTAATTCAATTTATTAAAATCCATTTTATTGATAATTTATATTATATTCTTCAAGTCAATATAATTTGATATTCAATTCATTTATTACTCAGTTTAATAATCAGAATCATTACTTTTGAATTGACACATGGTATCTCCATATTTCATAATCCATTATTACCTTATTTTATTCAATTCAAATCTATAATTATTATATTATACTGTACAATCTTTTTATATACTTCTTTAAATAATGAAAAGAAGAGATAATCAATCTAGTTCTGATATAAATAGTTCAAATTCAAACTCAAATTCAAGACAATCTTCAAATTCTTCAAATTCTATATTTTCTTTTAAAAAATTTTCTTCAAAACATAGTCTATCAAAAGATAAAGATAAAGATAAGGACAAAGATAAAGAGAAAGATAAATATATTTCAAAAGATAAAGATCAAAACCATTATATATCTGATATTAATAATATACCCATAAATGATATACCTAATAATTATAATGATCCAATAATGAATAATAATAGTAGTAATTATAATTTATCTAAAATAAAAAGTAATCAATCCTTAAATTCATTTTCTTCAAAATTAGATCCAAAAAAAAGAAGAAATCAAAATTTATCAAATTCAAATTTAATTTCAAATACCTATTTAAATATAAATGATAATCATTCTCATTCTCATAATCATTCAAGAAATAATTCAGAATGGACAATAACTCATCAAGAATTAAATTCTTTATCGGATTTACATCCAATTCCAACAGGTTCAACTTTTTTTAGAAATGTAATTAATAATAATAATATTAATGGTAATAGTAATTCAAATAATTCTCAACAAACTTTACATAGAAATAATTCTTCTTTATCAAATAATTCAAATTCTTCTTCAAATAGTAATAATATAAATAATATTAATAATCAACAACAATCAATGCCAATTTTTTCTTTAGAAAGACCAAAAGAAGATGAAACTGTACATAAATTATTTAATCAATTAATGGCAAAAAGAGATTTTGCAAGATTACCTGATGCTGCAAAAAATGAAATGCAAAATTATTCAACAACAAAAAAATGGATGTTAGTTTATCAAGATGCTTTAGGTGAATATAAAAGACAAGAAAGATTATTAACAACAGGTTCTGAAAATATAACTCCAGAATCTTATGTTA
Organism: Ascoidea asiatica; assembly: GCA_001600695.1. Lineage (NCBI taxonomy): Eukaryota > Fungi > Ascomycota > Saccharomycetes > Ascoideales > Ascoideaceae > Ascoidea > Ascoidea asiatica. The sequence continues at coordinate 1,838,159 of BCKQ01000003.1, read as the reverse complement.
AAAAATTAATGGATCAAAAAATTTCAATAAAACAATTAAATAATTTATGGATTTCATTAAGAACTGAACCAATTGTTTGGGTTAGATCTTTTATTGAATCTCAAGGTCAAATTGCTTTATCAACAATTTTACAACAATTATATCAAAGACAAAAATTAAATAATGATTTATCAATGGATGATTTTTTAGAAAAAGAAAATTCAATTATTAAATGTTTAAAAGCTGTTGTAAATATAAGTATTGGTGCAAATAAAGCTTTAGAATCAAAAATATTTGTAACTGCAATTTCAAATGCTTTATTATCTCCAAGATTAAATACAAGAAAATTAGTTACTGATATGTTAACATTTTCTGCTCATTGGATGCCTCCTGATGGTTATAATCAAGTTTTAAAATCTTTATATACAATTTCTTCAAATAATATCTATTCTCAATTATTTAAAAATTATTATGCAAATAATGGTTTATTACCTTTAGTAAATAAAAGAAAAAATTCAGAAAAATTAATTAGACAAAATTCAATGAAAAGTTTATCAAAATTTCCAAAAAAAAATTCTCATTCAAATTCTTTATTAAATTCAAATTTTGATGATAATAATCAAAATAAAAGTCCATTTCAAAAATTTGAAGAATGGATTCATGTTGTAATATCAACTAATGATGGTAGAGGAAAAATGGGTTCTTTAGTTGGAGCAAGTGAAGAAATTAAATCCGGTGGAACTGGTGGGGAAAATCAATTAATTGAATATTCTTTAGCAACAATGCTTTTAATAAATACTATAGCTGATGGTGGTGAAGATTTTAAATTTAGAACTCATATAAGAGCTCAATTAAGATCTGCAGGTTTACATAAATTAATGAAAAAACTTAAATCTTTAGAATTTGAATTAATTGATGAACAAATAAGAAAATATGAAGAAAATGCTGCAATGGATTATGAAGCTTTATTAAGATCTGATCAAATTAATGAAAATATTAATATGGATGATCCAACAAGTTTAATTAATATAATTTGGAAAAAAATCAAAGGAACTGATGTTGAAGGTTATTTTCTTTCAACTGTTCAACATATTTTTTTAGCTCAAGCAGATCCATTGAAAGAAAAAAATAATCCAGAAATTGTAAGATCTTTTAGATTAATGGATGGAATAATTTCTGGAATTTCAATGCATTCAACTGATGAAGAAACTGCTGTAAATATAGCGATACAAAGATTATATTCAAGTTTACAAACTGATGAAATTGCAAGAAGAGCTTTATTAGATTCAAAAGATTCTCAAAGAAGAGCTGAACAAGCTATTGCAGAAAGAGATAATTTAGCCAGAGAACTTGAAATTGGTACTGAAGGTTTAATGGATAAATTGAAAAGAGAACTAAAAGCTCAGCAAACATTGATCAGAAAACAAAGAGAAATGAATGAACGAGTATCTGGTGAATTAGATGATTTAAAAAAAACTCATCTTCGAGAAAAGCAAGAACAAGAATTAGAAATGAGAGAATTATTAATACTGATCAACAATATTGGAACTACAAAAACAGTGATGACTGATGAAAATGTATCTAGAAAACAAATCATGAATATGCTCCAAGATAATTTAATCAAAAAGAAACAAGATTTGAAAAAACAAACAAGAACATGGGGAAATTCTGTTGAACCAAGCTCTAGATTAAGAAGATTACGTGATCAGATGGGTGACATCGAACACGAAGCAAGAGTTCTTGAAATGACTGACTTTAAAGAACATGATCTACCTTCGACTCCCGTAACTCCTGTTTCAATCATAATCAATGAAGCTCCTAATTTGAAAGATACACCTCCTGAGATTAGAGGGAAAAGTTTACAAGTTCCAAAAGCTCTAAATCAAATTGCAGGTACTCCAAGCCCTACCAATTCAAATTCTTCAGATGATTATGATAGATTGACAATGCTTAGAAAAAAATTGGAATCTTTACAACAGGATTCTAATGATATCTTAAAATACACAGGTAAAAAAGATTATGAAGAATTTTTACATAAGAGAAAAATGTTAGCATTTGATAGATTGAAGGAACTTCAAAGGGACTATAATGATTTTGGTTTGGACTTTTCTCTCGATGAAATTACAACATTGGCTGACGAATTGCCTCTTACACCTTCAAATGATGGTCTTGGTCCGGGACTAGGTCCAGGTTTAGGCCCAGGTTTAGGGCCGGGCTCAGGACCTGGGTTTGGCGCTGGTAGTAATAATGAAATTAATAATACCACGGGACAATCTGGAGAATCCAAATTGATTGAAGAAAAAGAACATGATATGGACGTAGCACTTACAGAAAAAAGGAAAAAAGCTACAGCTGATATTAGTACAAGTACTCTGTTCTCCGAAGGTTTTGATTCCAGTGACGTCATGAAACGTTTAGAAGATAAATATGCTCGAGGCCAGGTTAAGAGTAATAAACATTCTATTATCACTAACAACAGAACTTCTAGTTATTATGCTAAAAGACCACTGAATGCTGGATTTAAACCTGATTTCTTGTCTCAATTGGAATCCACTGTTCTGAAAACGCCAGCTATAGATGATTCAAAGGAGACCGAAGATCTGATCTCAGAAGAAGCAACAAAATCAAATACTACTATAACAAAATTAAATGAGAATGTGAAGGAAAATGATGAAGAAAAGAAAGGACCAGAAAGTATACGAGATGATGTTACATTGAAAGATGAAAAAGATAAAACAGTAAAAACAGTTCCATCTGCAGCAGGACCTCCTCCACCTCCATTACCTGGTCTATTAGGCGGGGCCCCTGCAAAAGCATTTTTCCCACCCCCTCCTCCACCACCACCTCCATTACCCAAATTTATTGCTTCATTTCCGGGTGCTCCACCACCTCCACCTCCTCCACCTCCACCACCTCCACCACCAGGTGCACCTCCTCTACCTCAAAACCTGCCTTATAGAACAAATGAAATATTGGTTCCTTCAAGTAATCCATTTAGTAGATATCCAAGACCTAAAAAGAAGTTAAAACAATTACATTGGGATAAAATGGATAATACGGAGAACTCTTTCTGGGACAATATCGAATCTTTCAAACTTACTACAGACTTATTTGAAAAGGGTATTTTTGAACAAATGGAATTATATTTTGCAGCTAGAGAAGCAAAAATGATTTCACGTAAAAATAAAAGTGATCAAGAAAAACTTACTTTTCTTTCAAGGGATGTTAACCAACAATTTAGTATTAATCTACATGCTTTTTCAACATTTACTGATGAACAAGTTATTTTATCAATTTTAAGATGTGACAAAATTGTTATGGAAAATAGTAATATTCTTGAATTCTTAGGCCGAGATGAAATTGTTGAAGTTCCAACCAATGTTGCTAGAAATCTAGAACCATATAGTATAGATTGGGCCAATGGTTCAGAAAAAGCCCCAGAGAAAGATCCAAGTGAGTTACAAAGAGCGGATAGAATATATCTTGAATTAATTTATAATCTTCAACATTATTGGAAATCCAGAATTAGAGCACTTAATGTAATAACATCTTTTGAAAAAGATTACCAAGATCTTTTAGACAAATTAAATAGTATAGATGAAGCTGTGGAAAGAATACAAAAATCAGATGCCATGAAAGGAGTATTTAATATAATTTTAGCATTTGGTAATTATATGAATGATGCAAATAAGCAAGCTCATGGTTTCAAATTGAATACTTTACAAAGATTAAGTATAATAAAAGATGAAAAAAATAGTATGTCATTTTTACATTATCTTGAAAAAATAATTAGAAAAACATATCCAGAGTATAGTAAATTCCTTGATGATTTAAGTATTTGTTTGGATATAAGTAAAATATCGGTTGAACAACTTTCAAAAGATTGTAATCTTTTCTCAAAATCTATAAGAAATGTTGAGTCATCTATTGATATAGGAAATTTAAGTGATTCCTCTAAATTTCATAAACAGGATAAGATTTTACTAAAGGTACTACCAGTATTACCTGAGGCTCATAGAAAGAGTGAATTATTAACTGATCAAGCTAAAGTTATCCTTACAGAATTTGATGAAGTGATGAAATATTTCGGTGAAGATCCAAATGATAGTTTTTCAAGAAATTCATTTTTCACTAAATTTTCATCATTTATTTTTGAATATAAACGTGTTCAGAAGGAAAATATTAAAAAAGAAGAAGAGCAAAGAGTGTATGAACAAAGGAAGAAAGCCCTTGAATTACAACTCGAAAAAAATAAATCCAAAGAAAAGAATGCCAATAGTATTGAAGATCTGCCAGCAGATGATTCATTTGCAGTTATGGATGATTTACTAGAAAAGTTAAAAGCAGTAGGACCACCAAAAGGAGATCTTGCACTGAGACGTAAAGCATTAGCTAGAAAAAAATTAATGGGAAGAAAAGCTTCAATTGATAACGATGATGATAATATGTTAAAAAGTGAGGGAACTACTGCAGAATTGAGTACAACATCGATACCTGAAGAAGCTGATTTCAATAATTTTGAAAAGAATAGTGAAGATTCAGATAAATATAAAAAAGCAGAATCAAAAGTTGAAGCTCAAAATGAAGATGATGTTGGTGCAAGAGCACGTAATCTATTAAAAGAACTAAGAGGTGGTAATTTCACTTATAACAATGATGACCTATTGAAAAGATATAAAAGAAGACAGAAACCTTCAGCTACATTCAGTCTTTCAAATGATAGTAGTATGATATCACTAGATACTAAAGAATCAGAAGAAGATCCTCTTGCGGAACTTAAAGAAAAACTTGATCTAGACCAGAATAATATAGATAATATGGAAGAAACTAATAAAGTGGAAAATGACGATGAAGATAATAACAAGGATGAAAATGATGATACAGTAATAGAAACAATAGTAGAAGAAGAAGATAAAGCAATAGAAGAAAAAATTATTACCCAAGAAGAGATAGACATAACAAAAGATAAACCTGATGAAGCTTAAGTTTTATTATGGGATCAAGGACAATTTGTTTTTCACTGCCTTTTTCTTTTTCTTTTTTATTAATTGGGAGTTATCTTTATTTCTTTTACAGAAATCAGGAAATCATTTTTGATTCAAATTCATTGAGCTTACTATTTTTTTCTTAAAAAGAATGTTTTTTATCTACATATTTTCTGTTTAATGTTTTTTTGATTCTGAGTAGTTATTTTATATATTTTTATTATAAACTTGGAGATTTTCTATACATTTCATATTGAAATTTCTTTGAGTTAATTTTTTTTTTTCAAATTTTCACATTTTTTTTTTATCATTTTTCTCATGCTCCATTTCATTTTCATTTTCATTTATTAAAGTTCCGCTATTCATTTTTTTTTAATTTTTATTTTACATGTAACTTCTAAGAGTGTCTTTATCGATTCTCGACTGTTTTTAATTTTATAATGTATTTTTTTGAAGGTTCAGTCGATTCAAGTTCTCAGTTTACAATTCCATTACGTAATTTTCTTTTTATTTCAAAGCGAACCATCGAGACGGTTCCTGCCAAGAACGCAGGTTTGTTTCAGGGGCTGGGAAACTCGATACGATAACCATTTGAGATCGCAGCCGGTCTGATAGCGATAATAGGAGATGGAGAGTGAAATAAACAATTGGTAGATTATTTTAAATAGATTTTAAATAGATATGAAATACAAGAGATAGAATATAAACAATCGTTTGATACCAAATAAATACCAAATAAATACCAAATAATTAATCATCAAGTCAATCAATGGGATTATTTACTGATCATGCTTATAGCCAAGTGACTATAACTATTAATCAACTCTGTGATCTTTCAAATAAAATATTTGAGCCTGAAGTTCAGATTGGTGAATTAATAACAAGTATCAAAATTAATAATGCAAATAGTATAACATCATTCAATAATAATGAAGGTAGTATTGAAGCTGCTAGAGCAATTAGAAAAAAATTAAAATATGGTAATTCTATTGAACAAATTAGAGCTTTAACGATTTTAGAATTATTAGTTTCAAATGGTGGTAATTTATTATCAGGTTTATATAATGATGATAAATTAATTGAAAGATTAAAAATGATGTTAAATGGAAATGCTCAAGTTAATTCAAAAGTTTTCAAAAAAGTTTGTTTATTAGCTTATGGTTGGCGTAATGAATTTAAAACAGATTCAAATTATCGTAATATTACATCATTATATTCCTTAATTCCAAACAGAGTTAAAAATACTAATGGTAATTCAAGAATCAGAAGTGATTCTCATAATAATATGAATAGTAGTAATGATTTCAATAATACAAGTGATGAAGAATCTGATTCAAACACAACTTCCACTAGTACTAGTAATAGTAACAGTAATAATAATAGCAACTCTATTATAAGAAATAAATCATCAAATATATCATCAAATAAATCCTCAAATAAATCATCTTTGTCAGATAGAGATTTACAAAATAAATTTGATATACCAAAAGTTGATATTAATAAATCAAGAAATAAAATTACTGAATTAATTTCACAAGCATCAATATCTTCAACAACATTAAATAATTATTTAAATTCACTCAATAAAAATAAAGGTGAATTATCTATTCATAATGATAAATGTTCATTAGAATTTGAAAAATGTAGACAAATAAGACGAAAAGTTTTAAGATGGTTACAAGTTATTGAAAATGATGAAATTCTTTTAGGTAGTTTACTAAGATGTAATGAAGATTTAGTTAAATCTTTACAAAATTATACAAATTATAGTAAACCTTATAATGGAAATTTAAATAATAATAGCACAAGTAATGGTAATGATAATGAATCTGATATGTCGTCTATGGTTGGTCTTAATCATAATAATCAATTCGATAGTGATGATAGTGATGATTATGATGAAAATCAAAGAGATGATTTTTCAATCAGTAATAAAAGAGCTCCTCCACCTCCTCCATCTAATAGTAATAATTTGAATAAAAATAAGAGTAGTAATTTAAAATATGTTGATAATAATCGATTTGATGACTCAGATTCTCATTATTACTCAGATACAGGTTCATTGGAGGAAGATGAAGAAGATAACCCATTTGCAGATTCATATAAAGTGAAACATTAAAAAAAATCAAACTTTCCTTTAAGTATGAGTCAAAGATTTATGATATTTTTTCTTCTTTTATTAGTTACATAGATTTTTTATAAAATGATAAACATCATTCTTTACAATAAATTTAAGGTTTCCAGTAAATATTAAACCCTCAATATTGGTCTCAAGTTTTTTTTTTCTATTTTTGACGTGAATAACCGAAATAACCTTGAAGTACCTTTGATAACCGGATGAAAAAAATTTGACTTTGAAAAAAGCGAACCAACAGTAAGAAAGTTTAAACTTATATTTTCTTTGTAAAAAGCTTTTTGCGATAGTTTCAAAAACTTGAAGTATTTTATGAAGTTTATTATATTTACAGTCTGAATAACTACTGTATATAGAATCAGGAAAACCGGTTCGAAGTTCTCGAGTGACCAGCCTTCAAGCCAAAGCGAGGCCCACTGATACAAAGCAAGCAAAACTGGGCTAAAAGATGTCGCTAAACGAATGAAGAAAAAGGAAAGGAGAAAGAAAAGAATAAAAAAGAGCAAAAAAGAGAAAAAAAAGAGCAGTGAATTCTTCAGAAACTGAAAAACCTGACCACAAAAGCTTTAGTTCGACAGTGCAAACAGCTCAAATTTAAGCGTGGGTCGAAAAACGCACACCCAGACCAAAACATGCGCCGCTTCCCCTGCTAGTTTTGGGACTTTTCTGCGGCTGGTGTTGCCTTTTGATTAGCGACGTGAGCCAGTCGCGCCAAGAAGCTGGCCATGAGCTGGTACAAAGTATGGGTGTTGGGTGTGCGGGTCAGAGGTTGAATGATCCTATTCCCTTACCAAACAGTCGGCTTTTTTAGCTCGACGGCTGTGTTGCGTGTGCCTTCACAGATTAGATTGTATGTTGAAATTGAATAGCCCTTAAAATGGAATTTTACTGTGGATGCAATTTGAATTTTAACGAAAAAAAAAATGAAATAATAATAAATAATAATGAAATACTTTAGAAATACATTGTGATTCACTGGAATATCTTAGTTGAATTTCATATTCTAAGCTTTTGAAAATTTTTCCGAATATTTAATTTCAAATTTCGTTTATTATCTATAGTCTGCGTAATTCATAAAAGTGTTAAACTAATGGCTAATTATTGCTTTTTCAAACTCAGACTTAGAACAGTTAATATAGTGAAAAACAATTGAAAAGCAAAGAAAGAAAAAAATTCAATTTTTTAATGAAAATGCCATTCAATTTAGTTATTGCTTTTAAGAAAGCATAACGAAAATTTATTTAAGAGAATGAATAAAAAGCAATAGCAATCGAAAAAGAAAAATTTGAAAGAATTTTATTTTAAAGTTCTTAAGAAGTTTATTTTAAAATTTGGTTCTTAAAATTTTTTCTTTTTTTTCTTTGAGCAAGAGAAACTTTAATATTATTAAATTATAAAATTTTTTGTTCTTCAAAATTTCAAAAATTAAAATTACACATTTTATTTCATCTTTATCAAAATTCTATTTTAATATTTTTGTTTTTTGTCTAAACATTTTACTAAGTCATATTTGACAAAAAAAAATATTCAAAATATTAAATATGAATAATTACAATACTAAATATAAAATAAATAAAATGGTTTAACAAATTATATAAAAGAAGATTAATCTATTCATTTTCTTTTAATGTTTTTTAAACTTTTCATAAATTTATAAAGATATATTAAATATTCCACTTAAAGTTATAACATAAAATTTTTATAAACATATATATATATATATATATATATATATATAATCAGTTTGCTTAATTATCAAATTATTTTATTGAATAATTTTGAAGTAAAATACTTAAAAAAATGTCAACTGCTCCACATGTTGAAAATCATTCTTCTGGAGTTTCAAGTTCAAATTCTTTGAAACCAACTCCAGTTCAATCAGAAATAACTGCAAACTCGGTTAATTTATCAGTCAATTCAAATACTAATTCAAATTCAAATCCATCAAAATGGAATAAATTTAAAGATTCTTTTAAAAGAGCTGAGGGCAATGTTTCAAATGAAAATAATCTAAGTGATATTGAAAAAGCAGCTTTGAATACCGCAAATGCTCAGTTATCTAAAACTTTATCTGTTAGACATTTAGTTATGATGGGTGTTGGTGGTGCTATTGGTACTGGTTTATTTTGTGGTTCGGCTTCAAGTCTTTCAACTGGTGGTCCTGCATCCTTAATAATTGGTTTTGGTTTAGTTGCAATAGGAATGTTTCCAACAATGGGTGCTTTAGGTGAATTATGTGCAACATTTCCAGTTTCTGGTGCATTCACTGTATATACAACAAGATTTGTTTGTCCTTCATTTTCATTTGCAATTGGTTTAAATTATGCGCTTCAATGGTTAATTGTTTTACCATTAGAATTAGTTACAGCCTCAATAATTATGAATTATTGGACAACAAGTGTTAATTCTGCTGTTTGGGTTACAGTTTTTTATATTTTCACTGTATTAATGTGTTTTTGTAATATAAGATATTATGGTGAAGCTGAATTCTGGCTTTCAGTTATTAAAATGATTGCTGTTATTGGTTTCATAATTCTAGGTATAATTTTAACTTGTGGGGGTACAAAAAATGGTGAATTTATTGGTGGTAAATATTGGAGAAATCCAGGTGCTTTTGCTTCTGATTTCAAAGGTGTTTGTACAGTATTCGTTACTGCTGCATTTTCATTTTCAGGAACTGAATTAACTGGTTTAGCAGCTGCAGAATCAAATAATCCACAAAAAACAATTCCAAGCTCAATTAAAAAAGTATTTTGGAGTATATCTTTAGTTTATTTATTTTCATTAACAATGGTTGGTTTGTTAGTACCATATAATTCAACAAGATTAATTGGTTCAAGTTCTTATGATGCATCTGCTTCACCATTTGTTATTGCAATTGAAAATGGGTGTATAAAAGTTTTACCAGATATATTTAATGCAGTAATTTTAATTTCTGTAGTTAGTGTTGGATCAGCATCTGTATTTGCATCATCAAGATCATTAGCTTCATTATCCGCACAAGGATTTTTACCAAATTGGTTTTCATATATTGATAGAGAAGGTAGACCTTTAATTGGACTTATTTTTACATTAATTATTGGTTTATTGGGATATTTAGCTGCAAGTCCAAAACAAGGTGATGTATTCAATTGGTTATTAGCATTATCTGGATTATCGGTAATTTTCACATGGGGTGCAATCTGTTTAAGTCATATAAGATTTAGAGCAGCTTTAAAATTTCAAGGTAGAAATGTAGATGAATTAGTTTTCAGATCACCAAGTGGAGTAATTGGATCATATCTTGGATTAATGTTCAATTTCTTAATTTTAATATCACAATTTTGGATTGGATTATATCCAGTTGGATCAACTAAACCAAGCGCATCATATTTCTTTCAATGTTACTTAGCAGTTCCAGTAACAATTGCATTTTATGTATTCCATAAATTATGGAAAAGAAATTGGAGATTTTACATACCATTAAGTGAAATTGATTTAGATACTGGAAGAAGAGAAATAGATTTTGATACATTAAAAGAAGAACTTAAAGAAGAAAGAAGAGTTTTAGCATCTAAAAATATTTTTTATAGAAGATTACACTTTTGGTGTTAATTTATTATTTGTTTAAACGTTGTGCATTATGATTGAATTGTTAGTTGATTTGCTGATGATTGGTGGATTGATTGATTAATTCTTTTTTTTTTTCTTTTTTTTTGTCATTTCATTCATTTTTTATGTTTTTTTTATCTTGGTAGTTTTGTATTCTTTTTAATTCATTTATTCTTTAATCTAATAACTTTTTTTGTGTTTCATTTAGAATATAGAGTTGTTTCTATTTTTATTAATTTAATAATTTTTATCTTGAGTTCTGAAGAAAGATTTGCTAAAAAAATCTGCCATTTCCAATTGAAGTATAATTCTGCATCCAGATACAGCAGTCCGGGGAATGAAAAATCTTCCCCGGATTTTGGTCGGAATTTTGTATGAAATATTTAATCAGGATTGAAATCTGTTATCGGGATGTTCTCAATAGTAGCCAACGGAGCGTGTAATGGCTGGAGTTTCATCGCACCGAGCAATAAGCAGCAATTTCCCCATTTCCATCTCCATTACAGTTACCATTTTTCAATTTCTATTTCTTTTCAAGATCTGGTATAAATATGGAGAATATCATTCTTTTTTATCCAATGATTTCTTTATTTCTTCTTCTTCTTTTAGTTCTCTTTACAGTTCTTTAATAAACTAGTTTATTATTTTAAACTATAAATTCTTTTTCTTTTTAAAAAAGTATATTAATTATTTCAAAATGGCTAAAAATATATCTGATTCAGAACTTGACAATATTGTCAATCAATTAACTCTTGATGAAAAAACTAAGTTAATTTCTGGTATTGATTTTTGGCATACATTTCCTGTTCCAAGATTAGATTTACCATCTTTAAGATTTTCTGATGGTCCAAATGGTGTCAGGGGCACTAAATTTTATAATGGTATACCATCTGCTTGTTTCCCATGTGGTACTTCATTAGGTTCGACTTTCAATAAAGAATTAATCAAAAATGCTGGTGAGCTAATGGGTGAGGAAGCTCATCATAAAGGTGTTCATGTTATTTTAGGTCCAACAGTTAATATTCAAAGAGGCCCAAATGGTGGTAGAGGTTTTGAATCTTTTAGTGAAGATCCAACTTTATCTGGTTTAATAGCTTCAGAAATTATCAATGGTATTCAATCAAAAGATATTTTAACAACCATTAAACATTACGTTTGCAATGATTTAGAAGATGAAAGAAGAACTGTTAATTCAATTTTATCTGAAAGAGCTTTAAGAGAAGTTTATTTAAAACCTTTTCAATTGGCTTTAAAATATTCAAATCCATATGCTTTTATGACCTCATATAATAAAGTTAATGGTGTTCATTGTTCTCAAGATAATCATGTTTTGAATGAAATTTTATTTGATGAATGGAATTATAATGGTACTGTAATGTCTGATTGGTTTGGTTGTTATTATATTAAACAATCAATTGAAAATGGTTTAGATATTGAAATGCCTGGTAAAGCAATGATTAGAACCCCTGCTTTAGTTAAAAATGCTGTTTAATCAAAAGAAGTCTCTTTAACTTCTCTTAATAAAAGAGTTAAGAATGTAATAAAATTAATAAAAAATTCTACAAGCGATATTAAAGAAAATGCACCTGAAGATGCAAATAATAATACTCCAGAAACTTCAAATTTATTAAAACAATTAGCAAATGAAGGTACTGTATTATTGAAAAATGAAGATAATATTTTACCAATAAAAAAAAATTCAGAATCAATTGCAGTTATTGGACCAAATGCTAAATATTGTGCATATTGTGGTGGTGGTTCAGCTTCTTTAAAACCATATTACAGAACAACACCATTTGATTCAATTTATCAAAAATTAGATGAAAATCATAAACCAAAATATGCTGTTGGTTGTTACTCTCATAAATTACAACCTGCATTAGGTGAAAAACTTATAAATCCAGTTACTGGTGAAAAAGGTTTCAATGTTAAATATTATTATGAATCTGTTGAATCAAAATTAAAAGATCGTAGTTTTTTTCATGAGGATAATTTAGTTGAATCTTTTAATTTCTTAGCAGATTTTTATATTCCAAAAAAACCTACATTTTATGCAGATATTACTGGTATTTTTATACCAGAAGCTGATGGAATTTATGATTTTGGTTTAGTTGTTAATGGCACCGGTTTATTATATGTTGAAGATACTTTAGTTGTTGATAATAAAACTAAACAAACACCTGGTGAAGCATTTTTTGGAGCCGGAACAATTGAAGAAGTTGGCTCAATTGAACTTAAAAAAGGTCAAAAATATACTGTTAAAATTTTATTTGGTAGTGGTGCAACTGCAAATTATACTTCCCTTTCTGGTGGTTTTGGTATCGGAAATGGTGGTTTCAATATTGGATGTTCCAAAAGAATTAATTCAGATGATGAAATTAATAAAGCTTGTGAAATTGCAAAAACTGTTGATAAAGTTATTATTGTTGTTGGTTTAACACAAGAATGGGAATCAGAAGGTTATGATAGAAAAGATTTAAAATATCCCGGTAAAACTAATGAATTAATTTTTAAAGTTTCAAAAGTTAATCCAAATATTGTTGTTGTTTCACAATCTGGTACACCAATGGAAATGCCATGGATTAATGATGTTAAAGGTTTAATTCAATCATGGTTTAATGGTATCGAATTAGGTAATTCAATTTCAGATATTATTTTTGGAGATTATAATCCTTCAGGTAAATTATCTTTAACTTTCCCTAAAAAAATGGAAGATAATCCTGCATATTTGAACTTTATGTCAAGTCATGGTGATTGTGTTTATGGTGAAGATGTATTTGTTGGATATAAGTTTTATGAAAAATTAAATAAAGAAACTTTATTCCCATTTGGATTTGGTTTATCATATACAGAATTTAAACTAAGTGATTTAAAAGTTAAAATGGATAGTAAAAAGAAATTACTTTCAGTTTCATTAGAAGTTTCAAATATTGGAAAATTTGATGGTTCAGAAGTTATTCAAGTTTATATTGGTAATAATGACTCACATATTATGAAACCAATTAAAGAATTAAGAGATTTTGCAAAAGTTTTTATTAAATCTGGAGAAACTGAAAAAGTTGAAATTGATTTAGATTATAAATATGCTTTATCATATTGGGATAATGATGAAGAAAAATGGTCAATTGAAAAAGGTGATTATGAAATTTTAGTTGGTAATAGTTCTGATAATATTTCATTAAGTAGTAAGATTACTGTTGATGAAGGACTATTTTGGCTTGGTGTTTAGATTATGATAGATTTTATGAGTTATGTTATTTTTTTTTGTTTTAAACCATTTACAGTTTTTGATTTTTAAGTGAAATTATTAAGTGAAATTAGCTTCATTATGTTTTTATATAATAAATGATATAATAAATAATATAATTATTTAACTAATCTTTGATGTTTTAATGTTTTGATTGTTTTAGTTCTTTTTTGAAATAAATGGAATGAATTTAAAGAGATTCTTTTTGAAAATTATTATGGGCAAAGGACAAGTCCAATTGGGACATCATTGCAATGAATTTCTTGGGACAGATAATCCTTGGGGCGTGGAAAGAAAACGCCGCTTTTCCGGGCAGAAACCTGATATTTGCCAAATAAAAAACGGGCCAAAGAAAAGCCGGCATTGTGGCTCGAGCAGCGAGACAACAAAAGCAGCGCCAGCAGCGCCAGAAATTCCATGCCAAACTGTCGGAGTTATCTTTTACCTTTACCCCAGATTATCACTTGGTTAAATTCAATTGACAGTGAAAAATTCATCATTACAATTTGCAGTCAGTGATAGTAACAGTTACTATTAGTTGTAAGTTATTGATCTGATTACCTTTTTTTTATTTACTTTTCTGCTCAGCAACTGATGTTTTAATATGATGTCTCAGTTTACATTTATTTTCCTTGCTTTTTCTCACAAACTTCGGATGATTTCAAATTATCGGCATAATTCTTCAATTATTTTTTAGTTACCTTTCAAGAGTTTTTGAATTATTGAATATTTTGAATTATTTCATTTGTATATAAATATTGCGGGTATTTATTTCATTTCTAAGATTTGTTAATTTCTTCTTTAATTTATTATATTATATTGTACTATTTCATAATTTATTTAATTTCTTTAATTCAATTATTATTAGTATTATTATTATACAATTATTATATTATAAAAAAAGAAAATAAAAATGGCTGGAACTAAAGTATTTCCAAAAATCAAATCAGTTAAAACATACCTTTTATCAGGTAAAGGTATTGGTGGTGATTATCATAATGTTGAAGGTGGTCATTGGTTAATTGATAGTGATATTGCAAATCCAATGTCAAAATATCCTGAATATAGAAAATCAAGAACTTCATGGGGTATTAATGTTTTAGGATCATTTTGTGTTGAAGTTGAATCAACCGATGGTACAAAAGGTTTTGCAACTGGTTTTGGTGGTCCAATTGCTTGTTGGATTGTTCAAAATCATTTCTTAAGATTTTTAATTGGTTCAGATCCAAGAGATTTAACATTATTATGGGATAAAATGTTTAGAGCTTCAATGTTTTATGGTAGAAAAGGTATAACAATTGCTGTGATTTCTGTTGTTGATTTAGCTTTATGGGATTTATTAGGTAAAATTAGAAATGAACCTGTTTATAAAATGATTGGTGGTGCAACAAGAGAAAGATTAGAATTTTATTGTACTGGTTGTGATCCAGAAGCTGCAAAACAAATGGGTTTTTGGGGTGGTAAAGTTGCTTTGCCATTTGGTCCTGATGAAGGTCATATTGGTTTAAGAAAAAATATTGAATTTTTAAAAAAACATAGAGATGCAGTTGGACCAGATTTTCCATTAATGGTTGATTGTTATATGGCATTAAATGTTCCATATGTTATTGAATTAGTTACAAAAACAAAAGATTTAGATATTAATTGGTGGGAAGAAGTTTCACATCCAGATGATTTTGATGGTTATGCACAAATTAAATCTGCATGTCCATGGATGAAATTTACAACTGGTGAACATGAATATACAAAATATGGTTTTAGAAAATTAATTGAAGGTAGAAATTTAAATATTTTACAACCTGATATTATGTGGTGTGGTGGTATGACAGAAATTTTAAAAATAAGTCATCAAGCTGCAGCTTATGATATTCCAATTGTACCTCATGCATCTGGTCCATATTCATATCATTTTGTACTTTCTCAAGAAAATACTCCATTCCATGAATATCTTTCAAATTCTCCAGATTCAAAATCTGTATTACCAGTATTTGGTGCTTTATTCACTAATGAACCAGTACCAGTTAAAGGTTATTTAGATGTTTCAATATTTAATGATTTGCCAGGTTTTGGTTTAATTTTAAATCCAGAAGTTAAACTTATTGATGCCGAAAATATTTTATCTCCATCTCCTCAAAAACCATTGAAAATTGAAGAAGTTAAAGAAGCTAAAGATGAAGAATAAATTCACTCATTCTTTTAGTTTTTCCGATTTTCAGGTTTTTTTCAGTTTTTCCGATTTTACTTTTATCCGAAATTACATTTTCAAACATTTTCGTTTTTTCTATTATTTTTGTTTTTACTATTAGTAGCTACTATTACTACCCTTGATGATTTCATAACGTTTCTTAACTAGAGTATATATTTTTTTAGAGTTTTTAATTAAATAAATCTTTTTCAATATTTCTTCATAAAAAATAACAGCTTTTTACCAGCATAAATAAAGAAGTATCGTTATCGTTAGCATCATCCTCTGGGTAAAATCACCCTGGGTTCGTTTTGTGTTTAATTCTTTAAAATTCTGAGGTGTTTCGATGGTTACCCTACTATAACTATTTTTACCGTTACTGCCGGCCCATTCCACTGGTTCTGCGCCGGTTTGTGTTTCCCCCGCTGAGTTTGCGCCGTACGAATCACTGGCTGAGGTTTTCAGTGTGAAGGTTAATAATGACTGGGCTACAGGACTGGAGAATATTTATTCGATGAATCAAATACCGAATTAATCAACAACACCTTTATTAATTAAGATTCGAATAAATAAATCAACGAAGAAAATGATTACAGTAATGAATAATTAATGATTGAATAATATTGAATAATAATTATGAATACTTCAAAGAATAGTTCAATGATTTCAAACAACTTATTTATTTACTTTTCTTACCCATGAGAATTAATCGAAGTAGACAAATCAATTCTTAATTTTATATAAATTCTTCACTTTTAATCTACTGGATAAATAAAGAATATTTATATTTTATCATTAAAATTGAAATTATTATTTAAACTTTTCTTAAAAATTCATTAAATTCAAAACAATGTCAGATTCAACAACAACAAGTAATAAACCATTTGATGTAATTGATTCTCATATACATTTATTTTCTTTTGAAAATAGTGTTGATTTAGCTTGGATGACAAATGATAATCCTGTTTATGGTAAAGATCAATTAATTAAAGAATATTTAATTGAAAATACAAATGAAAAAGTAAATAAAAAAGGTTTAATTTTTATTGAAGTTGATGTTAAAAGTTCTTCGAGTAATTTAATTAATGATAATGAAAAAACTGGTTGGAAATTACCTATTAAAGAATTCCTTTATATTTTTAATAATTATATTAAAAATTCTAATAATCCTTTTGTACTTGGTATAATTCCATGGGCTCCATTACCACAAGGGAAAGAAAAATTAATTCAATTTTATAATATTTTAATTGAAAAAAGTGGTGATAATGAATCTGATCAATTAAAATCAAAAAATTCAATTAAAGGTTTTAGATATCTTTTACAAGATAAAAAGCAAAATGTAATGTTACAAAATAATTTTATTGAATCTTTAAAATGGTTATCTGAGAAAAATTTAATTTTTGATGTTGGTATTGATTTACATAATGGTGGTCTTTGGCAATTTGATGAATTTAATCAATTAATGTTAAAAACTAAAAATCTTAAGTATATTTTAAATCATTTAACTAAACCTGATTTAACTATAAATATAAGTGAAATTTATTCAAATTCAAAATACTTATCTTGGAAAAACTTTATTACTCAGATTTATCAAAATTCAAAAAAAAATAATAATCAAATTTATATTAAATTAAGTGGCGGCTTTTCTGAATTATCTGATGATGTTATTCAAAATTCAACTAATGATCAAATTATGCAATATATTTTACCTTATTTTGAAGTATTTATTAGATTATTTGGACCAAATTATATTATTTGGGGTAGTGATTGGCCCGTTTGTAAATTTAGGGATGATTCAAAAACTGGTTTTAATAGATGGTTTGATATTTCTGAAAAAATTTTAGATCATTTTGATTTATCCGATTCTCAAAAAAGAGATATTTTTTATAAAAATTCAATCGATGCTTATAATTTATAATTACTGTTTTTATCCTTTTTATTTCATTAAATTTTTTTCCTTTCCTATTTTTCATTTTTTTTATCAGCTAATGTCTTATGAATAAACACCAATAATGGTTTAACCTCATTTTACAAATATATACAAATTTTCTTTGCACTACAGTAGCGCCACCAATATTATATACTCAGTTTCCTAATCGGGATGTTAATCATTTTAAAACCCTAGGAGTTTTGATTCAAATAAAATTAAGATTAACAAACAAATTATATATAATTTCCTCACCAGTTTTAAATGTAAATTATAGGACCCAAATAAAGTAAAAATCTTTAATAACTTATAGTACTAACATACCATCATTTATTTATCTTCGGTCCAAAGAGTCCACTTATGTAAGAATTGACTAGTAAGTATGATATCTTTCAAAGTTTAAGAATTTTAGCATGACTAACAGAATAACTAATAAGGCTCTTTTTTTTGTAACTAAAAATTTATTTGTAAACCATAAAGCGCTGCTGATTTTTGTTATCTAGCCAATTAGGCACAATTATTGTACTGCAAAAACTTTTAAATAAGGTTTCTTCTAGAAAGACCAATATAAAAGAGAAGCAGGAATCACAATAGTTAAAAGAATAAGAAAAACCACACAAAATCTGCCTTAATTTGAAAAACTGTATACTAATATCTAAAAATTCTTTTCATTTTTATCTGATTAGCTTTAATGAGTTTTCCTTTTCTTTAATCCATGAAAAATAAAAAAAGAATCTAAATAAACACCGTATGATTAAATAAGCAAACAAGGGAAACACATTTTCACAAGGACCAAAAATAATGCAAGAAAAATTCGCCTAATCCTGACTAGAAATTATCTGTAAAATAGGATCAGCTGTGATATTATCTTTTTTTTTCAATTCCATAAACTGATGTTTGAAAATAGGCCTTTTTACCTCAATAAGAGTTTCTTCTTCATTATCAGAAGATGAGTCGGGTATACAATATGGATCATAGTCATTGCAGGGCACAACTTTTACTATGTTGATTTCATAATTATTAGACTTGAAAAGATCACATTTCGAAAGGTGTCCTTTAAACGTTACAACGTCTTTACGGTAATTCAAAGAAATATTAGTATTAGCGGATCCCAATGAAATTGTGTAAGGTAATTTTGCCGTTTCAAAAATATCATCATCAGAGTCATCACAATCACTAAATACTTCAATTGAATCGATATCCTTTCCGTTTATTTTACTTGATTGTTTAATTTGAGATGTTGAATCTTTATCAGGTGGAAAATAAGGAGAAAAAATAGGTTCATTTGATTCTTCCTTTTCCAATACTTCTTTGTGTGCATCCTTTTTGGAAGCACTCTCTTCGATAGGATTTTTTTTGAAGGCTTCAACAATGCAACTTATATTTTTGATATAAGAAGATTCTTGTTGAGATTGAAGACCTTTAATTCTCATGCTTGTGATTTGAGCACTTGTAGTAGTTGGAATATAAGCAAATGAGCAATGATTTCCATCATTTTCTTCATAATTTTCTAATTTTTTGCAGGGATTTTTGGATACATTGTCTAGAATATTTGAATTTTGTTCATCAATACCTATCTTTTTTTTGATCTGACTGGGAAGAAATAGAGAATTTTCATTTTCGCAAAGTTGAGATAACGCAGGAGTATTAGTTTTAATACTAGGGAGCTTTGTAATTTTCTCTATATTAGCAAAATCGAGCTTTCTATTAGATTTTTGTAGATTGAAACATTTTAAATCAGCTGGAACTTTTATTGGAGAAAATCGAGGAGATGAGGATGGAACAACTTCTACGTTTTGCTTTTTTGGTGTGTTATTAGGGATTATTTCTTGAACAAGTTCTTGTTCGTTAGTTTCCAGGGTTTGATTTGTGCCTTTAAATAATTGTGACATTGTTAATAAATTCGGCACTTCAAGGTAGCTTTCATCATATTCATTTGTATTTTCATCATCATCAGCATTTCGGTGATCCTCCAAATTTTCATTAATTTTTTCGTTTTTATACGAATTAGCTTCATTTTTACAAGGTTCTATATTCACCTCAGAAGAAAGATCATAAAGGAAAGCTAGTTCATTATTGCTTAATATTGAATCAGGAGGACTTCCCGCTTGTGACCACATAAACACATGCTGGCTATTATACAATTGTGTTGAATTATTTTCTTCATAGAGCTTATTTATTTTCTGAAGAGATAATTTGGTTTTAGTTGATAAATTTGGAAAATTTAGCTTTATTGTTTTTAAAATATCAGTCCACTCTTCTGAATTACAATATAACGATTTAGATAATTGTGAATAAGACTGAGATTGAGATTGAAAAAGGTCCTGAGATTGAGATTGGGAATTTCTAGAATTATTTGAATATATTCTATTTTCTAAGTTTGTTATGGTATTTAAAATTAATTTTTTTTTATTTTTCTTGTTTGATGTTAATAATTTGATTATTGAAATATTTGCATCATATTCTTCTTTTTGTTTTTGCTTTTTAAAATTCTCTTGAAGATTTACTGAAGATTTTTTAGAACGTTGATTTCGAACATGTTGAGTTATTGATTTTATCTTATTGTTGATTTCTTTAATTCCCTTTCTTTTTCTTTTATTTGATGTCTCTATTTTTCTAACTTTAATAGCTAGTCGTGAGTCTTCATCACTACTCACATCATCAGAATAGCAAGAATCATTATTGTCAGTTGCATTTTTCGATATTTTTTTTTTGATCAGTTTCCTATTATATCCATATTTCTTTATATTTTTTAATTTTTTTGAAGTTTCCTCAACAGCTTCAAACTCGTCTATATTGCTTTGAATTTGAGTATTAAACATTGATAAGTATTGCACAGAAAATCAAAATACATTGAAATCACATATATTAGAATATTTGTTCATAAAAGAAGAATTGACATAAACACAAATTAAGCACCAATTTTTGTCCAGCGAACAAATGCTTTTTGTCATAGAACCAGATTCTTGCTCCAAAATGAAAGTGGTTGAGTCAGTCCAACACAGAAACGCGAAAATACAAATAAAGTTCCGGTCAGTCAAAAAGCATTTTTTACGTGTCCGCAAGTTTTGCCTAAACTTTTAAGAGCCATTGAGCTATCGACGGTTAATACAACTGTGATATTCTGGAGAAGGGATTTCAGTTTTTAGTAGACAGTTAAAAGATATACTATAATTCCTTTATAATTCCCAGCTTTTGATAGCATACATACTACATGATGAAAACAGCTAGCTATAGAAATCTAAATTAATAAACTATATTATATTTATTAAATTTGTAAACAATCATTTTTTATTCATTTATTATCCTGCAATATCAAAATTCCAAATGTTTTCCGAGGGCCAGGCAAAACTACTAATAATACACTGAACTATCCATTCCCAATCAATCAAGCTTATTTTGATAGCTTCCCCATTTAGTTCTTTTTCATTTTCAGTCTTGATTAAGTCCCCATTGGAGACCCCTCCCAATCTTATGCTAGACATACTTACTCTTTTATTTTTTGATTTTGCTCTAGTTTTAATCTTGGATGATTTAGTATAATTTTTGAGCTTATCATTATCTTCCGTGTGAAATACTTGTAAATTATCATATAATTTCTGACTACTCTCATAATCGTATATCAAAATATCAGGCCTTTTGTCTAGATATTCTTTTTGCGCCATTATATCTTTGATTACACTAATTATCTCCCTATAAATGAGTTTCTGAATTCCTGTCTTTTCATTCTTTATATATTTAATTTCTCGAGCACCTAAACAATGTAGTAAAAAATAGGCAATAGACGGTTTACTTGTTAACATTATAATTGTTTTACCTTTCAAAACATCGGATCTGTTATTTATCTGATTAGATAAATCAAGAACATCCTCTTCAAGAAAATGTTTTTGAAAATTGAAAATATCAATACTTTGTGTACAGTTATTAACTTTAGATTCACCACTTGCTAATAAATATTTCACCCAAGTATTTTTCAAAAAGTGGCCTTGCTGTATGCAATCTCTAATAAAATTAGTCGATAATGCAGGCCATCCAAGAGCAAGACATTCAAGATATTTTGGACTTCTACAATAATTTTTTGAGATAACACCTCCGAATTTATATTCTTTAAGCTGCTCGTTTAAAACTAATCCCAGTTTCTTTTTATCTAAATCATTAAATACATCTATTCCTATATGGAATCCATCATCCAAAATAGCTCCTCCATTACTGATAATTGATTCTTCTAAAATTTTCCTTTCTTTATCTTCTGTAGAACCTGTAATACAAAATACACAACTACTAAATATCTTGCTCCCATTTAGATTTTCTCCTTTTTTTATAGGACTCAAAAAATCTCTACTCATAGGGTTAGTTCCAATAAAAGAAATAGCTGACATAAAATTTGGCATATAATTATTAGAAGATGTGCGTTCAGATTTTGCAGACTTTGAATTTTCAATCAATTTCAAAGTTTCTCTTTCAGTTTCTTCTTTCATAGTAAAACTAACTTTTCGTTTACTCCAAAGTTGAGGTGTTAAATATATATCAGCTAATGAACGCTCAATTTCCAAGCATGTATCATCAATTTTATTTCGTTTTAATTTTCTTAAAAATACTGTATCAAAGCCTCGTATACACCTGATAACTTTATCTTCTTTCATGGAATTTGCTTTAATATTGCATTTTAATCCTGAAACCAGAAAACTATACTTACTATTGAAAATTTTCACAACATCTCCAATTTTGATATCTAAAACTGAATAAATATCTGTCTTTTTAACAATTGCTGAGGTATCGAAAAATAAAAGATTGAATGTAAGATTCTCCAACTTTTCTAAAATTATGGCAGGATAATATCTATAATCATATAAACACCAAACCCCTTGAGTGAATTTCATATCTTCTGCTTCTAAATTTAATTTTAGTTCTTTTCGAAGAGTAAACTTGGGATACTGCTCTAGATAGGAAATTCCTGAAAAAGAATTGTTGAGTATATCTTTTTTTGATTCAAATGATTTTTGCTTTTTAAGGGCTTGCTTCGTTGAACTGTCGGTATTTGATGTTGAATTTGAGGAGTATATAATTTGTCTTTTACGTTTCTTGAAAGTAGAAACAGGTAAGTTATTCAACTCCTGTATATCTGAATCACTGCTTGAAACATTTGCAGAATTCAATCCCTTTCTGAAATCTGATTTTGGTTTTAGTATAAATGAGGTATTAAAAATATCTTTATCTAAAGGTAATTGCTGTTCAGCGTCTCCCACTTCCCTGATATTATCCAAAAGCCCCAAATTAAATATTTGAGTACTATCAGGAATGAAATTTTGGGTATTTCCTTCGGAGTTTATATATTCATTGCTTTTATCTCTTGAAACTTTTTTAAAAAAGGGTGCTTGTTGGTCTAAATCTGGACTTGGAGATCTTGATTGCAATTGAGAATCCATCACTTGTGTATCAACTACCTGGGTATCAATCACCTGAGTATCTATCACCTGCAATCTTGTTCCTTTAATGTCTGGCTGTATCGGTTCCATTGAGATGATACTGTTTTCTATAAGTTGAGTATCACCAACAGCCTGACTTAAAATAGGAAATGCAAATTTACTATTAATAGCATTTGTACTAGCATGTAACTCAACATGATTAATTGCTGAAACATCTAAAGTTATTGGTGATGAATGCAAACTTTTTTCTTGCTTTCTAGGAGTACTTTCTGCTATATTCTCGTTATTTAATGAAACGATGGGTAATTCGATTTTCTGGGTCTCATCAATATTATTTGGTATATTCCACTGAGAAAAAGATTGGATTTCTTGGGTGTCATGTTTTCTCAGAAATTGCAGTTTATATTTAGGAAGACTATCTTCCACTGGATCAAATAAATTTGTGGCAAAATTTTCATAATCATCTGGCGAATCAGCCTTCTCTTGACTGCCTGAATTTCGAAACTTTTTGTGGCCCGAAAAATATTTCTCTTTCAATGGTAAACTAAATAGCCGGATTAAGTCCTGATCCTTTGTCTGGCTATTGGAAACATTTCTTGCTGTAAAAGCACTCGAAGTAGAATCCAGTTTCTGATTCAAATTCTGGGTATCAAACTTAAGGCTTGAATCATTTTTGAATGCAGAGTTCTTACTGAAAGATAAAGTGTTGTATCGAGTGACATTATCAGAATCCTTTTGGGTACCATCTAAAATATTGATTTCGTTTTGTTTTTTCTTTAAATAAGACAATATATCCCCTAATTCTTTCGAATTCTTTCTAGTAGAACTAGAATCTACAACAACATTTTTTTTAGTCATGACACTGGGTGAATCTTGCTCTCCTCCTTGGAATGGATCTTTCAATTTGCTTAACCAAGGAGTTTGGGATGCATTTTGAGTCCCCTTATTTTCCATTTTCTTATCCGATTCTAGAACTGAGGTATCAAATGGATTTGCGAGCTTACTTAGCCATGGAGTCTGACTTTCAGTATGCAATTGAGGTTGATCAATTGCTTTTTTAACATCAGATTCACTCTCTGAAGCGTCGAAGGGATTTTTAAGTTTATTTAAACATGGAGTTTGACTGTCTTTATGAGGCAGACTCTCACCATTGAGTTGAAGGAGAAAGGTTTTATTTATATTGGGAGTCTGTATCTGGGATTCCTGACTTATATTTTGAAAATTTGATTTTGAAAGAATGTTCTTTGAAATAGGAGCATAATTCTTATTCATAAATGGGGTTTTGAAAGTTGATTGATGTTCATTGTTAGCTTGTCGAAATTTTGAGGAAGTTTTGCTTTGAGGCAAATCGATTAGTTGCGTATCATTAAATATACGTTGGGTATTATTGTTTTGCTCCTCATTCATTACTGGAATGTAACTACAATACTCTTCCCATTATTTAAAAATAATTGTTTACTAGTTTCTATTTATTGATATTATATGATACATTAATATTACATAGATTGATTATTACCGTTATTGTATGAGAGCAACAAAGAATTCGTTGATATTAAAAAAAACAACAGTAAGCAAAAAATATTGGTAAATTTTTTTTTTTGGAGATAGAAAATTTATTTGTGTTCGAAGAAAAAGAAATATTTACATAGCTCCCTCAATACATCCGGCATCCACATATTACTATTAATTTGAGGATCTATGCCTTCTCCTTTACAAGCATTTTGTGGTCTGAACAAACACGTGCTATACTCTAGAAACTAAAGCATATTATGAAAACATTTACATGTCGAACAACGTAAATACCCATTTTTTTTGCAAAATAGTAAAACAGTAAAAATATGAATTATGCGCTTAACAGCAAGGCACAGATCCTTAGATTAAAGAAATACTCGTTTAGGTTTCAGGAGGTGCTTGTGAGTTTGACCCAGGCCCAGAAGAATAATATAATGGACACATCTTTTTATTAGTTTTAATATGACCAGTTTCACCACATGTAGCACATTTCCTTTTGGTATTTCTCCCCTTCCCTATTCCTTTCCCACTCTTCATAGACTTATCAATTCCATCTCTAGAAAAGGTGCTGCCATCTTGCGTTATTTCAGCCGAACTAACAAAACTTTCTTCGGCTGGAGTGTTCATAAAAGAGGCATTAGGCGTACTAGCAACCGAATGATTAGTCTTTATTACATTTACAGGCTTTTCTTTTTTCTTTCTTCCTCTAGCGACAGCAGGACCCTTTTGTTTTTGTTCGGCCTCGAGGTTGTCTATCTGCTGCATTAATATTTTCATTTCCTTTGCATCAGTGGGAGCCTTTGCTTTAGTCAAGTCGCAATCTGAAAAGTCAAAAGAGCCATGACCTCCCTTCGATGAAAGTAATAGCAACTTTTCTTGAAATTGTTCCTCTTTTCTCAATAAATAAGCGTTGATTATTCTTGCATCTTTTATAATTTCTATTTTACGCTGAAGCACGCCATTACGGTCTCTAACCATTCTAGTAATTTTTAAAACTTTATTATTTTTTGGATCAGTCTTCCAATAGTTTTCTTTATCAAGCAGCCTAACTTGACTAAGTTGATTGTTAATTATCTCCTTTTCATTATCATTACTTAAAGTGTTTCTTTGAGTATCCCACACCCTTTTAATTTCATCATCATACGATTTCTGTTGAGAGGCAACATTATAGCTATGTCCAACTTTATTTTTTGAATTATTATTTGATTTTCCATTTGATCCCGGGGTTCCTTGCATAGGGCTGGAAACCATTTCATCCAAAGTTTTAAATCCTCCTTTCATCGAGGTTTTTAAAAATGAAATCCCTTCGGAGACACCAGTAGGATCTGCTTCTCCATGAATTTGTAACATTGCTTTACCTTGGGTTGCAATAATAAAATTTTTGGTTAAATTCCATGGTGATTTTTCTTCTTCTTCAAGTAAAAGGTTCTTGGTATTATTATCAGTGTCAGACTCCCCTTTACTAAATTTCAAAGCAAGTTGAAGATCATTAATCTGAGTAATTGTAAACTTTTGTTCAGGATTTCTCAAAAAAGAATTTCCATTATTATCATTGACAAATTTAATAAGTTTTGAAAAATTATTCAAATTAATTCTTGAAGAGTTATATAATAAAGAGTCTTCAATATATTGCTGCCCAACCTGCATGCTTTCTAGAAGAGTTATGTCTTCAGGTTTAATCATAGATCTGATTTCATTAAAGTTTGGAAGAACAACTTCTGTATTTTTTATTTTCCAATACCCTTGGTCTTCACCACTTCTTTGATATTCCATGAATTCTTTTAATCTTTGCCTGTTTTGCATATCATTTTGATCTGGAAAATGAACGGCTATATCACCTACCTTCAATCTTTGTCCATCACTTTTATTCAATGCTCTAAATACAATCATTTTAAGTCTATTTTTGGAAACAGCGGTAACTTTTCTTGAATGAGGAGAAGGTATTTCTACAACTGGTAACTCTTGCCCAACAACAAATAAGAATGGGATTGAACGAAGAAAATACTTGGAGTTTGATGAATATTTTTGCCTAATCAAAAGAAAGTCTGTAGACTTAGCATCATGCTTGAATATTGGAGCTCTAATCAATTTATTATATAGAGTAGGAACAATTTGACCACTTTCTACAAGTCCAAAGTTCCAAAATGGTGATCTATCTTGAATTCCTAGTACCTGAGTTTCACCTACAGGTAATTTTGGTCTTTTGGAATCATCATTGAAAGCTTTTCTATAATAGTTGATAATCTTAGAAGACATTCCAAATTTATTTAGCACTAAAGGCATTTCTTCAGAATACTCAAGAAGTACATAATTAAGACTATCAGCCAAAGATAAATCCACAGTAGTTGAGAAAATTTCATTTATACTTTTATTCTTAAAAGTTTTCCTCTTTCTAAGTTTTACCTTAGAAAATTTCATAATTGTATTTGATCGGATAATAAACCTATCTCTATGAAAATATCTCATTTGTTGTTTAGTCAACTTAACAGGATAATGTGGAGATTGTAATTTCAAAGCTGGCATTCCATGATCTATTTGCAAATTTCCAATCAAATTTCTAACTTTGCTGTGATAGTTTTCGTTTAGTATTGAATATTGGGAATCATTGGAGAAATTAAAACGTAATAGCAACTGCTTTTCATTAGTAGGGATTTGAGCTATTTGTTTTGCCTTTGACATATTTAACCTTTTAGAAATATTGGAATAACCAGTTATTTGAGTACCATTGAATAATAATTCGGGATCATTTAAGTCTAATTGC
Source organism: Ascoidea asiatica (assembly GCA_001600695.1). Taxonomy (NCBI): domain Eukaryota; kingdom Fungi; phylum Ascomycota; class Saccharomycetes; order Ascoideales; family Ascoideaceae; genus Ascoidea; species Ascoidea asiatica. The sequence continues at coordinate 1,810,412 of BCKQ01000003.1, read as the reverse complement.
AATTTAAACTTCTTTTTTGCAGGTTGAAGATACTCAAATGAAGAAGCTGAGTAACTGGATTCTTTTATATCATCATCCGATTCAGTTGAAGTAGAATCGTCGAGAGGAAGCAATAGGTCATCGCTTTCATCAGTACTAATTTTATCATCATAAGGAAAACTCTCAATTTTCTCAAAACCTTCTTTTGTTATACTGGAATGTGTTTCTAATTCAGTTTCAGAATCACTTTTTCCTATTATTGAATCATAATCCCAATCGGTGGTAGCTAATATTAAGTCATTCTCAATTATATTATCAAATTTTTTCTTTTGCTTAAAGCTATCATCTGGATCGTTTATTTCTGCATCTTTATTATCATTAGAATTATTAGGCAAAGACATATTTTCAATATTGATAATTGTTTGGCCTAAATACAGATCATCGTCAATTTGTGGAGTCTGAGTTACTTTCAATTTGGAGGATTGATTAACCCCAAATATTTTAACTTGATCTATAGCTACTTCTATATTGACTTTATTTGGGATTAAAGGTTTTACTATTTTGGGATTATTATTATTGTGTCTGTTCAGGTAAGAGGGTCTTGGTCCAAATAGTGAACTTATATCCAATCTTTTTGATGTCTTATTAAAAGTTGGATGATAAAATTTCAAATAAAAATCATTCATTTCCTTTTCTCGTTGTTGTTTTTTGAGTTTTTTTTGTTTTTCTAGTTCTTCCAACTCTTCTTTTCTTAATTCATCTTCCAGATTATCAGACTTAATAGAAAAAGGATTTATATATGTACTTGAAGATTCCGGAAGATCATCCACTTCTGAACTTAATATTGGTAATGCCAAATGACCTAAAGAATCTTTATTGGTAGTCTCAAAGTCAAATTCCAAATTATCAAATTCATTAAAATCTCCATTTATTAAAAGATTATTCTGAATGTTATCAGCATTCATACTGCCACCAAGATCTATTTTTGAAAAATCTACCATATTATCCTTTGAATTAGTAATATCATTGAAAAGGCTATTAAATTCACTGGTAGCAGTTTCTGGCCTTGTGGATAATTGATCGAAAGGAATTTTACTGGAATCTCTTATGTCTAGTGCACCATTAGTACTATTCCTTATATCAGGATCATTTACAGATTTATTAAAGTTGGAGTTAAACTCATTGACTCTATTTTTATTAGAATTATTGAAATCACCAACATTATCGCCAAATGCTTCTGTTTGCAAGGATTTAAAAAAATCATTATCGGCATCGTCATCATCATCTTTTTTTATGCCTGACATGTCAATATCATTGTCTTCTTCATTAACCAATTCATCATCAGCCAATTCATCCTCGTCTTCAAAATCAATTGCATCTACAGCATGTTTTGTAGACCCGATATCAACTAAAGTTGTTGGATCAAAAGATGCTAAATTTACACTAGCAGCTGGATCAAAATCATTAACTTGGTTAAGCAAGGAATTAAGAACATCTTCATTGTCATCATTATCTTGAGACTTGTTATTTTTTGAAAACTGCCCATTCATTTAAAACGTTACCTGAACTAATCCTGGGAAAACTATTAAATCAACATAATTATTTTCAAATTACTTTTAAATCACTTCCAATAAAATTAAAGATTTTCTTCTCTTTTTATTTTCACTTAGATAACAGTTATTTCCCAAATAGCAATCAATCGGTAACTTAAATTCAAAATAAAATGGGAGCAAGTCAAATCACAATTCAATACATTGATTATATAATATAACGTGACTCGATCTTTTTTTTCGTTCAACGGTCCAAAACAATTCTTGAGTTTATTGAGAGATTTGAGTAAAACTAAAACTTTTAGCTATTACTCTACTTCAACATGAAGTTTTGAAAATGATTTGGTAAAATAATTACTAGTTTGTTTGTTTTTATATAAACTTTGAAACAATTACTGAAAACTTTGCAATGTCGCGTCATCAATACGATCTAATAATGTGTTTGAAGCAACCAGGAACAAATATTGGGAAGGTTTGTGAAAAATGTGATGGTAGATGTCCTATTTGCGATTCCTATGTAAATCCAACAGAAAAGGTACGAGTTTGTGATGAATGCGCATTTATTAATTCAAAGAACTCAAAATGCATTTTGTGTAATAACCCTGGTGTTTCTAATGCTTATTATTGTTCTGAATGTTGTATGTTAGAAAAAAATAGGGGAGGGTGCCCACGAATTATAAACATTGGTAGCAGTAGAAGTGACCTTTTTTACGAAAAGAAGAAATCAATTAAAAATGATAAAGATATTTAATAAAAAAGGTTATCAAGAAATAAATCTTACTTTATGACTGAAAAATTGTTTATTCAGAAAGCCTATTTAGTTTTTTTTCTGAATCTGGTGCTTTATATCTAAAATCACTTCATCTGGTAGTCTAGAGAAAATCATGCTTTTTCTGCTCAGATTTTGTTGCCAAATTATCTTTGGATGAATTGAATAACCATATAGCATCTAATGCGTAATTCCTTACACTTAAATTTTTAGTTAATTTTTCATCTGAAGATTCATACAAAGTTTCTATTATTTGGAGCTTTTCAAATATTAGTTCGAACTCTTTCGAAAATTCTTCATAAGGTGAATCTTCGATTTTTATTATTTTTTTATAGCTGTCCGTATTAAATTTATATAAAATTCTACCAATGGTTTGAATAGCTATACAACGTTGTGGACTAAATGATGATCTACTCAATCTCGATAGTTCATCTAATGTATATCCAGGTAAATCAGGATGAGAGGAATGATTATATAATCCGTTTTGAAAATTGTCCTGTTTTGTGTCCAAATGACCTTGAACTATTAAATTTCCTTTGAAATCAAATCTTAATTCTTTTACCCCATTATAAATAAATGATTTGTCTTTTTCATCTATATTATCTTCATTTTTTTCAACAGGTTGCATCCATTTTAGTTTTTCAACGTCTTTAGGTAAGTCTGGAAAATATTTTTCGTGCATTTTTTCTTGAAAATTTGGGTCATTTATATCAAGAAATGGACTATCGGAAGTATTATCCACATTTTCAGCACTATCTTTAGAAGGTTTTAAAAAATGTAGGTTTATATTGTCAGATTGTATAAGTTTATTACTATCTAAATCGCTCTTTTGATTCGATTTGCCACCATATGTGTTATTTAATTTCTCGCTATCTTCTTGAAAACGAACAGTCTTTTTATTTGCAATAATTTTATGATCAAATGTTGTTTCATCGCCAATTATTTCTGATTTTTTCTCTTCTTTCAATTCTTTGCCTTGTTTAGCTAAATATTCATCTGCTTTCTTGGATTTTTTGTTCATCAAAAGCTTGATAATATTGGGATCCAAAGTACTCATCAATTCAGCTTTCTCTTTATTAATTTCTTCTGGAGTCATCATGCTTAGCTTCTTTAAGTTTTCAAGATTGATTTTCTCAATCTCACTTAGTTCTTGGTTTTCATTTTCTTGAACAGTAATACTTTTTGACCTGGATATGGAATTTGAGCCTGATGTTGAAGTTATATTTTTCTTATTTAATCTATTTCTCCAATTTGATGACTTTCTAGGTGTTATCAGCCTCTTAGGCTTGGTGTTACTTATTGTAGGTGCCTCAGGTGGAGTGTTTATATCTCTTTCTACGATATCACTAATCGAAAACATATCTTTAATTTTAATACAGCTGCTTCTTTTATTGAATACCAAAAATCTTTTCTTATTGTAAATTGTAAGCTTTACCAAATTTTATTAGTTTTGATTTTTATTCATAAATTCAGTAAGGATCACGTGGTAACATTTTCTGCCGGGGATTGAGATTTATTAATTATTGAGAATAATATTCAGTAGTAAAAAACTGTATTTGCCCTATCAATTACTAAAGTTACCAAATTGTTTATTAGATCAATTGAATAACTCTATTAGTATTTATCATAATTTTTCTGTTTGCTTTTAAATCGATATTATTCTTCATATTAAGGAAGAAGAAGTTTCTGAAACTCAGAAAGAAAATATTCATCAAGCTAAATTCACTACCTCCTAGTTGTTAATTAGGAATTTTTTATTTTTTTTATAAGGAGGCAATAATTTAAAAAGTAAAAAAAAGTGAAAAAAGGGTGGGTAAAAAAATAAAGATATATACAATGTCTATGAGTATAAGCGTTTTAAAAAATGGAAAAATATCAATAAAGAATTTGATAGAGTTTAATTTGCGAAAAAAAATTCCAATTTTGGGGCTTTCTTCACTAAATTCCAAATCAACATTTAATTCATATTCTTCCATGAACTCTCTTTATTCAAGTACTTTTTCAAATTCTTTTATACAGTCACGAAATCTTCATAATCGTAATTTCCATTCATATTCCTTTACTTTCCAGAAGCAGTCTATGCCTGATGATCCTAAAAAAAATCAAGATAAAAAGAACAAAAATGATGACATTGATGATGAAATATTTAAAAAAATTCAGGATTTAATTAATAAATCAAATGCTTCTAAAACTGCTAAAGAATCGGAAGAAGTGAAAAATTCAAAGAAATCTGAGTCTGAAGATAAAAATCAAACTGATGATCTACGAAAACAATTCGATAATAAATCTAGTAATCCATTTTCTAAGTTTAAAATTGAATTTTCAACTGATCCAGAAAAAGCCAAAAAAGAGCTTGAAAACTTAAAAAAAGGTAAAGGTAATGTTAAAGTGTTTCAAATTTCCTTTGTTCAATTAGTTTTTTTCTCTCTTGGGTTTTTAGCATTAATTCAATTCTTAACTATGGGTTCTTCCAATTCAAAAGAAATATCTTTTCAAGAATTCAGATCAAATTTATTAGATAAAAATTTTGTTAAAAAAATCATTGTTATAAATAAATCATTTGCAAAAGTTATTTTGAATGATGCTGGAAAACAAAATTTACCTTTTATTTCAAGCACTGAATCCGAATTTTATTATTACTTTGCCATTGGTTCAATTGATTCTTTTGAAAGAAAGCTTGAAAAAGCTCAAAATGAGAATAATGTTCTTGAAGATTTTAGAGTTCCAATTGTATATATACAAGAAGGAAACCTTTTGAAATCATTGTTTCAATTTCTTCCTACTCTATTAATGATTGGTGGTTTATTTTGGTTAACTAAAAAATCTGCCTCTGGGTTAGGTTCTGGATCTTCTGGATCAGGCGGAATATTCGGAGTCGGAAAATCTAAAGCCAAAAGATTTAATCAGGAAACTGATATCAAAATTTCTTTCAAAGATGTCGCTGGTTGTGACGAAGCAAAAGAAGAAATTATGGAATTTGTAAAATTTTTGAAGAACCCAAAGAAATATGAAAAGTTAGGTGCAAAAATTCCTAGAGGTGCCATTTTGTCTGGTCCTCCAGGTACTGGTAAAACTTTATTAGCCAGAGCTACTGCAGGTGAAGCTGGGGTTCCTTTCTTTTCTGTATCTGGATCTGAGTTTGTTGAAATGTTTGTTGGAGTAGGTGCTTCACGTGTTAGAGATTTGTTTAAAACTGCTAGAGAAAATGCTCCATCGATTATTTTTGTTGACGAAATTGATGCAATTGGTAAAGCTAGAACTAAAGGTGGATTAGGAGGTGGTGCTAATGACGAAAGAGAAACCACTCTTAATCAGTTATTAGTTGAAATGGATGGTTTTTCAACATCCGATCATGTCGTTGTTTTATCAGGTACAAATAGACCAGATGTTTTAGATTCGGCTTTATTAAGACCTGGAAGATTTGATAGACATATAACTATTGATAATCCTGAACTTGAAGGAAGAAAAGAAATTTTCAACGTTCATTTGAAACAGATCAAATTACATAATGATGTCAATGAACTAAATGGAAGATTAGCTGCATTAACCCCCGGGTTTTCAGGTGCTGATATTGCTAATGTTTGTAACGAAGCTGCTCTAATTGCTGCAAGAAAAGAATGTGATGATGTTCAATTAAACCATTTTGAGATGGCTATTGAAAGAGTTATTGGTGGTATTGAAAGAAAAACAAAATTACTTTCTATGGAAGAAAAGAAAGTTGTTGCATACCATGAGGCTGGACATGCTATTTGCGGCTGGTTTTTGAAATTTGCTGATCCTTTGTTAAAAGTTAGTATCATCCCTCGTGGGCAAGGTGCTTTAGGATATGCTCAATATTTACCAGGTGATCTTTATTTAATGTCTGTCCAGCAGCTTCATGATAGATTAACTATGGCTCTTGGTGGTAGAGTATCAGAAGAATTACACTTTTCATCAGTTACAAGTGGTGCTTCTGATGATTTCAAAAAGGTAACTAGAATGGCAACAGCTATGGTGACCTCTTTAGGAATGAGTGACAAGATTGGTCCAATTAATTATGAAAGTAAAAATGATAATGATTTTACAAAACCATTCAGTGAAGAAACTGCTCAAATAATTGACTCGGAAGTATTAAGGATTGTCCGTGAATGTCACGATCGTTGCAAGAAATTACTAGAAGAAAAAGCTGCAGAAGTTGAACTTGTTGCTCAAGAGTTATTGACAAAAGAAGTAATCACAAGAGAGGATATGATAAGATTATTAGGAAAGCGTCCATTCCCTGAACGAAATGATGCTTTTGACAAATATTTAGATAATAAATCTATTTAGAATTGATAGAATATACTTTATTTATAGTATTATTCTTCTGTTATTAAGAACTTTTTATATTTATTATTGGCCTGTATATATATTTATATCATGATAAACAATGAAAAACATGTAATATTACAATTGATAAGACTTTACAATTACAAAACAAATAAAATTATAGAAATAGCATCTATCCTTGTATAAGAAATAGTTTTTAATCAAAGCTGCAAGGCACAGAAAAAATAAAAATAACAAAACATTGATCAAGAAATTAAAATATAAGAAAGAATTTGATTATTAGAAGCAATAATATAACCTCCAGAAAAGCGTTCAACAACAAAAGTAAGAATAAAATTAAAAATTAAGAAAAAAAAAAATTAAAAAGATAATAAAAAAAATAATCATTTTTAAAAAAATACATGAAGAAAGTAAAAACAAAGGTAAAATTAAAAGCAATACAAAGAAGAATAAGCCATCATCGATAATCAGTCACGTCCCCTTATTCTTCTTGCTAATTGTATATCTTTTTGCATAATGGTCACTCTTTTGGCATGAAGAGCACATAAATTAGTGTCTTCAAATAAATTTATTAGAAATGCTTCACTAGCTTCCTGTAATGCTAAAATGGCAAAGCTCTGCCACCTTAGTTGTTCTCCTTCTCCAGTGAACTCACTTGCTATTTCTCTTATCAATCTTGCAAAAGGCAACTTTCGAAGTAACAAATTTGTTGATTTTTGATATCTTCTTATTTCTTTCAATGCAACTGTTCCTGGTCTATATCTCCTGGGTTTCGAAGTTGTGGTATTGTCACTAGTTATTACAGGATCACCAGGCTGATTTCTTTGAACTGACATTTGATCCTGTTCTGATTCTGATTCCGATTCATCATTTGTTTCTCGATGCTGTCGTTCTTTGGATTTACCACTTGTAGTTGATTTTGATATTTTTCCAGATATCCTTGAAGTCTTGGGTGTGGTTCTGCTATGCTTTCGTGGAGTTTTATTTGACGTACTTCTCGCCATTATTATATATTTGTTATTCTTGATGTAATATTTTTTTTTTTATAATTTGTGACCAAAATAGTTAGTTATATTTAAGCGCTTATATTGAGAATTTAGAGTGGTTAAAATTGATAATGTTGAACAATGAAAAAATGGTGTGGCTAGTAATTGTTAATTTGTTATTCCCAATATCATTGAGAGGATAATATCTTTAATTTAATTCGGTTTGCTATTATAATTTATTCTATCTTTTATTCGATACTTTTTTTATTAAAAAAAAATAACTAATTACAATTAGTTATTTCAATTAATTAACGAATTTATTATGCCAAACCACCAAAAATCAATCCGTTTCCTAAAACAGCCCAAAGGTAAACAAGTAATCCTAATGTAAACAGTGAATAGAAAAGTGAAAAAATAAAAATAAAGAAATCCGCGAAAACTAAAAAACTAAAAAACGAAAAACAAAATACGCTCATCAAAGGCAAATTCACTTTGTAAGTTTGTAATTTGCAGTTATCCAGTTTGTGAATAGAACAGAATTTTTGAAGTGAGAGGATTTTTCTATTTATTTGTTCTACAATGAAAATATTTCAAACGTGTAGAAAACATTTACTTACAAGAAAGCAAAAAAACTTTTTCACTTCTTGTTTATAACTACATTAACATATACTACTTGTTCTTTGAATAAAAAACTCACAGTTGGTCGGTTGATTGTATGATTTTGAAATATATAGTATAAATTCTTTGAGAATTCGAAACAATCACTAATGTTTCCTCTTAGCGTGCTTTTTCTCAATACGACGTAACGCTCTCTGCTCATTTTTCATAACACCATCAACCATCTTATACTTACCTTTGACACCTCTGGGCCTTCCAGCCAATCCTTTGTTATTACCACTTGCAACAACCAATGTTACTTTAGGTCTTTGAGCAGGCTTCTTGGTCATTTTTCTTAACATTTTATTGATTTCCTCAGCTTTATCCTTTTCAGTTTTAGATCCGTCATCAACGATTGAATCAGACTTTTTCTTCATTTTTTCAATTCTTCTTAAGGCTCTCATTTTCTTTCTTCCTTGTGCCTCTATTACTTTTTTAATAGGTCTTGTATTCAATGTTCGTAGTTTTTCTTTAATAGCCATAGCTGCTTCTTTTGTAACTGGTTTAGAAATTTTAGAATGCTTCTTTTCATCTTCTACAAACCATTCAGGGACTCCCTCGATATCTCTGAAAGAGTATCTATTATATCCTTGATCAATTAAATCATGTTTAGTAACTTTTCCAAGTGCCACATTATGGGCCAAAGTCATAGCTTCGGCTGTTACTATATTAATCTTTTCTTGATGTGACATGCCTTTTTTCATTTTATTATTGTTGTCATCACTCTCATCACCACTATCAATATCCACGTCTGAATTATGTTCGCTTGATACAACTTCAAATCCTCCCTTTTCTTTTTCATCATCGGAACTATCAATATCCCAATCTGAAACAGTATTTGTTATTTTTCCTTTTGAATTTAGTTCATTACTTTTTTTCTCGTTTGAAATTAAATCAATATTATCTAAATCTTCTGCAACTTCACTAAAAATAGAATTTCCAAACAATAATTCTGCTTTCCTACTTAATTTACTACCAGGCTTGGGTTTTAATGAAGAGACAATTAAATTATCAACAACATTTTCAGATTCATCTTCATTATCACTAATATTATCATTTTCTTCTCCCATAGAAATATTAAAATCAGATTCTGATTCACTCTCACTGTTCTTTTCATCATCTTTATCATCAAAACCTTCAAAATCGGAATCATCTACAGGATTTTGTAATTTCTCTTTGATGGATTGTTTATGCTCTTTGAATCTTTTATACATACCATCCAATTCATCTTCTAAATCATCATCATTTTCATCAACGTCTATTATTTTTATATTTTTGTTTTTCTTACCACCATCTGATAAAGCTATCTGAAACTTTTTAAGTTCTTCAACATTCATATTATCAATATTTATATCTGTATCTAACTGCTGGTATTTAGATTCCCTTTCTAAATCTTCATCAGCAATTCTAATTTTTCCTTTAATTAAATCATTTAATTTCCCAGTTTTTTCAGCACTTTTCAAACTAAATAAGGAAACATCATTTTCAAAAGCTTCAAATCCAATATCAGTTGGATTTAGCATATTCATTTGTAATCTTGTAATTTCTTTCTGCTTGGTTTCATTTTTCTTTCTTTTTTCTCTTTTCCTCTTTGCTTCTTTTTTCTCTTTCAAACCATCTAATTCTTTTTGAATTTGCTCTTCTTCTGTTAAAGGCTTAACTTCAACTTCTAATTTTTCTTTTTCAGACTCATCTTTGATATTCAATAATTTTCTAACAGCTTTTCTCCATGTCAATATTCTTTTGAAATCATTTTTTCCTAAAACTTTCAAATCTTTCAAGCATTCCTTTAATTCCGGGGTAGTTTTTTTTAATCTTTTTATTAGTTTCCAATTTTCATCTTCTGGATCAATTATAAGTTTATTTGCACCACCAATGAAATTTATTGGCTCCTCAGATGTTATAAAGTCCATTACAGGTTCTGCATTAAAAAGAGTATAATCTCCTTCTTGATAACCTTCTCTTCTTCTGACTTTTTTATCAGGATTGAAAACTTTTGCTTCATTATTAACAGGCCCATCTGGTAACTCTTCAAAGACATTCTTGGGATCTAAAAATTTTTGATCTAATTTCTTAGGGGCTTTAAAACCTTTACAAATTACAAAAATTTCTGCAGAAACATTTCTTGAAGCTGGTGGTTTTGTTGCTTCAACTTTATCAAATAATTGATTAAAAACCCATAATAAATTATTATAATCTTTTGATCTGAAAATTTTTGTAACGAAAGTTCCACCTGGAGCTAAATTTTCAACAGCCAACTGTAAGGACCTTAAAGTTAACTCAGATTGAGTAAAAGCATCATGTACCCAATCACTACCAACATTAGGTGCACCATCATGAAGAACAGTATCTGCTTTCCATGTTTTCATATATCCTCTTAATTTTGATCGACAGTCATCTGTTGTTATATCAGACTGAACAGTAATACATCCTTGTAAGTTTCTCATTGGAACGATATCCACACCTATGATCAAAGATTTTACAGGACATAATTGATGAGCAACTTGACACCATGAACCTGGTGCAGCACATAAATCGATAACGACTTTCGACTTTTCCATAAAATGACCATATTTCTCATTTATTTGTAAAAGTTTGAAGGCAGAACGAGCTCTGTAACCTTTTTCTTTAGCCAAGTAATAATATCTATCTAAACGACCTTTACTATTTTTCTTTTCAGCTCTTTTACCCATTTTGAATTAGAAAAATACTTTATCTTAAATGCCTTCAATTCAGAAAGCAAAATAAAGTTGGATAATTTTTTTTTCAATTATTTACAGTATTAGTATCTCCAACTTCAAAATTGTCAAAAGTGAAAAATGAAAATAAAAATAAAATAAAAATATATTTTTTTGATAGTAAAAAAAAAAAACCGCAGACATAAATAGGCATTTACATGCATTTACGGAACCATTTATAAGGATGCATTACGTAAGCTAGTAAATCCTAATTTTTGATTTTTGTCGGTACTTTAACGTTACAGACTATTAGGTCTTAAAATTTATTTATATTTATTGCAATGACAAACAATGAATTAATAATTGATATTAATTTCAATTTTTGCTCTATTTTTATTTTTTACAATTGGAACTTAATCAACATTTGTGATATATTTTGTTTTAAAACTAAAACTGTGAATGCTTCTCATGAATAATGTCTTCTTTATCAATAGATTCGGTTTATTACCAATCTGATAGTTATTCTAACCTTCAAAATCTCAATTCCAATCACAATTCGAATATTAATCATAATAGCCTTCATAATTTCAATTCCAATCTAAATTCTAGTCTCAATTCTAATCCAGTTCAAATTTCAAGTGTTACAACTTCTGATTTACCTATACAAGTTTTGCATAATCCATTATCTTCGCTGTCCTCTTATAAATGTACCCGTTGTAATACCCCTTTTACAATTCATCCTTCATTGATGAAATTATCTCTGGCCCATCAAAATATTTTACTTAATGGTTTATCAGGACTCGAGGTTTCTATCCAAAAGAATTTTGAATCGAGTATTTTATCAAAGTCCTTAAAAACTGATAACCAAGGTGATCAAATTGATAAAAAAAATCTGGATTTAATCAATGTTAAAAATAATTATAATATACCTGATTCCAAATTTTCCATATTCCAACAAGCAATGACACAAAATAGTTTTAATGATCAATCCTTAGATAAAATTACAGTTGATTCAAGCTTAAATAACTCGTTATCTAATCTTAATCCTGATTCTAATGATAGTCCTAATGAAAGTCATAATAACGTTAATAATAAAAATAATAATAGTAATAGTAAACTTTTATTATTGGAAGATCTTTTTGATAAATTGTCTCTGCTTTCTGATATAGATTACCCAATTTGCTTGGATTGTTCTAAAATGTTGACCAATGAATTAAACTCAAAATTACTGGATCTATCAAGTGATAAAAAAACTTATTTGAATTTTCTAAACTCATTGAATAATAATACAAATATTGACAACAACAATAAAGAGAATAATAACAATATATTAGATTTGGATGATATGAATTTAACCTACCAAGATTTAATCAATGAATTGAAAAGTTATGAAATAGAAAATTTTGATTTATCAAATAACTTACTAGTACTAAAGAAAAATTTGAAGTTAATAAATAATAAAAATTTTTTAAAATTTTTAAAGTCAAAAAATTTATTCAATTTTAATTTATCAAATTTGATCTCCAAAAAACTAGTTTTAATACAAATTTTAACATTCAAAAATTTGAATTTGAATAAACTAATTAAATCAAATATAATTAATGATGTTTTTAGTATTTCATATAATGGCTTATTTGGTACAATAAATGGATTTAAATTAGGAAATTTGAAAAATGATAAAGTTCAATGGTTTGAAATTAATTCTGCAATGGGCGAAATTGTTCATTTATTATATTTTATAATAAATTGTACTGAAAATTTAAATTTAAATTTTCAAAATATTACTAATATTTATCAAATTAAACCTTTGGGATCTTATTCAATAATTATTTACAAAAAAAATCAAATTTTAAATTGCTATTCTCATGGAAATTCTCAATTTGAAAGAATTTTAATTTATAAAACTTTTGATTTAAGTTTAATTGCAATTTTGGATATAATAAATAAAATATTCATCAATTTAAAATCAACAAATAATAATTTGAATAATTTACCTTATAAAATTAACATGGTTGATAACTCAAATGTCTCAAACTCCTCAAATTCTTCCAATTCATCTAACTCTACTTTTTCTAATAATAATATAAATGACAATTTAAATAAATTTAATTTAAATGGAAATATTGAAAATTTAAGTGTTAAACTTGGATCAAAATTATATGATAAAGAATGGACAATGGCTTGCAAATTTTTATTGACAGATTTGAAATATATCATAACATTAATAAGTAAGATTAACAAATAGGTAGAACAGAATGTATTAAAAATTTGAAGTTCTAAAGTATTTAAAGGGATTCAAAAGCTTCATTTAATTTATCAGCAACATAAATAATCTCAGCAAATGTATTATAAAGAGGAGTTGGAGCAAGTCTTATGACATTTGGTCTTCTTTCATCACAGATTATACCAAAAGATCTCAAATATTCATTAATTAATTCCATTGTGTTTAAATCATTATTAGATTTTAAAATTTTATTTGAAGATTTATTCAAAGATGGATTTAAAGGGAAAAATAATAAAGAAATTTGAGAGCCTCTTTGATTTATATCAAACGGAGTTATAATAGTGAAAGAAGGATAATCAATTTCATTAATATTTAAAGAATTTTGATAAAATTCGATTGGATTAATAAAAAATTTTGATTTTTTTAATAAATTTAATAAAAAACTTTTTTGTTGATTTGATTTTTTAATCAAATTATCAAAACCAATATTATTAAAAATTTTTAAAGAGGTATGTAAAGAAACAGTATTAATTACAGAAGGATTACTTTGTCTAAATCCTAAAGCATTTGAGATTGGATTAAATTCTTCTTTCATTAAAAATCTTTGATTTGGATCATTACCCCACCAACCTGCTAATCTTGGTAAATAATCTGAATTTTTATTTTCAATATTTTTTGAAAAAAATTTTTGATTTATAAAAATTCCACCAATTGAACCAGGACCTGAATTTAAATATTTATAAGAACAAAAACAAGCAAAATCTACATTCCAATTATGTAAATTCAATTTTACATTACCAACACAATGAGCTAAATCCCAACCAACAATTATACTAAATCTATGAGCAAAATTTGTAATTTTTTCAATATCAAAAAATTGACCAGTATAATATTGTATACCAGGTAAACAAATTAAATAAATTCTTTTATGATTTTCTTGAATATAATCTAAAATATCATTTGTATTTAAAAAAAATTCATTTTCTTTTGGTTTTAATTGTAATAAAAAAGATTCTGGAGGAAAATTTTTGTAAATGGTATTATTGTCATCATTATTATTACAAACTTTTAGTTTAACTTGATTTAAAAAAGCATAATAATCAGAAGGAAAAGCATTTTTCTCAAATAATATTTTATTTTTCTCATTATTTTGGTTTGGATTATAAAATGTAGATAATAAAGAATTTAAATTTGTTGTTAAAGAATTCATTACTGCAATTTCATCAATTTTTGCTCCTAATAAATCAGTTAATAAAGGGGATAAAGGTAAATCAATATCCATCCAACAAGTTTTATTATGTGATTTAAATGGATGATTAAAATGGGATTCAACAGCTTTTTGAGACCAAGCATCTAATTCAATATTTATTGCATTTCTTGTTTCTTTCGGCATTAAACCTAATGAATTTCCACAAAAATAAATTGAAGAAGATTGATTATTTAAATTTTCAGATTGATGCTTGATTGAATCCGTTGGAATTTCTAAAGATTGAAAAGTTGGAATATTAAATAAATGTTTATAATTTGGATATTTAGAATCGAGAATTAAAGCATCTTCAGTATCTTCATCCAACTCAGTTTTTGAAGGCATATTTTTTTGATTTTTAACTGATAATAAAATAAAATGATAATGAAATTGAATATAAAGTTATAATATAAGAATATTATAAATCTAAATATAAGAAAGAAAGAAAAGTTTACTTTTATGCTTTTTTATTTGTGCCTGTAATTTCATATCTTTTAGAGGTTCCTTCAATCTTTTTGGCTCGATTATCGGAAGTATGATTTTCCTAAATTTTAATGCAGCATTGGTTACTGGTCGTATAGCCGGGTCTCGTATAACCGATGATCTGGACTACCAACACAATGGGTAATATATTTCAGCACAGCCTCTTTAAACGCCGCGCTAAGGCTGTATATACAAATATGAATTAAGACCCAGGAGTTTCCAAACCGAGACTTCAATTACCCAGGGAAAAACAATGTCATAGCAACAAGAGAAGATTACAATTTCTATTGTTTGAATGACAGAAGACAGGGATACATCTAAATATAACGTTTAACAGATTTCAATTATCAAATATCAATTAATTATGAAATAAACCAAATACATCAAATACTATGTATTCATGGGTACTAAGTGCAATATCTCAAATGTTTTATTTTCCGCTGTTTCTTTCAAACTGCCAATTCATTAAATCCGTCAGATAAAGTTAGTCGAAAATATGATAAAACACAACACATAATCCAAATCAGCTCATTCATAGTGCTAATATGTGGCGCTTGTTCTGACACTTCTCATGCAGCTGAGTTGGAATTAATCAAAGGACAATTAAAATATTAATCAAAATATTGTCTAAAATACTTATAAAAAGGTAGTTAAAGGGTAATTAAGAGGTAATTAAGAGAAAAATGAAGTGAGGGGAGACACGTCTGTTTCCCAAGAGATTAATATGAGCTGAAATTGCGTAATAATTTTTATCGCAGCTTCAATTTCGGATTCAACTGCAGCAGAAACAACGGGACGTCGCAAGTGCCAGAGGATCATTGAAATGGAGGATTTCAATTAGCAGAGGGTTTATTTCTACACACGCCAAAGACCAGCAGCGAGGAAGGTTCAACAAGGAAGGTGCAAATGTTTCTTTTTCTTCTTTTTTTTCCTTTTCTTCTGTTGTTTTTGGGAAATTGTTTGCATTGTTTGCTTTCCTTCTTTTGCTTCTTCTGCTTCTGCTCTATATTTGCTTTGGGATTCAAATTCTCTGCTGTTCTTAGTCTTGATATATAAACCCTCCCTGTCCTTCGTGGTGCTTTTTCTATTGATTCTGCTGATTCTTCTTTTTCTTTCTCCTTTTTCTTCTTATCAAGTATCCTTCCCTTAAGGATACAAATAATAAGTTGATTACTTTTACAAAAAATCTATTTATCAATCTCATCATTCTTATAATCATTTTCTGCCTCTGATTCGTCTGTTTCTGTTTCTTATTCTTGTTATTCTATTTTTTTCTCTTTTGTTCGATTCCTTTTTTTTTGCCTTTTTCTGTTTTTTCCTCCTTCACATTAAAAAATGTCTTCTCAATTACTTGATTCCCAATTAATCAATTCCCAAAGTATTATTGATTTCGACTGTAATATTATTCATAATCTTCCACAAAATGATCACTTTAATGAAAATTCTTTTGGTACTATTATGGATACAAATACAAAAGAAAATAATATAAAAGAAAATTCAAATAAGAATTCAGGTGAAAGTTCAATGAAAGATTCAATTGAGAATAAAAATAGAAAAAAAATTAAAAATAATCAATCAAATTCTCATTTACAAAATTTGTTAAAATTGACAAATAATTTCTTAAATTCAAATTCTTCAAATGATTTAACTAATTTATCTTCAAATGATATTGAAAATTTGATTAATAATTCAATTAGCAATTCAATCAGTAGTTCAATCAATAATTCTATTGATAATTCTATTGATAATTCAATTGATAATTCAATTTTTTCTAATATTTCAAATATATCTTTATTTAATAATTTATCTTCTTCTACCATAACTAATTCAACTACAATAATTAGACCCTCAAGTTCTTCAAATTCAAAAACTATTAGTCCAACGGCCTTATTCATTGATACAGTAACCAATAATAATATCAATAATAATATAAACATTAACTCATCTTCAATTTCAAATTCAAATTCAAATTCAAATTTAAATACAAATACAAATACAAATATCACTAATTATAATAGCAAACATTTTACTTCTAAATCTCCAATAAATTTAGATAAATTTAACAATATTAATGATATTAATAACGATCTTAATAATTTTTGTAATAATAATGATATTGATAATGACCCTCACTTATCTTTTTTCAAAAATATTAATCAAACAAGTCAAGAAATTTCAAATCTTTTAAATCAAAATAAAAATTTTTATTCAAGTGATATTTCAATAATTTCAAGTGATGATGATATTAATATTGATAATAATAACAATAACGGCAATCATACTAATAGTAATAACATAAATTTTACTAATGAAAATATTATGATTATAGAAAATGATTATGATACTGATTATGAAACTGATTATGAAAATTCTAATGAAAACTTTAACTTTAATATCAATAATAATATCAATGATAATATCAATGATAATATCAATGATAATTCAAATGATACTATCAATAATAATATTATAATTGAGAATAATAAAAGTAATAATCATAATAGTGATAATCATGACGATGATGATAATATTAATAAAAGTTGTGATAACAATACCAATAACGATAACAATAACGACGAAAATGAAGAAAATAATGGAAATAACGATAAAGATTATAAAGATGAGAACGAAGAAGAAGAAGAAGATGATGATGATGAAGAAGATGATGAAGAATTGGAAGATGTTTATAATTTTGTAATCAAAAATCAATCAATTCAAGTTCCCAATGCTTCTAATATTCATAATATTAATCAATTTGATATAATTGATAATAGTGAAAATGTTAACGATAGTCCTGATAATTCTGATGATAATATCGATGACAATATTGATTATAATATCGATGATAATGATTATATCAATTCAAGTGATGATAATGAATCCATGGATTATATAAATGATAATAATAATATCAACTCTTCTCCTATAAATCATTTAAAATATAAACAAATTATTAAATCACCAATTAAATCTAATACTTACCCAATTTTAAATGACAATTCAAGCAGTGATATTGAAAAAAATAAAATCAAAAATCCTCTACGAAATTCTATACAAGAAGAAAAGAAAGTTTTAGAAAATACTATTGATAAGCCTTCACAAATATTTGTTACTTCCCTTCCTCAAGGTAATCAAAATAGTGAAAACTTGAAAATAAAACCAAATTCCCAAGAACTTATTGAGAAAATTATTAAAGATGATGATGAAATTGATCATGACCATGAAACTGAATCTGGAAATGATACTGACAATAAAGATTCAGATTATGAATTAGAAAGTTCATCTAGTGAGGAAGAAGATTATAATCATGTGGTATATTTATTACCATCTTCTTTTAGAACTAGATCAAGATTAGCTAAAAGTAAAATGCTTAAATTTGATGATAATCTTAATTACGTTTCCGACTATAATAAAAAAGATTATGCTAAGAAATTAGATCAAGCGAAATTTTCTTCCAAGAATAATAATTTTTTTACAGTTGATATAAGTTCTGGTTCTAGATCAATATCAAAATCGAATCATAATGAAGTTTCTAATAAGATTACAAAAAAAAATAAAAAACGTTATTGCAAAAGAAGTTCTAGTTCCAATAGACGGTTGAAAAAAAATAGAGCTCCAAGATCTAAAAATGGATGTTGGACTTGTAGATTGAGAAGGAAAAAATGCCCTGAAGAAAAACCTGTTTGTTCTCAATGTCAACGTTTAGGACTGAAATGTGATGGTTATTCGGAAGAAAGACCAAAATTCATGTCGGATGGTAAAGAACAAAAGAAAAGATTAAATGAAATAAAAGCTCATACTGGAAAGAAAAGAAGAATTGAAATTAAACAGAGACATAAAGAATTGAGAGTAAAAAGAGAATTATCCATGAGTTCAAACTCTCAAAATGTAAACCATGATAATGATAGTACAAATGAAGTTTAATCTTGACTTTTGTTTATTCCTTTTTTTTGGTAATTGCTCAAAAAAATTTCATTGCTCTTAATGCTTTTGCTTTCTTTTTTTACTTTTTTTGGTTTTATTTGACTTCCAAAATTTATTTTGGTTGCATTGTTTTTAGATATATTTATTTGAAAAATTTTTATATTCCTGGTTTTCTTGAAAAAAATTGCTTTTTATAGTATAATTAATATGGACTATTATATTTTATTTGCTCATTTACATATACTTTTCATTAAAAGTAGTTAGGCTATTTCAATCTGTGATTTAGGATCTTCGATATATCAATAAACTAATACAATTCACTAACATGAAAATTTTCTTCTAAATCAATTTCTGAAAAAATGAAACTATTTTTTTCGGTTAGCCTACATATTCATTTAGAAACAAAATAAACTAAATGTAATTCATAATAAACTTGATAAAAAAGATGAAAAAAATAATACTCAAAGGACAACTAAAGAAAAGGTAGATATAAAATAGAATCAAAAATTATTCATAGCCAATTTAATAAGGCTATGTGAAAAGAGGCAGACTAACTCCAAGTATCATAACCAAAATAGCCCTTATCTAATTGAGTAATATCCTTCAAAGTTTGTCTACCATAACCACCATCAACACCTTCGAAAGAAACTGTATTTCCCCACCAATTAATCGACTTGTCATGGTATTGAACAGCAAAAAAAATGATAATGGCACTAAAAGCAACACCGGTATCAAAAGCACTAGATAAAACATAATTATATTTTTCAAACCATGCCAAGTATCTTCTTTTGATATAATACATAAATGCAAATGACAAGTATAAACCTGGAATAACGAATTGTAAGGTATATGGTGCAAAAACATTCAAGAAGCCACCCATTATAACAGTTGGTTGAATTGTATTTGGTAAAAATTTAGGAGCAAATCTTTTAACTGCAATGAAAAATAAAGCTAATAGGAACCGAATAAGAAAGCAGTATTGTAAAATTGGGTAAATATGGTTGAATACTCTCTTTGGTCCAATAACTCCCCAAAATACAGAAGCAGAATAATAAGTTTTTTCTCCTGGACAAGTAAATTTTTGTTTTTGACCAGTTTCACAGAAATTATCAATATTGGCAATTTGCCAATTAACAACTCCTAATACGACAAAAACTTGAATAAAAGTTGTAAGAATTTGTCCTCTGAAAAGAGCCATAGGTGGAATTTTAGCATAATGAGCCATTTTTTGATTGGAAATATAGTTATCTGCCTGACCACCTATATTATAACCTAAAGCTTTAATTGTCATCAAAGCGATACCATTACCTGGTAAAGCATATCCGATAATCAACTCAACCAACACATTTAAGCCAAGAGCAAATCCAGTTGTGGCATAAAGTAAAGCAAATGGAATCAAAAAGGCAATGTTGAAGCCAAATGCCATGAAAATTGCCCAAACAGGAGTGTTAGTAGGGTATAGTTCAACAGCAAGAATTGCTAAAACTAAGGAAACAACTACTACAATTGCAAACCACCAATCAGGAACTTCCTTATACTTGGCCATCATTCTTGAATGTGGATCATTAAACCCTTCAAAATTAGATTGTTTCCAATTTTTAAATGTCAGTTTCATTTGTTTGAGTGATAGCCATACTGATTTTCGATCAATATAAAAAGTGTACAAAAAAGAAAATGGATAAATAGCAAAAAAGGCACCATAAACAACCAAATTAGCAGCGGAATAATATGGTGGAGAATATGCTTTGTATTTAGTTTCATCAAGAAGACCATCTGTTAGAATTTCAGTAACTTGATATTTTTCTGCAGTGTTTGTGAAAATAGCATTAGAATTTATAGGTAAATAGCCACTCCAAAAGTTATTTGAATAGTAGACTCCAAGTATGGTGAAAAATGCAATCATAATGCCTACTATTTGATTCATTGTTGAGAAAAAAGGAGTAGCTAAAGGAATTAAATAACTTGCAACATTCCAATCAAAAGTTGGAAGAGGATTTAAACCTAAGCCTAAAGATTGACCACAAACTATTGCTAAATTAAAGTTATTCTTAGAAATCCAATTTATCCAGTTAAAATATGATAAAGCTTGGAAAAGATAATCTGGAAGCCAAAAATGAAGAAACATTATTGTGAAAAAAATGAAGAAAAATTGATATCTTGAAAGTTTCCAACCATGAATTGATTCTTTCTTTTCTGGTTTTAATAAAGCTCTATTTAAAGCTAAAGTTGGTAAAATGGTTGGCCACATAGCTCTCACAGGGTAAACAACAAATTTTCTCAAAATACCAGCAATCCCAAAGCCAAGAAACTGTGTAGATAAACCTAGAAGAATTTGAAAACCAAAATCTGCCCATTGATTATCATAAAAAATTCCTAATTTTTGTACAATAACATTATAAGTAATATAAACACCAGGAGAAGTAATTGCATAAAGTAAAGTGGAAAACATTTGTTCTTTATATTCCCAAGGGCCGGGATTCAAGGAAATCCTTTTACCTCTTAAATTAAAGCCCCAATCAGGAACAGTATATTCCCATAATTTACCACATGGATATAATAACATTTGAATAACTGCAGAAGAAATACTAATAGAAGGATAACGATGAGAAAAGAATTCATTTACGCCAGAACCAACAATTGTCCAGATAATTGCTAAAGTATAAGATCTAATAGTTTCTATTGGTTTATAATAATCATTATATGGATCAGTAACGGCACGAACTTCTGGGTATGGTGAATGAAAGTTGATTAAAGCAGCAAGTTCTTTTAAATAAAAGACCCAATCTTCATCTTCTTTTTTTTGATCATTGACTAAAGTATGCAATAGCTTATAATCATCAGCGGGAAAATTGGGGTCATCCTCATGATAATCAATAGCATCCTCTAGAATTTTGTTTGCTTTCAATGGATAATGAACTAATTTTACTTAAAATAAATTCAGTATCTTCAGGTAAATTAGAAATTGTGAATTCATCCTTTGAATGACCAGTTTTTTCTAATAAATTTTGAATATGTTTATCTTGATAATTTCCAATATAATCGACATTTGGTGAAATATCTTCTTTATCTGTTGAAATTTTTGCATCCGAGGAATCTTGTGCTATTTTTTCCGAACTCATTTTGGAAAAAGAAAAAAGAGTTTTAGGTGATTATCAAAAAATTAAAAATCTTTTTGAAGAAATTAAAATTTTTGAAAGCCCAAATTTATAATTTAAAAAAATGAATTTGAATATTGAAAAAAGAAGGTAGACAATTCATATTTATAATATTTCTAATTCTTAAAAATCATTGATAGATCTTAAAAAGAAAAATGAATTTGTAAAAATAAGTTGAATAATGGTTGGCTAGAGCTACTGCTCATAGATAAGAACATAGAAATATTTAGGTTTGGTTAAAGATAGTTAAAAATTTGAGAGAAAGATAAATTTTAAGTTGAAATCAGACCTAATCGATGAAAAATTATCATAAAATGATAAAAAATCGATAATACATTTATATTGAGCTCAAATTGCATTAATATTACCATAGATATAATTTTAAGTGAACCAATTCTTATCAAAAATATAATAGCTGAAGAGTATGTGAATATTCATAAATATATGGAAATTATTAATATTCGAATAAAATTGAGACCCAGAAGTTACATCAGAAAAATATAATTTGTAATGATGTTGAGTAACCGGAATAGAAAAGATATATTACTGTCCTGTTAGGACTTTCAAAATTATGTAGTAAATTAGTTGAATAATTGAATATTCTTTAGTTGAGCATAAACCATAATTATATAATCTAAAGCCCTTAGTCAAAGAACTTTTGAGACATGTGAATATAAGTGTATATAAACAATTAATCAATTGAAAATCATTTGAATCTGGGGTTAGTTAATTTATATTATTGAACATTGTATTTGACATGATTTATTACATTATCTTAAGCAGCCAGAAATATTTCGTAGTTATTTCACTATCATATAAAATATCTAGTTATTCTCTCATTTGAAAAGCTTGGAATTTATGATTTTGAGAACCAAAATTATAGATGTAAAGGTATAGCTGACTTGAAATTAGATAATAATTGTTTTAGAATAGAAATAAATTTCATAAACTGCTTAAAAAGACATATTTCAGAAAAATTAGTTAAGGACTGAATAGAATTATTTAGCAGGTATTATTTCATAAAAGAGAACAATTATTTAGGAAAAAAATAATTTTTCTCTTTTGATTTACTTTGAATATAATATTACACTAAACATGAAGGATAGTATTTTAGGTTGTTACACTAACAAGAAATTTCATGATCATAGTAATCAGCTTACAAAAGTATTAAGAAAGTATCAGAGTAACCAGTTTGTTTATGAATTAGGTTTATATTTGGGAACCGATACTTGATTAAAGCTTCTCGAGATATAACTTATTAGTATCAAATAAAACAAATAGAGATAATACTTTGATCACCTGCTATTAAAAATTATGGGAGTCGCCAAGACAGGCAGAAAAATATTTCTAATGAGAGAAAATAGAGCCATGAGCCATGAGCCATGGCTTGGCTTTATTTGAGGTTAGTAGTTATCAGAACATTCTTGGTAGTAAAATATAGCTTCTTTTGAATTCACAAAACTTATCGTAAGTAGGTGGCGATAAGCATTATCAGTCTTCAAAATAGAATGCTATCTCTTTGAGTTATCAATTAGACCCTTTATCAGCGGACACACTCCTGCTATCAGGATACTTCCGGATATCCTAGAACTCGCTTTCGAAAAAGTTTATCCATTCGTGATATTTCTGGCTCTGAATGAGTCTAGGCGTGTAATGAAGATCTGCGAGGTCTGATATTCGGATAATTAGACTTCCGGATCCCAGATAGTTGTTTTTGTGGTTCACTGCAAATAAATGTGCTAATGCGGCAAAAGGCATTAAGTAAGGAGCTCCTTAGTTTTGGCTTTAAAGTGAAATGCGTTTACCCGCTTTGAACCAGGTAGCTGGTACCAACCTCGAAAACAAACAAACAAACAAACTGAACGAAATAAACAAAAATAGCTTAAAACCGAATAAATAAATAAAGCGTAACGTTAAAAAAATAAAGGTTAAAGATTTAATATTTATTGATTTGTGTTCTGAAAATATCAGCAGTAAAATCATATTTACATTTTCACTAATCATAAGCACACTCCAAATACTAGGAAAATTAGCTAACTTTTATCTTTAATTATTTTCTTTTAGGATATTTCATCTTCCTCTATTAATACAGCTAATTTTCTTTTGGTTACAATAATGATCTCAACCCCAAATTTTTTGAAACTATCAAATCCATATACTACTCCTTCAATGAATAACAATTCTATAACTAATTCAACACATGGCTTTTCTTTTTTAAATGCTACAAATGAAAATGAAATTATATCACCTCAACATCATTGGTTTGATAATATAAATCTAGAAGATAAATTAAACAACTTAGATCTTGAAAATCTTTCTTTAAATAAAACAAAAACCATTAGTGATACCAATAACATATATAATTCAAACAATAAAAATGATACAGACAGTGCTATAATTAAAGAGATAATTGATGATATTGAAAAAGATAAAAAGAATAAAAAAATTTCAACTAATAATAATATCAATAATTCATTCCAGAATCAGTTAAATTCTTTCAAAGATAATCCAAATGACTCAACTTTTGCAGGAAATTCTTTTTTAAAAAATTTTAAAAATGATATAAATTCAATAAACAATAATGACAATTTCAATAACATTAACAGCATCAATATAAAAAAAAACAATACAAATAATGACAATATTGATAACAATAATAATAACAGTGATATCAATAATCAATATTTTTTATCAAATCTAAGAAAAAATTTATCTTCTGATATAAATTCTTCAAAAAAGAAAAATATTTCAAATAATTTATCAAATAATCTATCAAATATCAACAATGCTCATAAAACCGAAAAAAACACTTCGGAAATTTTGTATTCAAATTTATCAAATTCAAATATGAATATAAATCCTATTGATATTGAAGATGATACTTTTAGATTCAAAAAATCTTTCAATAATATAAGTAATAGTAACAATAATACTAACAGTAATATTAATAATAATAATAGTTTGAATATACTATTAAATGATTTACAACTTGAGAAAATTAATTTGAAATCTGAAAAAGAAAAATTAATCAATGATAAAAAAAATTTTGAAAGTGAAAAAAATAAATTTTTAATTGAAAAAAATAAGTTTTTATTAGAAAAAAAAAGATTTAATCAAGAAAGTAATAATAATCTTAATAAAATTGATCAAATTGAACAAAATAATTTAAGATTTAAAAATGCTCAATTACAACTAGAAATTAAAAACTTAAATAAAAAATTAATCAAACTAAATAGCTCAAACTTAAATTTAAAAAAAATTTCAAAAAATTTCAAAATCTCCACAATTAAATTATTCAAAGAAAATAATTATTTCAAATATAAATACAATAGATTATCTAAGAAGTTCAATTCGTTATTATTTATAAATGATTATTTATTATCTTCAATTAAATTTTATTATATTAATTGGCTTATAAAATTATCTAAAATTAATAACTTTTTCTTGTCAAATAAAAATTTGAAGGAAGAATCATTGAATCAAAATCTAAATTTAACAGAATATGAATATTCTTTCTTGGATTCAATTAATAATAAAAATAATAATAATATCAATAATAATATTAATAGTAATTCATTAAACTTGGATGATACAAACTATCTAGCTAGTATGAATGAAAAAATAATGAGCACTGATGACAGCTTTATCGATAAAAGTATTGATACTGAGAATAACATAAATGATATATATCAAGCAAATAATCAACAAACAGATTCCACTACCCAGGTTCTTATCAATAAATCTTTATCAAATTCAAAATCATTAAATCAAAAAAGTAAAAGGACCTTACTAAATACATCAAATTTTAACGATCAATCAAATTCTTTTTCTATGAATGATTCAATTTTTGATCATTATGATAGATCTATAACTGATACTTTTAACTCAAGTAATAGTAATAAACTGTCAATTGAATTTCCAAAATCTATTGAAATATCTCACTTAAATAGTCCATCTAATAATAATAATTTTAACTACGATAATAGTATTGATTTCAATAATATGAATATAAATGATATGAATAATAATTTCCATCAAAATGGTTTTCAAAATGATGTTCTTAAAATTTTAGTTAATGAAAACTCAAAATTAAATTCAAACTTGGATAATATCTTTACAATTGATTCAGGTTTTAAAAAAATCAAATCCCCAATAAAAAGATTCAAAGTTTTAGCTTTGATGGTGATTTCAATGAATAGAATTAAAAAAGCTGCAAGAAAAAATAATTTGAAAAAAGAAAAATTATTTGAGATTTTAAATGCTGATTTGGAAAATGAAGATTTAGTTCCTTTATAGATATCATTAAAACAAATATTCGTACTTTTATCTTTTATCTTT
Source organism: Ascoidea asiatica (assembly GCA_001600695.1). Taxonomy (NCBI): domain Eukaryota; kingdom Fungi; phylum Ascomycota; class Saccharomycetes; order Ascoideales; family Ascoideaceae; genus Ascoidea; species Ascoidea asiatica. The sequence continues at coordinate 1,784,115 of BCKQ01000003.1, read as the reverse complement.
TATCTTTGATATTTTAACTTTAATTTCTTTCTTTGTTTCTCAATTTCTTCCTTTCTTCGTTTTTTTTTTGTTTTTTGTTTTTTTGTTTTTTTCATTTCCAAAATGACATATTCTGTATCTTTTTGACCGAATACACCAATTATATTATATTTTTTTTTAAAAGTTAAATAAAATGGCAATAAAACATTCTAAAAGTTTATGTAAATCAATATCCAGTTATTTTAGTCTAATTTACATTAGGCCAGTTTTCGATGATTATTAATTATGTTTGACAACTATTACGCGGAACCGATCTTTTTACGTGTTTTGGCGTTGTTTTTCTGTTTACCTTCTGATTTAATGGCAAAGTGACCATTTTTTAATTTGATCCGAACAATTCTTATCAATTTCAATTATTTACAGAAACCAAGTTAAAATATATCAAATAGAAATGTTAGCTTTTAATCAATTCATTGTTTTAAATGTATTCAAATAGATGTTTTCTATATTCCAAACAGCTCAGTGGTCAAAAGATTCAAATGATACGCCTTGCAATACAGAAAAAATCAATGAGCCAAATACTTCAGCGGCAGAGATAAATGATGAAACTTCAATAAAATACACAAATAAATCAATATCCACTAACTCAAAAGAAATAGATCAGGTTTTGGGAGATGACAAAATATTTGGTTTAATCCCGGGGAAGATTTACGAATTATATGGTGATTCAGGTTCTGATAAGTCAAACCTCTTTTTAAATGTTCTATTGAATTTCATGATTCAAAAACAATCAAAAAAAGATGAAGATTTATCAGAAAAAAATTATTTCAAGTTTAATTCATCTAATCTTTTATATTTATCTGAAGGTGATCCCTTTCCAACCAAACAATTGTTCAATCTATTTCATTATATATTTCCTAAGAAACACGATGAAATAGACAAATTTTTCAAAGATTATTTGAAAACGAAATTTTTCTATAAAGAATGTGTTACTTTGTTACAGGTTATGGTACTTTTTCAAACTTTATATGATAATCACTCAAAAAAATCTTCTGACGAAAATATTAAATACGATTTGATAATAATCAATGATTTTACAACAATGATAAACACATATTTTGATGATTATTCTTTAGCTGTATCTGAAGAGCTAGAATTATTAGATCAAAAATTAAACCAAATATCTTCAAGTAAAGCAGACTCTAATAAAGCCGATACTACTTTGGTGGGTAATATAGATGATATTGATAACATTGAAAATAATAATAATGATTATGATCATGACCACAGTTCTAATGATTGTAACGATGATTTCAATCAATCATTCACACCACTGATGGATAAAACAAATATCAGTAATATTAGCTCCACCACTATTTCAAATAAAATATCTAAAAATCTAAATTCTCGTTTTTTTGAAATGAAATCTAGATACTCAAAGGAAAGTTACTTGTTGAAATATACTAAACAGAAAATGATATTTGATCTTTTTGAATTGATAAATCGATATCTTAAAAAAAACAAAAACTGTATAATACTTCTAGTTGGAAGTTACAAATCAGAAAGTTATATTGATCAAGAAGAAGGTTCATTAATTCCTAGTCTTGATGAACCTTATTTTCATTATAATGATGATGAGAATTTTGATCCAGAAATTTTCAAAGCTCAAAATATTTCCTTTGATGTGGATTGGTCAAAATTTATACACAGAAGAATATGCTTGTTTAATGATTGGTTGATGAAACCTAGCCCAGAAACATTTATTGATAATTATATACTTGATGAATTCGGAGAAAGATATGAAGAATCACCAAATTATATTCCAAGCAGTGTCGCAATTATTGAAAAATTTCATACTAAATCACAAAAACGCCCAAAATACAGCAGTGGTAAATTTTTCATAAATTATAAGGATGAAACTTGCTTAAGGAAGTATTTAAAACCTTTTCATATCAATGATATGGGAAAAGTAAGTGATATAAAATATCAGAAAATTTTAGAAAATCTCAAGAATTATTTTGCTTTTGAAATCATTGAAAATATTGACTTGGCTAGTACAAATGTTTTAAGTGAATCTACCTCTGATTTAAATATACGTTCACCAAGCTATGTAGATGATTATGAAATCAATTCAATTGATAGCCAGAGACTTTCAAATTGTTTTGATGAAAAACTTTCAAAAGATCAATTTGAATATAGCTTTATTCCTAGCACACCTGAAAAAACAGTTCTCGATATAGAGTTATCAAAAGAAAAAGTAAAAAGCAGTTATGAATCATCAAATTATCCACATGACATTTTACCAGATAATTCCTTTTTTTCAAATCAACAATCTGTCTTAATCAATCCTAGCACATCCTCAAATCAAGAAGATAATATAGTCAAAGACAAAAACTACAAAGATAATTCCAACTCAGAACATATTAGTATGATTATATCGAAAGATAATAATTTAAACCAAGAAAAAGAATCAACCAAAAAATTTTCAAAAAAGGCCAATGATTTCACTGAAATTTCTTCTGAGGAAGATCTTCAAATCGATAATTTGCAACAACAGGATAGTGATGAAGAAGAGAGTTTTTTTTCCACTCAAATTAGAAGAGATTTGAAGGAGTGTGCTCATTCAAATTATTCTGCTAATGACAAAGAACCCCAATATCAAAAAATTACAGAAAATAATTCATTCCAGCAATCGGATTCAAGCTCAATAAACAGTGATTTGGGTTTAGATTTAGATTTAGACAGTTCTCTCAATAAAAATATTTCACTAACAAAATTCAATTTAAAAGATAAGATTTCTTCAGAATCCAGCCGGTCTATTAATAGTGATACTTCGTCTAAAAGTACGCTTTCTAAAGAAAAAATGCTGAAAAATGCTCATAAACTAAACAATATAATTGCCAACCCTTATCACTTCATTACTTACCCAAATGAGGCTTCCGAAAATTTTGGTGACTTCTACGAATTTGGCCAATCGCAAAACATTGCAAGCCAAAATCTTTTTAGAAAAATAGAAGAGAATAATTTTAAGCAGAAAAAGAGGGGTTTTGTAGCCTCAGACCTTCAAGATAACACAGCTTTCAATAACCAATTGAGAATAGCCGATTATAGTGCCATTATTCCTCAAGATTCTTCTTCTCAGGCTTTAGGTTTTGGCTCTAGTCAGGAAATTTTAGATTTAGATACTACGAATAACTTCGATATACTAGAGGGTGAAAGTGATTTTCAGACGCAAACCCAAAATACTCAAAATCGTCAAACACTTAACGAAGGTCAGTTAGTTGCGCAAAGACAAATTGAATCAGTTGCTCCTTATCAAGCTTATAAAACATATAATATGATCCAATCCCAAAGAAATTTTGAATCAAATGCAGGTCCAATAACTATTGATTTTTTTCGAAGCCCAAAAGTACAGAATTGCAAAAATGGGTATTCAAATAAATTTAAATCTCAAATTGAGACAACTAACTCTACCTATATGAATAATGATTTTGATTCCCAGATAAGAAAACCCACTCAAAGTCAAATGGTTCATCAATATGATGAATTCGATGAGGATCATATAGATATACAATTATTAGGAACTCAAATAAGTACTATACAAAAAGATTATATAAGTGAAATAGAATCACTGCAAAGAACAAATGATATCCAGTCAATAAGCGGAATAAAAAATTTGATTTTTGAGAGAAATGAACTAAAAAATAAGTCTAGCCCAAAAATTTCTGGAGGGATTTTAGAAGTATGCTCCAGTCCATGCTCTGATAACCAAACGAGAATACTTGAACATAAACTCCTTCCCATTTCCATACCAAAAAATGATTTAACCGAAGGGTCTACTATTCTCAAAGTCACTGAGCAACTTAATGGAGAATATAATAGTAATAGTAATAATAATAATAATAATAATAATAATAATAATAATAATGATAATAATAATTGTATCAATACCAGCAATATATTCAAAGATAATATTGGACGATCAACTCCACCTACTAAATTTGAAATTTTGAGAAAAAGGACTTCCTCTCAAATAAATAGTGAAGTCCCGAATTCAGAAACGTTTCTTCTAACAGAGGATATAATTTACCCAAAAAAAAAATTAGCCAAAAATAATAACTATATGCAATTTGTTCCTGGATCAGATGAAGATTATGACGATCGAATAATAGTTACAGGTGAAGAATATCAAGAAATCAAAAAAAATCTTTTTTCTGTTTTTGGGAAATCAGATTTTAGAAGGGTCAATGAAGCTTTAGAAAATTTAAAAAAGGAAAGTAGTACAAAATAATTTAGTTAAACTCAAAAATCATTCTTTATTGAAAACAAAAGCCAATCCAGTTTATATATTCAGGAATTTTTACTATTTTTGAAATAAAGGTATTCCTTTACTGTATATAAAATGATATCATTTTAGAACAAATCAATAATATAATATGGATTAAAAAAATTATAATATACTATCTAAATTTGATGCACCTAATCCCAATTGTATTCTTCTATTATCAGTAAAATTATTTTCTCCAATAGCGGTATCATTCCCTCCTAAAACATCAACATTTTCATTCATATTTTCTATATCATTCAAGAATTCAGAAGTATTTAAAATTTTATGACTACCTAAAATAATTTTAACTCCTTTTAAAGCATTCGCCTCATTAATTTGGTTAATTATTCTTGCTTCTTCATATGTAACACCACCAACAATGAAAACTACAATATCAAGAAATTTTTCTTGAGGTTCTGAACCTCGGCTACCTTCAGAACCAAAAATAGAATCAGAAATATTATTAGAAGAATTGTAAGGATCTAAAGTTGGATAATTTCTATTTGATAATTTATTTCTAATTGCACTAGTTATTAATTTTTCTAATCTTGGTATATGTTGCATAAATACACTAGTATTTTCATTTTGAGTAGAATTATTATTTAAATTATTTGTAATATTTTTAAAGGATAGATTTTTAAATAAATTTGTTGAATTTGCTTTAAGAGAAGTAAATGGAGAAATATTAATTTCAAGTATTCTTTTTTTATTAGAAGAATAATTTAATAAATTTTTAATAATATTTGTACGAGATTGAGGTATACCTTGTTCATTTAAAACTTTTATAACAGATTTTATTTCATTTTGTGGATAAGATTCATATTTTAAAGAATATAAAGAAGCTAATCTAAGTTTTGAATTATTACTTATTGGATTTGATTGTTGATTTGAATTAGAATTATTTAAAGGTAAATTTAATAATAAATTTTTTAAATCACTTATATCTTGAAGATGATTTGAATAATCATTTTCATTAACAGATAAATTTTGTTCTAATTCAGAAACGTCCCATAATCTACCAGATCTTATTTTTTTATCTAATTCACTTGTTATTGTAATATGTTTATTAACATTTGAAGAAAGTTTTTTAAATTCAGGAAAATTTTCTAAAAATTTTTTAATATTTGTAATTGAATCCATACTATTATCAGAAATTTTATTTAAATCCATATTTTTTTTTGATTTTGTTTTATATAAATTAACATAATCTTTAATTTTTTCACTTAAATCAGCAAAATTAAGATATAAAGATTCATTAAAGAAATTATCAGATTCTATATTTAAAATAATTTGAGATAATTCTTTAGAAATATTTTCAACATAAGATAAATCAACAATATTATTTTTAATACCAATTAATTCCATAATCATTGATTGATAAGTCCAAGGTAATAATAAAGGAGTTATTGGATCATTTCTACGATCCAAAATTAATAATAAAGGTTTATAATCAGTTAAAGTTGAATTATTAATATTATTAGTATTGAATAAAGAATAATAATCAGAATTTGTTGAATTAATTTGAAAAAAAATATCATTAGCTAATTTAGTTGCAAGTTTTGAATTTGATTCATATTTTATTATTGGTTTGATTTTTGTTGATAAAAGAATTGAAAGTAAAGAATTTGAAACTTGTTTTAAAATATTATTATTAAGCCATAAATCATTTAAAGAAATTAATGAAGAACTTTTAAAAATTTTGAAATTTGGTAATGATAATAAAGATAATTGAAATAAATTTATATTAATAATTAAATAATCCCAAAAAATTTCTTGAATTTGATTAACTAAAGCTAAATCATCATGTTGAGCAATATTTTCTAATTGAGATTTTAATAAAAAATTAGTAAAAAAAATTTTATAATTGGAATATTTTGGATTTGATAATTCTGAAATTAAATTATTAATTGAATTTGAATTTGGTTTAATAAATATTATACAATTTAAATTATTTAATTTTTCTCTATTTGGATTATTTAATTTTTCAATTAAAAAAATTTCTTGTTCTAATAAATCACTTTGAGTTGCAACCATGGAAATAATAGAAGCAGTGAAATCATCTAAAAGAAGTACATTTATAGAAGAATTAGATATTATTGAAGGATCTGGTCTGTTATTTGATTTTTGATTACTATTATTATTATTGCTATTGTTATTGTTATTGTTAGTAGCAATATTAATAATCTTATTGACATAAAAATGTCCAATTTGATATAAATCCATTTCAGACACTGAAAATTAAGATGAGGTCAGTTGAAGAATCTAATTGAAGAAATAAAAAAGGGAATCTAAAAGAATCAACTACAATCAATTGAGTTCTCCAAAGGTATCTGTTATAATTATTAAATCTAAACACTGATCTTTATCATTCAGTCTCTGAATATAAACACATATGAATTGTTTCGATTGATTCATTAAAGCTTCTTTTTATTTTGAGTGTTTATATCAAAGCAAGTAAAACAGTTGCAGTCACCGTGAAAACTTGTCATTTAATTCCAGACCCCAAAAAACAAAAGGGAAACCCCGGAAACGAGGACCTTAAAGAGGGTCTGATAGTACCGAAATACCCGCTTTATCCGATAGCCACAGAATGAAATTAAATCAGAATTTGGTGGTATTTACTGGTATTTACTGGTATTTACTGGTGGTTGATGGTGGTTTTGATGATTTTAGTAGTTTTACTTGTTTATTGACTATGGTACATGTAGAATATTAGAATATGTTCATTTAAAAGATTTCTATTTCACTGTTTATAAGTTCAAATTCAGTATCATATTCAATCTCAACGTTTTTTGAAGTACTTGGTTTTTTATCTTCATCTTTACAAAGAGCTTTTATTCTAGCTTTTTCTTCTTCAACTTTAGCTAAAGCTTCTTCTTCCATTTGTTTTTGTTCTCTTAAAGCTTTATTTTTAGCTTTATTATCTTTTCTACTAAATTTAACATCAACTGGATTAAAACCAGCTTCTTGTGATCCCCAATACGCCCATTTTGGAGTTTCTGAAATATATTCCATTTCATTAAAATCTTGTCCCTTTTCATTTAATAATTCAAAAAATTTATCATAATTTATATGACAATACCATTTATTATTAATAAAAAATTTTTTTTTTGCCATTAATATACAACATGAATGTGCATGTTCTGAAGCAATACCATAATCTAATCCAATTTTATTTAATTCTTCATTTAATAATATAACAAATTTTTTACATTCTTCATAAAATGGTATATTTTGCATAGTTAATGGATTTCCATTACCATCTGAAGATCCACAAAATGTTGCACCTTTAATTTCAATTAATGATGGTTGAGCTCTTTTAACTAAATCAACATATCCTTCAATTTCTTCAAAATTCATATTAAAACCTTTAACTAATGTTAATCTAAACACTGTTCTTTGATGACTTTGAATTAAATTTAAAATATCTAAACAATTTAACATTCTTTCCCAAAAATCTTTAAAAAGTGGTCTATCAACTTTTTTTAAACTACCTTTATTTGGTGCATCAATACTAACATATAATTGAGTAACTTTTTTTAAATTTTTTAATTGTTCAGGATGTTGAGCATTACAAACTAAAAATGATGAAATATTTTTTTCATGTAACATATTAACAAATTCATTAATATATGGATAAAAAATTGGTTCTCCAACTAATGATAATGCACAATGTTTAACTTGAAATGCTTCTTTAAATCTATCTGGATTAATACCTGGAACACCTCTCATTTGATTAATTTTTTTATAATGACCTTCTAAAGCACCTTTTAAAATTAATTCAGGTCCATCAACTTGCCATCTCCATGATGTACCAACTGGATTTGTACCATGTCTCCAACAAAATACACATTTATTTGAACAACTCATTGATGGTGTTGTTTCCATACAAAGATGAGATTTTATACCATAAAATGCAAATTTATAACATGATCCTCTATTACGTAAAGCCGATTTTGTCCATCTACAAATTTTAACACCAGAATGTGTACCAACTATTGTATAACCTTGTTTTGTTAAAGCTTTATAAGTTGGAGAATCTTTTGCAATCATTTCTTTAACTTCATTTTCAATAATATCATTATCATCATCATTACCATTACTTTTATTATTATTAATATTTGACTCTTTACCTAAATCTTCAAGATCAATTAAATTTGAATCTGATTTTGAAGAATCAGATTCTATTGAAGAAAATTCTTCATTTTCAGATTCTTTATCTAAACTAGTACTAGTATTATTATTATTATTAGTATAAATATCATCATCATCATCATATAATATTGGATCTTGATTATTTAAAGAATTTATAATAAAATCTAACCATTGTTTAATTTTTATATCTTTATCAAATTTTATACAAAATTTAGTTAATGGAAATAATCTTTTTGAACCTAAATTATTAAGATATTTATCAACTTGAATAGCTTGATAACAAAATTTTTTATTTGGATAATGTTCTTTATCACCAATACCAATAACTGAATAACCTAATAATTTTTTATTTTTAATAAAATTTAAAGGATATTTATCAATTCTAAAATCATTTGAATTATCTCTTAAAGTTTGAATAAAATAATCAATTGGAGAATCAGTTTCATAAGATGGTAAAATAAATAAATATAAAATATTTTGAATAGATTTTAAATTTTTATTTTTATTTAATGGTAAATCTAAGAAATAATCATCAAAATTATCAATATCATTATCTAAATTTAATAAAATTGTATTAAAAGTTTTAGATAAAGATTCATATAAATAATTTGCATTTCTTTCAGAAGAACCAGTTAAAGATGAATAAAAAATATAAATTGTTGTTAATGGATAATCAGAAACACAAGTATTAATATTATCATAATCATCTAAATCTTTTTTATATAATTTTTTTTGATTAATTAATTTTGAATTTGAATCTTTTTTAATTCCTTTAATAATCTTTGGTATTCTTTTTGATTTTTTCTTAATATTTGAGATTTCTTTATCATTATTACCTTCAGTTATTTTTATTTCTTTAGCTGTTTCATTGATATTAATTTCTTTATTATTAATGGGATTTTCAAATTTTTGTTCAGAATTCTTTTTTTCATCCAATATTTGAATGTTTTTTTCATTTATTGAAAGATCATTGTTATCTTTATTTGATGAATGAACTAAAGGTCTTAATACAAAAGCATATAAAGTAATGAAAAGTAAAGCAAATGAAATTCTTTGAGTAAAGAAGTAAACTGGAATTGAAGCAAAAGCAAAACAGCCATCTAATAAGAATATTGCTTTACTCATTTTGAATACCACTGTTAACTTACTGCAAATACTTTAGTTTTCTTGATGAATAAAACCAACCAAAGCTATCAAACTAATACCAGAATAATCAATATGAGATCAATATCGAATAAAGATCAAATTTAATTCTTCTCTGGCAGCTTCAAAATCATCTTCAAAATCATCTGCAAATGATTCAACGCCAATTTCAAATCGAGCACCGAGAAAAATGCAAATATTTTTCACTCTGGAAACTTTTTAAGAGCGCGTGATCAAACTTATGTACCGGAAAGTTTGAGTTCCGGTAAAGTTATTTCCGGTTTGAATTCCGGTTATTTTCATTTTCGTGATTTTGATCAGGAAGAAAACAAAGAAGAAAATAAAGAAGGTGAAGATGATGAAGAGAAAGAAGTTGATGATGAAGAAGAAGATGATTCAAATGTTTCTGGAGACATTGAATAGTCTTTTGAATAGTATTGGTTTTGGTGGAATCTACTGGGTCTGAAAGATTGAGAATCACAGCTTCTTCACTCAAGTATTTACTTTTTAATTTATTTTCAAGTGGAATGGATCAATCATTAAAATTTGATCAAACTAATAGCTAAAACTAAAAACAGAGATTTAATTCATTATCTTTATCTTTTCTCTTTTTAAATGAAGATACTAAAGCTACCATGGTTAGCCCATCAAGAAGAAACAAGAAAGTTTGAGATATATTCTATTCATGTTAGTCCTGATGGTTCAAGATTAGCATCTGGTGGTTTAGATGGTAAAGTAAGAATTTGGTCAATTGAAGATATTGTAAAATTGAAAAATTTAAATATTGATTCAAATATTAATGAAAATGAAAATGATGATATTTTAAGAAAACCATTATCAAGTATGGCAAGACATACAGGTGCTGTAACTGTTGTTAAATTTTCTCCATCTGGTAGATTTTTAGCAACTGGTTCTGATGATAAAATTATTTTAATCTGGGAAAAATTAGATGAATCTGAAAATTTAAATTCAAATATAAATACAAATATTTCTAAAAATTTTGGTGATTCTGATAATGATATTGAACATTGGATTGTAAGAAAACGTTTAATTGGTCATTCAAATGATATTGAAGATATTTCGTGGGCTCCAGATTCAACTTTTTTAATTTCTGTTGGTTTAGATAGATCAATAATAATTTGGAATGGTTTAAATTTTCAAAAATTAAGAAAATTTGATATTCATCAATCTCATGTTAAAGGTATAATTTTTGATCCTGCAAATAAATATTTTGCAACTGCTTCTGATGATAAATCTGTTGTAATTTTTAGATATCATAAATCTTTTAATTCAAATTTAAATTCAAATTCAAATTTAATAGATTCTTTACAAAATATTAATTTTTCAATAGAATCAATAATTAAATCTCCTTTTAATTCAACTTCTTTAACAACTTATTTTAGAAGATTATCTTGGTCTCCAGATGGTGAATTAATTGCTGTACCAAATGCAACTAATGGTCCTTTTACTTCAATTTCAATTATTCAAAGAGGTAATTGGAATTCAAATATTTCTTTAATTGGTCATGATTTACCTTGTGAAGTTACTTCATTTTCTCCAAAATTATATCAATTTAAAAATAAAAAAAATGAATTAAATTTATGTTCTGTATTAGCAACTGCAGGTCAAGATAAATCTTTAGTAATTTGGAATACTTCAAATTCAAAACCAATTCTTGTTGCAAAAGATATTTCTCTTAAAACTATAACTGATTTAGCTTGGTCTCCAAATGGTCAATTACTTTTCTTAAGTTCTTTAGATGGTATCATCACTACAATTTTTTTTGATAATAATGAATTAGGTCAATTTGCTCCGACTGAAATAATTAATAATCATTTAAATAAATTTGGTATTGGCAATCAAGGTATTATATTTCCTGAAAGTGTTGATCAATTAATACTTGAAGAAAAATTCGATAAAACTTTTCAAAATAATCTTAATAATAATATCAATAACATTAATAATAATAATTTAGAAAATCCAAATCATCAATTATTAAATAGCAGAATGAATCAGATTGATAAACCTTTGCCTCAATCATTGAATGAATCAAATTTTGAAAAATCTGTTAATATTTTAATTCCAAGATCAAAAAAAAATCCGAAAAAAATCATGCCTTCTTTAAAAAAAAATATTCAACCACTAAATAGAAAAAAATTTGAACAAAAAATTAGTTTGACAAAAGATGGAAAAAAAAGAGTTGCTCCAATGTTAATTTCTTCTTCTTCTTCTTTATCAAGATCTTTTAAATCTTCTTCAACCAATTCTAATTTAAAAATTAAACAAAAAAAACTAATTAATTTATCTTATCCTCTTTTGAATTTACCCAAATTTGGTATCCAAACATTAATTTCTGGTTTAAAAGAATATCCTGAATCTTTAGAAAATAATTTAAATAAAGAAGATGATGATAATGAAGAAATTTTGAAATCTATTCAAAAAAAAAATGATATTAATAAAAATTCAAATCTAATTGATAATACCAATAATAATGCTACTACTAATGGTAAAAATAATAACAATAATTCCATAAATGATTATAATAAAAATAATATTAAAAATATACTTGAAAATAATTTTGGAATCATCAATAACGCAGATTATCCTGATTATGTTAAACAAATTATAACAACTTCAAATCGGCCAGCTTTAGTTAATTTTAAAGAAACTGATGATATGACTGAAAATGAGATTAAAGAAAGAAATGAATTTTGCCAATATAGTGATATTAAATTAAATAATCTAGATATCAGATCAAATATTAAAATTTATTTATCTTCATCTGGTATTCTCAATTCAAAACTAATTTCAATATTACATGTAGTTAATGCGAATAAAAACAAATCAAAGAATAACAGTTTAGAGAATAATAAATCAAAAGAAAATATTTTTTTTGAAGATTCAATTGATATGAAACCTAGTAAAATATTAATAAGTAATTTAAATTCAAAAAAAAATATTGAACTTTTTTTACCTGATATTGTTATTCAAGCAATTTCATCAGAAAGTCAAAAATTATGGATTTTAGCAACAAATAGAAATTCATTACATTTTTTCTCATTTACTGGTAGATTAGTTTATCCTAAAATTCAATTAAAAAACAATAATAAAAGAGAAATATGTTTTATGAAAATAATTAAAGATAAATATCTTGCAATTTTATTGATTTCAGGAATTATTTATGTTTGGAATATTAAAACTTTCAATTGTATAGCTAACTGTATTTCATTAGCACCTATATTGAATAAATCATCTATAAAAATAATAGATAATGATCCTCAAAAGGATAACAATGATAATGAAAATCAATTCAATGATAAGAATAATCAAATTAAAAGTATTTCTGGAATTAAAGTGATTAATGTAATAAAAGAAGGTGATATTTTGATAATTTTAGAAAATAATGAAGGATATATATGGTCGAATAAATTAAATATTTGGACATTAGTCATTGATCCATGGTCAGTTTATATTTTAGGTAATAATGAAGATTTTAAAAAAAATTTAATTCTTTTAAAAGATATTTTTGGATTATTGCAAGATAATATTTTAAAAGATGAAAGAAATGAATTAAATAAATTTAGTAAAGAACTTTTTAAAGATTATTGTAATATTGATAATGATTATGGATATAAAGAAGATTTAAACAAATTTTATGATAGTATTAATACAACTTATGTTAATGGAATCGAAGATTTATATAAAGAAAATTTTGATTATGATATTAAAGAAACTTAATTAATTAATTATATATATAAATACTATACTGTACTGTACCATATTATATTATATTAAATTATATTATATTGTAATATATATTTTTAATTTGAAGTTATATACAAGGAAATAAATATATAGATGATTGGAGAGTTTTATACAATTACATCACCATGATCAATTAAAGTATTATAAGATTTATTATTATTAATATCATCATCATTAGATTGATTTTGGTCAAAATGATCTAATTCATCAGAAGGATATTTTGGATCTAAAGGAGAATATAAATACCAATTTTTTAAAGCATTAATTGAAGCTTTAATTTTAGCTTCTTTTAAGCTTGCACCATAACTTTCACCTAATTTATTATTACCAGAGAATATAGCAACTAAGAATACAGAACTTTTAGATAATCTACCAGATTCAGCTAATAATTTAGTTATTGGATGAGGTAAATTTTCTCTTTGACATAAAGCAGATAATTCTCTTGTTGGTTGCGAAAATTGAAATAAATGATCAATATTTAAATTTCTCGAGAGTATATTATCATTAATGAATTTTTTAGTTTGTTTCAAAGATTTTGTATGAGCATAAAAGCCAGCAATAATTGATTTTACAGCAGAAGCCATTGCAATTTCTTTTGTAATAAAATTTGAAGAATTATTAAATTGAATAAAATTTTTATCATTTTCTAAATAAGATAATTTATCATTAAAACGTAATTTACCTAAATTATAAAATTTATAATAATCAATATTAGTATCTAAATTTGTAATCATAGTATTATTATTATCAATATTATTATTTGATAATAATTCAATACCCCAAAATTTAGAACCAATTTCATAAAGTATTGAATTATGTAAATATGAATTTACAGCAATATTTAAAATATTTATTGGTAATCTTGGATATTTTATAATAAAATATTCAGTAATATAATAAATTAATAAATTTTTACCAAATATTGATAAATTTAAATTATTTGAATAATTTTTATAAAAAATTAAATTATTTGGACAATTTAAACATGTTGATAAAGTTGATAATTTATAATTTGAAGGTAAATTTAATCTTTTATGTAAAGTTACTAATAAAGGAGATTTTAAAGCATCATTTTCTTTAATTATTGATTTTTTATTACTAGGACTATTAATATCAATTGGTTTTTGAATTTTGATTTCATCAGAATCTTTAATTTTATTTTTATTATTATTATTATTATTGTTATTAGTATTTTCTATTACAGTTGAATAGTTTGATTTAGCCGATTTTGATAAGAATCTAATTGAGTTTTTAAGAATTACATTCGACGAATGTAATGAATATGAAGAACTTAATGAATTCAAAGAAGATAATGAAGATAATGAGGATAATGGTTTCACATATTTGAATGAATTATGAGTTATTGAGGAAACATTTTTTATAGAAACAGACTTCAATGCAGAGGAGACCATTCTAATTCCAAGATAATTGTAAAGGAGGAGTAAGAAAGCTGTTTCTTTTCTTTTCTTTAGCTCTTGATACTATTTTATTTGCCTTTTCTTCAGCAATTTCTGTTGTTGTTCTTCTTGTTGTTCTTCTTGTTGTTGTCGATGTTTGTTTTCACTTGAAATATATTTGAAATTTAAACAGTTTGAAATTTGGCAGAAGATTTGGAGACAAATTCACAAACAGAAAAAACAAAGCAAAAAACAGAAAAAAGACGAAAAAGACAAAAACACTCACCCGGCCCGCGGATATTAAGCGGATCATACAGGAAGTAAATCCGACTAATGAGCTTTATCCTGCGCGTGGAAAAATTAGCACGGAAAACAACATCCGTAAAATATTATCACATGACTCTGACCATGTGACTTAATAACCATGTGACTCCAGTTTTTTTAAAATATTTTAATGCGCCACTTTCCAGAATGTTGGAATACGGTCAGACCCCCGTTTGTTCTGGTGATCGCTAAGCGGTTTGTGTGTTCGTTAGTGGTTTTGCGCGGTGAGTTGTGCGTGGTAACGCCACCTTTGTCTGTTTGCGATGCTCACAGAATCAATTGTCCATTGCCATAAAAACAAAAGCAAAAGGAAAAGCAAGAAAGTAACAGTAAAAGTAAAAGTTTTTTTTCCTTTGGATATTAAAATCAAATACAAGATTCAAGAAATATATTCGAGATAATCTAAAAGAAGAGTATATTCAATCGATTTATTACTTACCTGTATTAATTTGAATATATTAGTATTAATTATTATTATTGTTTTGGTCATTAGAAGATATATTTCAATTGCCTAATACCTTGAAAAGAAAATTTTATTTTAAATACTTTTTACATTACTCAAATACTCAATTTCCAATTATCAATAATTTTTAAAATGTTTGAATTAGATAAAAGTCCAATTGGAGAAGCTTTAAAACATTCAGTTTCAACTGCTTTAAGTGAATTTGAAATGGTTGGAAATGATGCAGATGATATTGCTGAATTTATAGTTATTTTAATATCTAATGATAGAAATGTTAAAGAAATTTTAAGTGAATTAACTGGTATACTTGATAATACTCCACTTTTAAATGAAGCTTTTATTGAAAATATTTTTAAGACTTTAAAAAAATTAAAGATTGAATTTTCTCAAAATCAAAATCAAAATCAAAATCAAAATCAATCTCAACCTCAACAATTAACTGATATAAATAATATTCAAGAAGAAAAAATTGAAGTTGAAAATGATTTGGTACCTAATTCAAATAATAACAATGATAACAATAATCTTAGTAATATAAGTAATGTTAGTACTGTTACTGATGAAAGACCCGTATCTAATAATTTCAATTCTTTACCAAATATTCCAAATTTTGAAAATATTCCAACTGGTCCAAAAAATGATAAATTTAATACTTTAAATAACAATAATAATAACGTTAACAATAACTTTAATAACAATAACAATAATAATAATAATAATATTCGTGGTAATAATTATAATAATCGTAATACTTTTAATAATCGTAATAATCATATCATAGGTAATAATAGTAATAATAATATGAATAATTATAATAATAATTATAATAGAAAAAATTCAAGATTTATTAATAATCCAAAAGGTATATCTAAAAGATCTAATATGCCAAATAATATCAATAATAATAATAATAATAATAATAATAATAATATTAACGCATTACAGAAAATACTAGGTCAAGTAGCTAAAACTGGTACAACTACTGGTGACAGTATACCTAATAATAATAACCATTATAATAACAATAATAATAATGGAAATGCTCCATACTTTAGAAAAAGAATTCGTTGTAGAAAGTTTCCAAATTGTACATATAAAGAATGTAATTTTGCTCATCCTGTTAAATTATGTTTTGCATTTCCAAATTGTTCAAATCCTCCAGGAACTTGTAATTATTTACATCCTGGTGAAGATGATCAATTAATTAATCAAATAAATCAAATGAATCAAAAAAATAATAATAATCCAATAAATTTAATGAATCCAATTAATAATGGAATTAATCCAATGAGTCCTATGAGCCCAATGAATGGAATTAATCCAATGAATCCAATGAATCCTATTGGAGCATATCCTTTCAATAATAATAATAATCTTAGTAATCTTAATAATAATAATAATAATATTAATAATAATAATCCAATAGAAAGTGAAAGATCTCTTGATGCATGTAAATTTGGATCAAATTGTTTAAATCCTCGTTGTAAATATAGACATGCATCAACTTCAACACATTGTAGAGATGGTTCAAATTGTAAAAGAATTGATTGTTATTTTACTCATCCAATTAATCAAGATTGTAAATTTTCAATTAATTGTAAAAATAAATATTGTTTATTTCAACATCCTGAAGGTAGAGATAAATTAATTGACAAACCTCTTGTTTGGGTTAAAGATCAAAAATCAACTATAGATTCATCAAATGATAATAATAATAATAATAATAATAATAATAATAATAATAATAATGAATCAGGATCTGAAATTTTACAAAATTCAACAACAAATAATGAAGTTCCATCAACTATTGAAACAAGTGAAAGAAAGTTTGCTGTCAATGATGATGAAGTTATGGAAGATGCTCCTCCTCAAGTTGCTTGATTATAATATAATTTATAATATAATTTATAATTTAATTTATAATTTAATTTATAATCTATAATTGATTCATTAATACACTAATTCATCCATCAATTTGTTATTTTTTTGCATTATTTTAATTAAATCAACTGTAGAATCTGTTTTTTTACTACTAATGTAATTTACTCTATTTTTTTTTGTTTTTTTTTAAACTTTTATCTCTTCAAAAAGATTTTTTATATACTATTTTATATATTACTTTTTTTGTTTTGCTTCAATTTTATCTAATTTTATTTTATTTTATTTTATTTCATTTTGTTTTTATTAATAAAATGCTTTTTTTTATTTAGAATAATAAATAATAATAATAATAATAATAATAATAATAATAATAATAATAATAGTAATAATAATAATAGTAATATAATTTAGTAATAAGCGTATTTTTGCTGTCCTAGATATCAAATAATATAGGGCAAATGACCTAAATTATAGTTATCTTTGTCCCTGGTATTTTTGCTCAGGTCTGTCCTGGTTTTACTCCATTTCTGTCCCTGTGACTCTGCGCCGTGTCCAGAGCCTGAAAGAAAACGTTTGATTCTGGCGTGTTTTGAAGTTCTCTGTTGTCAAAAAGAAATATAATAGAAACAAAACAAAGCTTTTTTAATTTTCACTTGGAGAGCTTTATAAAAAAGAAATATAATCAAAAATAAACAAGATCAATATAAATAAAGATAAAAGATATATTCATTGAAAGAATCTTTCTCGAGATAGTTCATTCGCTAGATACCTATTCATCCTCAAGAAACATGGCTCCAAAGAAATCAAAGAAAGGAAAATCCAGTGGGATTCGTGTTCCAAGTCATAGAGATAAAACTCAACCTGATACTTTAGCTAATTTAATTGATTCAAATTCAAGTTTAAATTCAAAAACTACATCTTCAGATAATAAATCTGATAACAATTTAAATGATATTGATGATGCCAAAGAAAATGAAAATAAAGATAAAATGAAAAGTAATATTGATCAATTTCAACCAAGTTCTCCATTATTTTTTTTATTCAATTTAATTAAACCAATTATAGAATTAATAAATCCAAATAATTATTCTCAATTTTCAATTTTAGCTTTTATAATTTATTTAACATATTTAAATCCAAAATTTCATTCTTTTTTCAATTTAGATAATGAAATATTTATGAATTTATGTATAATGTTATTCTCTTTTTTTATTTGTCAATTTGTTCAAATTTATGTACATTATAAAAGAGCTTTAACTTCCTTAAACTTAAATAAAGATAATGAAGATGAAAATGAAAATGAAAGTGATTCACAAACAAAACAAAAATCATCATCTGATATAATTAAAGAATTATTACCTGATTTTAACTTAATTTATTTTGTTTTCTTACCAATTTTAATTTGTATAATTTTAAATAAATTTGAATATTTATTAATTAATTTATCTTTTTGTTTTATGACTTTAAATATAAATTTATTACCAAAAATATTCATAACTTTATATTTATTACAAACTGATAATTCTAAAATTTTAGTTTCAAATAAAATTTTTATAAATAATTTCATCTCAGATAATTCAAATTTATTAATCATTTTTCATATCTCAATTCCAATTTTATATCATTATATTTCAAAATTAATTAAAAATATATCTAAGAATTCATTAACTTCTTTAGAAATTAATTTTTTTACTTCTTGTTTCATGAATTTATTATTAGTTGATTTAAAATATTTAAATAATAATATTACAAATTTAAATTCAAATTTATCTTTAGATTTTTCTTTAATTTTATTACAAAAATTAATCTTTTCAATCATTGGTTCTTGTTTAATATCTTATCCAATTTATAGAATATATATTAATTCTATTCTGTCTTCTTCAAATATTGAAAATAATGATTCAGATAAAGATAATGATTCAAGTGATAATGATGAAGATACAGATACTTTAAAAAATAATGATAAAAAAGTTGTAAATGCAAATTCAATTTATTCAAAAATTATTTTATTTGTAATATATTTGGTTTTTTGTTCAACTTTTTATAATTTAATTAATTTTCAATTAAAAAATTATTTACCTAATACAAATATTTATAAACTTCATTTTCAAAATCAATCAAATAATACAAAAAATAGTGAAATAACTTCATTAATTTGGTTATATTATTATATTTTTACAAATAAAACAAGAATTAATATTTTAACTTATTGGTCTTTATTAACAATAATTTCAATACCATTTATAATGTATTTTATTTATAAATTAAATTTAATTACTTTAAATTCAATTAAACAAAAAAATTATTTAAATTATTCATCTTCTTTAAATTTTAAAAGAAAAATTTGGCATTTTTTTATTTTTTTAATTATTATTCCAATTTATAATTATGATATTCAATTTATTAAAATTGCTTTATCTGGAATTTTTACAATTTTTTTATTAATTGAATTAATTAGAGTTATTCAATTACCTCCATTTGGGTTTTTCTTAAATAATTTATTATATAATTTTACTGATAAAAGAGATGAAAAAGGTCCAATAATAATATCTTATTTTTTTTTATTAATTGGAGTTTCTTTACCTTTATATTTAGATAATTCAATTTCTGGTATAATTTCTTTAAGTATAGGTGATTCTTTTGCAAGTATAATTGGTAAAAAAATTGGTGAAATCAAATGGTTTAAATCAAATAAAACTATTGAAGGTTCAATTGCTTTTATTTTTTCTTCATTTTTAACTTTATTAACTTTAAAACAAACTGGTTTAATTTCGGAATTAAATGATAAATCAATAAGTTGTTTATTTATTAGTTCAACTTTAACTGCAATTTTAGAAGCTTTAAGTTCTGCAAATGACAATATTTTAACTCCAATTATAATGTTTATAGTTCAAAGAGTTGTTGAGTAGAGAAAAAATATTCAAATTTTTTACATAATCTCATCAATACAATATTTTTTTTTGCTCTTATTCCAGAATTCGATTTAGTTTTTCTGGTTATCAAATTGACAGTTAAAAAATAAAAAATAATTTTTATTTAAGCATTATTAACTAACTATCTAATTATAAGTAAAAGAGACTAACTAAAATTTGAAAAAAGTGTGATATTAAATGTTTTTTTCTTGAAAAATAAACTAAAAATCAATTAAGTGAATATTTAATTAAACTAAACATCATTGATTTGGTTTGAGTTTGGATTTGTAGCAATAGGTTGGGTATTATTATCAACATCATTAATTTCTTTTTCATTGGTTGAAGTTGAACCAGAATGAAGTGAATTTGAAAAACCTGAAACAAAATTTTTTGGTAATCTATCAGGTTTATAAAATCTTAAATCAACTCTCCAAAAGATATACAGGATATTAACTAAAACTTCTAGAACACCATACATCATATACATTACAACAGGTTTATAAATCCAAGATTGATGAGCAAGTTGTTGATCAATAAAAGTTGAAACACATCTAAATAAAGCACCAATCAAAAGAAAAAGAGTTGTAATTGAAATTAATATAATTGAGCAATTATGAGATAAAACCGGTTTTTCTAAAGTTCCAACCTCACCAGTTCCAACAACATCTTCAATTTTATTATAATGATGTAAAGAAGAAGCAATAACTCTAACAATATGTTTTGAAGAATCATAATTTGGACTTTGAGTGAAAACTTGTTCAGCTTTTAAAATTGAATTTTTTTTAACAAAATAACTTGGTTTAAAACTTTCAATCCACCATGGTTGATAAATTAATAAATCATTGTTTTTTGAACCAGGTTTAAACATATAAGCTAAAATAATTAAAGTTGATGCAGCTACAGAAAATAAAACAGCCAATAAAGAAGCAGCTCTTGCAACTTTTTTACACATATTAAAATGAGATTCACCAAGATAATATAAAATTATAATAGAATCTGCAATTATAGCCATAACTACAACTCCAGCAACAATTGAATAAATTGTTAACATTATTGCCCAAAATTGTTTTGAAGCACCAATTCTTGGATGTCTCCAAGTGAAAATTCTTTGAGCAAAAGCCAAATTTAAACCAGCTAAAATTATTGAAGGTACAACAATTAAAATGTTTGAAGCTAATCCAACTTCAACTTGTAAAGTATCTCTTGACCAAATTGCTCTTAATAAAAACCCAATAAATCTCATCAAAGAATAAAAAGATAAACCTAAAGAATAATAAAATTTATGAGCTCTTGAATAATTTTTAATAAAGATAAATAAATGTACTAAGAAGAAAATTCCAAAAATTGCAGAAA
Source organism: Ascoidea asiatica (assembly GCA_001600695.1). Classification (NCBI taxonomy): domain Eukaryota; kingdom Fungi; phylum Ascomycota; class Saccharomycetes; order Ascoideales; family Ascoideaceae; genus Ascoidea; species Ascoidea asiatica. The sequence continues at coordinate 1,762,416 of BCKQ01000003.1, read as the reverse complement.
ATATAGCAGAAGGTACTTTATCTTTTGTTCCACTTGCATAACCACCAAAAACAGAATGTTGAATACCTAAAGCATATTGTTTAAGATAAAGTGGTACATTACCATTAAACATTGCATTTGATTGTTCAACTAAAAGTTTTGAACCAGTACCAGGAGCAGCACCATTAGTTAAAGAATCAATGATAGCTGCAATAGAAGAATCTCCACCAGCAGACATTTTGTATATACTGTATATTAGAGATGATTATAATAAGCAAAAGACTAACTGAAATAATATAGAAAAAATTGTTAGAGACGAAAGAATTGAAAGAATTAAAATATAACTGTATATATCTGAATGAAATATGTATATATAAATATAGAGGTGAAATGAAAGAAACAAAAATAAATGGAAGAAGAAAGCTATTTATATTAAAAGCAAGAAATAAGAAGAGATAAAAATTTCAAATGGGGGAAAATTGAATTACATAATAAGTAATGTGTAATAGTTAACAAATTATTGTTATTTTCTAGAGTGGTTTACTTTATTTTAGTTTATTTTAGTTTTTATTAGTCTTCTGGGCATTTAACCCATCAAAAGTTTATAATTTCAATGTAAATAAAGTGAAAATACACTACATCAATATTTCCTGTACGTGGAATTGGAATTTATTCGTAAAGCATACAAAAATATAAAAATTAAATTAATTAAAAAAGATAAAAGATGCTAGAAAAATAATATATGAAAGAGATAGCAAACAATAAAAAAAATTACATAAAAGAATTATGAAATTTATGAAATTTATGAAATAGTTGAATGAAATTTATATAAATTTTTCATAAAGAAGAAAAAGAAGAAAGTTTATAGCATAAGTTTAAGTAAAATATTGGAATAAGTGCATAAATGAACTCGATTATACTCGTAGATTGAAAACTAAAATATTTTTATAAGAATACATAATTGGGCTATATTTTTTTATTTGAATAAATTTAAGAATACTGTTGGATTGACTATGAGTGTTTTTTTTATATTTTTTTATGTTTTTGTTTTTTTTAGTTTTAGATTTGAAGGTAAAACTTTTGAATTTTTGTCATATTTCGTAATCAAAAAAAGACAATTAATAGGAATTGATTTGAATAAAGAACAATCGTTGAATGAGTGAAAGTGATTGGTAGGAATAACAAGGAATCGTACGAGAATAAAAAGGAAAAAGCAAAAGTAAAAGCAATAGCAAAGAGCAAAGGAAGATAATAAAAGTAAAAGAAGATAGCAATAAGCAATTGAAATTGGAATAACCAATAGCAAGAAGTGTAAGCTTTCTTGTATTGGAGATAAAGCTTTAGATAAAGCATTAGACTAACCATATTTACACAAATCAAGTTGCACTACTTACACAACTTACACAATTTACACTATTCTGGAATTTTATTTATTGGATATTTCAACTCTGATTTTTAAGCATATTTAGCATTTGTTGACACATTTTATTGGCTAGACACAAATGAGGGTATATTACTATATTTTTAGACAAAACAGGCTTGTGACAATAGTTTGGTTATGGAGAAACTAAATAACTCCCATTTTTACCACTTCAGAATTCTGGAATGACCTGAAGAAAGAAAGAAATAAGCTTAAAAATACTGAGAAAAAACAAAATTAGTGAAGTTATAATGGACAGAAGATCTCCACCCGAAGCATTTGAGGAGGGGAACAGCCGTGTTCCTCACGTCGGTATTTGGCCGGCGGATGCTCAACTAGTCCCGGAGTTGCTAAATAAGGCATAATGTATTACACGGAGGTATTTTGAAGTACATTACTGTTTCCCTGCATGTAAGCAATAGTTAGTAATCCTAAAATATGCTGAATTAATTGTGGGGTGCATATTTTTCTACTGTCACAAGCTACCATTAGAAAATAACCATGGTTAAACAGTTATACAATTTAAACTGGAGTATTTTGGGTTCCATAAAATATCTATGGAGATTGAAGTGTTTAGAAATGAGGAGACAAGAAGAATAAATAAAAAAAAGTTTGCTGTCAATATATTGTAAAGTTAAGTGAAAAATTGTTCTCTTTGAATTTGTCTCAAGAGCATCATAGAAGAAGTGTATCTGAAAAATAGATTTCAATTACAGTTGACCCAATATAATGGTTTTAAAAAGTAGATACTCTGTAGTGCCTCTTATTACATTGAATCCATATAAATGGAAAAGTTTGTTTATTTTACCATATAAAGTTACCCTCTTGTTGCAAATCTACAATAGCAAAAGCTGTGTTTTCATGAAGGAAACGGACCTTTAGGTTTATGTTGCAACGCAAGTTTTTAAGATATTTCAAATTTCATGTTTAAAACAAATGTTGAATTTAAATTACTTCCGTAATAATACTAAAAGAAAAGATGAAAAGTTAAGAATTGAAACGTTACTTTATTTTTCACCTATTATTCCAGTCAGAAATCTATTACATCTTGACTAGATAGGATGTGCTTTGGCTTGAATTGATTCCAAATGAATCTAGAATTGTATCCCTTGAAAGAGAGCAGTTAATAATTAACGTTGTTGGAAAATACAAGCACTAAGCTCGTGATTTTACCGTAAATACGAGAATTCATCCAATTTCAACATGGAAACATGGCAGCCTGGCAACATGGTTACCAAGTAACCTGGATATCTAGAAATCTTAAAATCTAGAATTCTTAAAATTGGGAACCAATTACAAGCTTGCAAGGATTGAGGGAGCGTCGCGTTCACATTAAGATAAATACGGAAACGGAACCTGAAACGCTACTTTGCGTGGGTGGAACAGCGTTTTTATTTTTCTTACAGGTGACAAATCTGAAACACAAACTAAAAAAAACACGAAACGCGTAAATGATTAATACTTCTGGCTAGGATTAAATTGAAGTGAATTGAAATTTAATTACCGTTACTCGAGTAATTAATGAAGTAATTAATCACCGTATCAACAACAAACAAACAAGAAATGAAATTATCCCAGAAATCAATTTAACAATTTCTTGAGATAAATCAAAGATCAATTTGAAATTAATTTAAAATTAATTTAAAATTAATTTGAATAATCAATTGTAATTGAGAAAGACAGAATTTTGAGTGATGATTGACTTTTGATATCTATCATAAAATAATTAGTAATTACGATCAATATATGACTTTGTTCCTTCAAGTTTTGCATCTCTTGAAACTGAACATTTGAATATTGTCCATCAGAATATAAAAAGGATTCAAAATACTCTGATATTCTGATGAATATTCAATTGAATAATTTTTAATTTACTATTCTTTTTATTATTTATTGTCCATTGAAATAATTGATTTGATTCTAAGGCCATTTCAATACTTTACCATTTTATTGAAAGTATACCGGATTAGTGCTGTTAGTACTTTTACTGCAACTTTTCACTACAGTACTGTAAGCTAAATATATTTACTTGGTAGCTCAATAAGGCAAATATCACTTCAAATCCCAATTAATCCTTTCATTTTCACCATACCATATCATATCATATCATATCTTATCATATCATATCATTTCATATCAAATTTCAATTATTTCATTATATTTATATCCTATCAATATATACACATATACAAATATATTTATCCTTAGATCTTATCAATATTGTTATTTATTTGATATTTCAATTCCATTCATATCCATATCAATATCAATATATTAATATTAATGATATCAATATCATCAACAAATAATCATTCTTATATTTATATTTATTCATATTCACATCCATATTAATACATTTCAATCGTTTCTCTCCTACAATCTCATTCTCTTTCTCTTTCTTTAATCAGTAAAATTATCAATTTTAATAAAAATCCTGGATTAAAATCCTTTTAAAATTCCATACGGTTAAATATTATCTAAAAAAAAATCCATCCATTTTCATTTTCCTTCAATTCCATCCATTTTAAAATTTATAAAATTCTTTCTTCATTTATCATTCGTCATTTATTATTTGTCATTTATCATTTATCATTTATTTATTTTTTTTCACTTTTTTAGAAAAAAATTATTTTCCGTACACTTTATTTCATTTCTTGTTGCTCTTGGTTTCTACATTACAACAACATTGATTTCAAAAGAGGAATTAATAAAACAAAAATAAATTAAATAAATAAACAATTCAACACAATTCAATATTATAACTTTTCAATACTTAAATTTAACATTACTTTTACTATTCTAAATCAATTCATTTACTAAATAATTTCATTCTTTCAATAATTTAGTTTCACAATTACTATATTCAAATAATATTTTATTTTTCATCAATACATTAAATTAACTTACTCACTCACTCACTCTTTCACTCACTCATTCATTTTTTTCTCTTTATATTCTTTTTTTATATTCTTTCTTTTTTATTTTCTTTTTCATCTTACAACTAAAGACACTAAAATCTTATTTATCATATATTATCATTATAAAAGGCATATAAACTCATTCAACAAAAATTTCATCATGAACTCAATAGATCATAATAATAATATTAATTCTAATATTACTAATAATAACAATAATAATAACAGTTTTATAGTAGATACATCTTCAATATTACCTTCAATTACATCTGCTTCTGTAATAAAAGCTGGCACTCCAGATCATTCTTCTCCAATTATGAAAATTAATTTAGATAATAATAATAACAATAATAATAGATCTCCTTCAATTTCATCAAAATCTTTAAAATCTTCAAATTCAACAATTTCAACTCCATCTTCTTCTTTGAAAAATTTTAATAAATATATAAATGATTCAAATATTATCATTAATTCAAATATCAATTCAAATATAAACTTAAATTTTCAAACTCCAACTAAATCAAAATTTAAATCTTCTTCAAATTCAAATATAAATTCTCTAATTAAAGATAATAATTACCACAATAATATTAATAACATTAACACTAATAATACTAATAATAAATCAAAATTTAAATTTAATAATTTTAATGATGATCCATTACCCTTGCCAAAACAATCTTCATTTATTAGTTATAATAATAATAATAATAATAATAATAATATTACTAATATGAATAATAACGATAATTTAATCCTGAATTCAATGGTTAATCCACTAGACGTTTTATCTTCTCCTTCTTTTATTAATATTGATAATATAAATCTATATAATGATAAAACTCAAAAATTTGATAATAACATGATAATAAATTTTAGTAACAACAATAATAATAATATAAACTCTTCTTCTTCAATTTATCCTTCTTCTTCTCCATTTTCTTCAAATTCTCCAAATTATAAAATTAATAATAATTCTTCATCTTGTTTTTCTTCAATTATTCAATCTTCTCCCTTATATAAAAATTATTACTTTTCAACATCAAATGAAAATGATCAAATTAATAATGAAATTCAAATTGAATCTGTAAATTTAGTCAAAGATAATATAGATAACAAGATAGAAAATAAATTATCAAAATTTAAAAAAAGATCATTTTCTTCAATTAATGAATTATCCTTAGATTTAAATTTGAATCAATATAATTTGAATTCAAAGAAAATAAAAATAAATAAAAATTTAAGTAAAAATTTAAATTTTTTTTCTTCTCCGTTATTATCACCACCAGCTATATTCAATGATAATAATGATTTTAATTTTATTAAGAATATTCAAAATATTCAAAGCACTTCTCCTTCCTTAAATTCTCGTTTACTTAAAAATAATAATTCCAAATTAATAAAAAGAAATCATCCAAAAAGTTCACCAATCAAAAAATCAAATAATTTTCAAAATAATTTACATAACAATTCAAATTTGAATATGAAATCATTTTCTAAATTAAGTCCAAAATTAAATTCAAAATTTAAATTTAAAGAAAAAAAAATTTTAAATGAAAATATATATAAAAAAAACAGTCCAATAATTGAATCAAATTTTTCAAGTAAATCAATTATAAAAGCAAATAAACGTCATATGACTTTATCAATAGATAGTAATGGTAAAGCAATTATAAAAACAGCTGATGTAAATGATGAAAGTATTGCAAATGAAAATGGAAAAGAAGAAGGAAATGAACATGAGCAAGAAAATGAAAATACTATTGTTTATAGTGATGAAAAACATAATACAATAACTGGGTTTAAACTAGGAAATTATGATATTTATGATGAGTATGAAGATGAAGAAGAAAAAGAAAATATTGATAAAATTATCAAAAATTCATTTAGTGAATTCGATTTATTAAATTCAGTTCAAAAATCTAAAAAAAAGAAAAATTTATTAATGAGTAATAAAATTATCGATAAAGATATTGAAGAAGAAAATATTTTAATGAGTAAATCTCCAATTTCATTTTTAAAAGCTTTTCAAAATTCAGATATTAATTCAAGTTTAAATCTGAATTTAAATCTGGATTTAAATAATAAAATTGATGATATTGATTATTTAGAGAATGAATTAATTGAAAATGATATAAATGAATTAAATAATTTAAAAGTAAATAAAGATTATTCAAATGCTTTAAAAATGGGTATTGATCCATTATTAGCTATAAGTTCAAGTGAAAATTTATCTGATGATGAAGATTCGAATTTAATTTTTTATGAAAATAATGAGAATGAAGATAAAAATAAATTTTTCAATAATAATAAAATAAATATTGCACATTCTTCAGATTCAACAATTATTGATGGAGGTAATGATACAGTTATTGAAGTAAATACTGGTAATAATCTAAATTCGAATTTAAATTCTACATATCTTAAAGATGTTGTATTTTCTGGAGCAAATTTCAAAAATAATGGAAATATCAATATAAGTGAGGATTATCATAATAAAATAATAAAAGGTAACAATTTCAATGTAATTGAAAAAGAAGAAGTTATTGATGAAGATGATGATGAAGATGATGCGACAAATGCATTAATGAAAGCATTTGGAATGTAAATTTAACAAATGTACAAAGAAGTTAGTTATTAGTGAAGTTGATTACACCTTTTGATAATTCTACTACTAACTATTACGATAAAATATTTTCTTTTCTTTCATTTCCATCTCATACAACTTATTAATTTACTTTATTGCTTTAGTCTAATTTTTATTGTTACTCTATATATTTTTTCTAATTTTGTCTTATCGATTCATTTATTTTTTTTTTCATATTACTTTTTTTTTCATATCTTCATTTTCCTGGGGATTATTTTTATTTTTTTCTTTCAAGATATGTTTCTGTGGTTCCCATCATGATCTACCTTTATATAAATACAGTAGATATATAAATATTGCATATTTTAAATAAATTTCAAATAACTTGATTAATCTCTCTCTTAATTTTATAACTTATTTTATTATTGCATACCATCTGTTGGGAGTATGGGCACATATTTTTAAAGTGTTGGTCACCTGATCTTATAACTATCCTCAAAGGGGTAAAAATTGCATTTGTGAAAGATTGAAGCTTGTTCTAAACTTTAAATCAGTAGCCGATTGCGAAAGTTAGCCGGCTTCTTGTTTTTCTGATCCGCTTTGTGCCCAACAAATTAAGCTCAAGAACGAAACAAGTATGGAGTTTCGACCAGTTAAACTAGTTACACGTGCTGTTTTTGTGCTTTTGAGATCAAAACCGGGAAAGCTGAAAAAAACCGGGTGAAATTCTTTAACAATGAAAGCCAATGCAATTCAAAATATAACAGTTAGCTTTAACGTTACTGTATTTCAATATTGTATTTTTTTTTTTTTCATGAGAGAATCATATTGATTATTTATGAATTAATGACTAGCTAGGTTTTTTTATTATTGAAAGAGTGTAAAATGGGTTGTTCAACTATTAAGTTTTATTTCAAAACTTTTATTGCTGCAAATATATTTATGGGATGTGCACTTTATGGAGTTATAGCTTCAACAATTTTTTCATTAATTGGTAAAAATCATTTAACTCAATGGTCAGTTGCAAGATTATTTTATTATTCATTTAGTAAAATTCTAGGTATAAAAATTATAATTAATAACGAAAAAAATGTTAAAAAAGATAAATTACCTGCAATTATAATTGCCAATCATCAATCATCATTAGATATGTTAATTTTAGGTAGAGTTTTTCCAAAAGGATGTGTTGTTACAGCAAAAGAATCATTAAAATATATACCAATTTTAGGTTGGTTTATGTTATTAAGTGGTACATTTTTTTTAAATAGAAAAAATAAAAAAGAAAGTATAGATACATTAAATAAAGCTTTAAATAAAATTAAAGATAAAAAAAGAGCATTATGGATATTTCCAGAAGGTACAAGATCATATTCAAATGAACCAGTTTTATTACCTTTTAAAAAAGGTGCATTTCATTTAGCTGTTGATGCACATATTCCAATTATACCAGTAATAGTTTCAAATACTTCAAAATTAATAAATTTTAAAAGAAAAATTTTTGAAAAAGGTATAATTACAATTAATGTTTTAGATCCAATTGAAACAAAAAATTTGAAAAAAGAAAATGTTAGTGAATTATGTAATACAACTAGAGAATTAATGTTAAATGAAGTAAATAAATTAGGTTATTCAGAATCATTTTCTTCTTCATGTTGTTTTTCATCTAAATCAACTTTAACTAAAGTCAATCAAACAGCTTCAAATTCTGAAACTACAGCATTATTAAGTAATGTTGAATAATCATTGACAATATTGATAAATATCTATGTATATACAATATAGTGGGCTATTTTTTTTAAACATAAATTCTGGAATTAATGTTAAAGATATGTCTAGTCTTTTCCAAATCCTGTTCAATTTAGATGAATTTGGAAATTAGAATAATAAAGTATTAAAATAATGAAATATAACTGCACCGCCACATAATAACAAGCCTCGAACTAAACGGGGACGTCCTAACCTTATTCCAATTACATAATTAAAGCATAAAATAGTAGTAGGAGTATTTACTGTTACTTCCTGATAATCCTTTAAAATCAATTGTTAGTAAGTAAATAAATAAATATCTAATACAATATATTCTAGTTTTTCTTCCCTTCTTTGTCAAATTTGCGAGCTAAAAGTAAAATTAAAAGTAGAAGAATTCCAGGAAAAATACTGTGAGAATTAATTTTCTTTACCTGTACTTATGATGTAAATGTATCTGATAAAGGTTTTCTCTGATAGCTCTCAACTTAATAATGTTTTAGATTTCTCAACTACATGTGGTTTGTATGAGAAATTCAGTTTTGATTATTTTGTGACTGGTCGTAGTAACAAAATCTTGTAAGATTTAGTGAGAAAGTGAGAAATATTAAGGAAAGGGATAGCATGGCTGTTTCGGTGCTATTTGCACATAGTACTCCCATACTATTGCGGCTAGCCGGTGCTCTGGCCAGCGCGCTTTTCCGGAATTTAACAGCTGTGATGCTCGTGCATTTAGTTCTTACTATGCGATAACCGGATAGCCTGATAACGACGAGATCGAGCAGGTCAAAAGCAAAGGCAAACTGATTCTGGAATTGGTTCTGATTTGAGATAATGATATAAAATCCAATATAAATTAAATCGAATCTTCCTACTCAATTTTATTATATACACATATCTTGTCTCATTTCAATTCAATTATTGTTTTTTTCATATCCTCTTTCTTTAATAAAAGAGTGATACTTTTGCTATGTTTTCTTCTGGAGATCCTCAGAATCCATTATTGACCTCAAGGGTTTTAACATCGGTCCCTATTAAAAAAACAATTCGAAAGAAACGTTGGGGAAATACAACTATTAGATTTATTATTTTATCTTTAATAGGTTTAATTGTTTATCATTTACTGTTAATTGAAAATCAATTCACTTATAATTCAAGAGATTTATTATCTATATCTTTTTTAAAAGATTCTGTAAGTGATTATTCAGATTTTTTGAAATTCGTATTCCCTAATAAATTTAGTAGTAATCAAAATAATCATAAATGTCATAAAAACCATAATAACAATAATCATAATAATCATCATAATAGAAATAATCATAGGAACAATAGAAATAATAGAAAGAATCATGAAAAAAAACTATCCTTTGATCAACTTAAAGATAAATATTTAGATTTCTTATCCAATTCAAATTTAGCTTCAAAATGGAGTCAAATTTATACTGCTGAACCACATTTAGCTGGAACAAATTATAAATTAGTTCAATATACAAAAGATATATTTGAAAAATATGGTTTATCTACTTCAATTGAACCATTTGATATTTTTATTAACTATCCAGTTGAAAATCATATTAAATTATACAAAACTTCCTCTTCTTCTTTATCTTCTTCTTTTTCAATAAATATTGAAGATCTTGTTTATCAACCAAATTTAATTGAAGACGAATTAAAAGAAGATAACACAACCCTTGGTTCTGATTTAGTTCCTGCTTTCCACGGCTATTCAAAATCTGGTAATGTTACTGCCCAATATATATATGCAAACTATGGTACAAAAGAGGATTATGATTTATTAGTTAAAAAAAAAATTGATTTTAAAGATAAAATTGTAATTGTACGTTATGGTTCAATATTCAGAGGTTTAAAAGTTAAATTTGCTCAAGAACTTGGTGCAATTGGCGTATTAATTTATTCTGATCCTGCTGATGATGGGTTAGTAACAAAAAAAAATGGTTATGAAACTTATCCAAATGGTCCTGCTAGAAATCCATCTTCTTTACAAAGAGGTTCTGTACAATTTCTTTCTCAAGCTCCCGGTGATCCAACAACTCCTGGTTGGGCTTCAAAAGGTAAAAATGTTAAAAGAATTGATCCTTATGAATCAATTCCTTCAATTCCATCTTTACCAATATCTTATAAAGAAGTAATTCCAATTTTAGAAAAATTAAATGGTTTTGGTTTAAATTATAAAAAATTATCAAAAAATTGGAAAGGTGATTTAGATGAATTTGATTATTCAACTGGTCCAAATCCTTCATATTCTTTAAATTTATATAATAATCAAACTTATAATATTACTCCATTATGGAATGTTTATGGTCAAATTGATGGAATCCTTTCCAATGAAGTTATACTTGTTGGTAATCACCGTGATTCTTGGGTTAAAGGTGGTGCAGGTGATCCAAATTCAGGAACTGCTGCAACTATTGAAATAATTCGTACTTTAGATTATCTTAAGAAAAAATTTAATTGGAAACCATTAAGAACAATTGTATTTGCTTCTTGGGATGGTGAAGAATATGGTCTTTTAGGTTCAACTGAATTTGGCGAATTATATTCAAAACTTTTACAAAAAAAAGTTGTTGCTTATTTAAATGTTGATGTAGCTGCAGCTGGAAGTCATTTTAAAATAGCTGGTTCTCCTGTTTTATATGATATTTTAAGAGATCTTGCAAATTCTGTACCATATTTCAAAAACGGAAAACCTTCTGGCACTCTTCGTGAGCATATGAAAGATACTTTAAATGATAGAATTGGTTATTTAGGTAGTGGCAGTGATTATACTGTATTTTTAGAACATTTAGGAATTCCATCAGTTGATATGGGATTTGCACCCGACAAAGATGATGCTGTTTATCATTATCATTCAAATTATGATTCTTATTATTGGATGAAAGAGTTTGGTGATAAAGATTTTATTTATCATAATATTTTAAGTAAATATCTTGGTTTAATTATTTTAAAATTATCAGAAACTGAAACAATTTCATTTAATTTAAAAGAAAATGCAGAAGTTCTATCTTATTTTTTCAATCAAAGTGTTAATAATATTCCAATTGAATGGATTGATAAACCAATAACTAATAAAACTTCTATTTCTGAAATTTTTAAAGAAATTGGTGACTTTAAATGGAATGATATTGAACATGATTATCAAAATAGATTCAACAGATGGAAAGAGAGTATAGAAGAATCTTATCAAAAATATTCTACTAGCGCCTTTTTTGGAGCAAAAGAACTTTGGAAAAAAGCTAGTAATGGAATATTGAGTGTTTGGAATAAAATTCAAACATCCAATTTACAATATAATGATGTTTCTACATTCAATGAAAATTATTTCAATGCTGCCAGTTTAAATCATACGGAAGTAATCGAAGAACTACATAGCGAAATCTCAGATATTATTTCTCCAAATAATTCCCCAAATTATTCTGATCTGGAAGTCAACTTTGATTTTGATGTTGAATATACTTTATTTGATCTCATAAATAATACAAATTCTGTTATTGAATTCTTTGAAATTGTATCTTCAGCTGTTCATAATAAATCAATTTCATTACAAGAAACATATGATTCTATAAAAGATGACGATTCAGTACCTGAATTTGAGAAAATTAAAATTTTATTTAAAATAAGGTTTATTAATCATAAATTGAAATACATAGAAAGATTTTTTGTTTATCCCAAAGGATTGAATAAAAGGCCTTGGTTTAAACATATAGTTTATGCTTCTGGCAGATATACTGGTTATAAAGGTATGACCTTCCCAGGATTAAATGAGGCAATTGAAGATGACTTATTTGATGAAACAGCTAGGTGGTTAGGTATAATCAATCATATGGTAAGAGTAGCTACCTTAAAATTATTAGTCTACTAGATTAATTCTCTCTATCAATTTATTTTCAGCAACTATTTTTTAATTGAATAGTTTTTTTATTTTTTTGTGCTTTGTTTATTGTTTGGCTCATTTTTTTGTTTTCATTTCTATTGAAGAATTGAAAAAATCAATGAAGAAATTAATGAGGCAAACTTTTTTTTTTTGTATTGACATTTTCTTTCCAATTATAATCTTCTGGTTTTACATGTATAAAATTCGCATGCCTGGGTCCTTCAATATATTCTCTTTTTAATAAATAAATTATATTAAATTCATTATCACTGAAATTGGTAACAAATCTGAACTTGATTCCCTTGCTCTTCAAAAATATTTCCACTTTAAGTAATCATTTAACTCCGCTTACGCACTAAAGCCGCATCCGATCTTTGGCTTGTCTTTTTTCCTTCTTTTCTGGGGACTTTTTACAAGCCTTGGATTTAAACATTTTTATCCATCATCATCACATACTGGAAAGCATTTTTGGTTTTATATTAATTTCTGATTAAAGTATTATGCTTAATTGTGTAAAAGTTTTCAAAATCAATTCAAGAAATCTTTTTATTCAATCATATAGTCTTTCATTTTTAAATAATATTAGAAAAATGTCTTCATACCCTGAATCTTCAACCGAAAGAAAGGATGAATTGACTGACAATTATAATAATATCTTGAGTCAAGTCAACGAAGAAGCTGAAAAATATTCTCATGCAAAGCCTGTTAACGTAGTAGCTGTTTCAAAATTAAAGCCAGCTTCGGATATTTACTCTTTATATAAGAATGATAATGTTCGTCATTTTGGAGAAAATTACGTTCAAGAATTAATAGAGAAAGCTAAAATTTTGCCAAGTGATATTCAATGGCATTTTATTGGTGGTCTTCAAACAAATAAGTGTAAAGATTTAGCAACAAAGATTCTAAACCTATTTTCGGTTGAAACTATAGATACAATTAAAAAAGCAAAAAAATTAAACGAATCAAGAAGTAAAATTGAAAACTCATCTATAATAAATGTTTTCATTCAAATTAATACATCTGAAGAAGAACAAAAATCAGGTATTGATCATCAAAATAAAGAAACTATTATTGAATTATCAAAAGTTATTTTGAACGAATGCCCAAAACTTAGATTGAAGGGTTTAATGACAATTGGTTCCATTTTCTCTTCAAAATCAAGTGAAGAAAATAAAGATTTTGAAAAATTAGGGGTTTGTAAAAAAATGATCGAAGATGAATTAAAATTGTCTGAAAAATTAGAACTAAGTATGGGTATGAGTAGTGATTATAAAGAAGCCATAAAACAAGGAACAGATTATGTCAGAGTTGGAAGCAATATCTTTGGGCAACGTCCTGCTAAAAATATGGCAAGAGTTTGATTAAACCATTGGTATTGGCAGCATTTTTTATCGTTTTCCTTTTTTATCAATATATATAGAAATTAGTATACTTTCTCTTTTTATCAATTAAAATTTTCTGATATTTTGATTTTTTTTTTTTTTGACACCAAAACTGTATAATCAAAAGCTTATGTCGTAAAGAATAGAAACAACGAAAATTTGTTTTTAAGGAAATAGAAAGGACAAAAAAGGATTTGAAAGAAACACTAACTCTAATAAATAGAGACTTATTTCAAAAAGTACACATCTAAGCAGTGTATTTTTTCAACTTTTGTTTCCTGACCTGAAAATTATGAGAAATAAAAAGTTTCCATACAAATTCCTTGTTGGTAAATGTAAAAATAATCGATTAATTCTATATATTATTTTTAAGCACCAAAATCAAGAAGAGAAATCATTGTATGACTAATCATTCTTGCAACTCCAGGACTAGTTGCCCTAACTGTTAGTCTAAAATTCCAACCCTCATAATCACTTTCTAATCTAACCAAGCATCCAAAATTTCCTTTTCCTGTAGAATGCAAGATAGCAGCACCAACGAAATTCATATCGTTTTGATCTACTTCAGCAACTTCCTGCCAACCCAATCTATTCATTATTCTTTTTATTGTAGAATTATTGTAACGTTTCTTTTTTGTACTAAAGACAGTTTGAGATTCACCTTCTTCTCCTAAAACACTTATTTGATTCCATCTACTGAAAAATTGTTCTGTTGGAATTTGAGTTGGTTTGAGGAAATTAATACATGATATTGGTAGTCTAAGTTTAAGTTGTGTGAAACCACCTGATAGAAAATTAATAAAAAGATAAGGAGATTCAGAATCTTCAAATGGATTTCTTATTGTTACTTTCAAGCTATGAATAGTCTTGGAGCTATATTGAACTTCATTTTCAGGTAATTCTATAGTTTGGATTATAAATGATGGATTAGTTAATTTAACTTGCTTTATTTCTGCTGTTAAGGATCTAATTTCAATTGGTGATTTATTTGCATATGTTAGTATAATTTTAATTGTAGTTGGCTCCTGGGGATCCTTTATTGTCCTGTAAATAATTTTGAATAATGAATTTTCAAAGAAGACTCCCTGTCCAAAGTTGATAATACGATAATATCCTTCTTCCCAATTTGGAGTCAATATTATGTTATTCATCTTGAAAAGTTTATTTTGTTCAGACAGATCATAATCTCCTGAATCTGAAGATGCTTCATCTTCTTCTTTGAAAGGATTTAGTTGAGGTGTACCCCCACCATTACTATAATTTCCAGTTCCAGTACTAGAATAACTATTACTAGTTTGTTGTTGAGTTAGTTCGTTTGGATTAGGAGGTACAGGTAATAAATTTGAACTTAGAGAACTATTTCTTGCCTTGGAATTATTTACACTTCCCATACTACTACTGCTTGTAGAAGTTCCAGTCATATTTCTAGAAGCTTTTCTTGTTTTTTCTAAAGTTTCTAGATTTCCTCCAAGTCTTGAAAGTAATGGTGATACTCTTTCTGGAAATGGAGGCATTTCATCACAAAGAACGTGTAATAAATGAAAATTGCCTCCATCTTTTTCTCCTATCTGTATTACAGTTAAATATTCAAAAGATCTTTGTTGAATCTCACTGTCAATGTTCACTAAATCGTTCTGAAAAACTTGTATTATTTCATTACTTAAATTAGGATTGGCATCATGAAAATTTTTGAACATCTTCAAAAAGCATGTCAAAAGCATAGATCTAGTTAATAAATTAACATAGTAATATTTGTTGAATAAAACTTGAAATTGCTCCTCTGCTGAAAAACTAGAAACTCCCGCTATCAAATACCCATATTCACCTAATATATATGCACCTATTTTGATTAAAGCATCAGGACATGAAGGTTGCTTAAGAAATCTTATTAAAGATTTACAGGCCAAGGGTTGTAAGGTTTCATTATTTACTACAATTTGAACAATCCTTTCCCATACTTCATCTGGAACTTGATTTCCAGATATTGATATTAATTTTAGACAAGTATTCATATACCACTGAGCATCAGTTGAAAATTTTTCAGCAAGAACAGCAATTTTTATAGAAATTTCTGGTCTCATTGAATAATCAGCAGTTGCTAAGACTTTTAACAATTCATTTACAATTTGCTCAATATTATCAGTATCACATATTGCATACATTAGGTCCAATCCTTTACGGCGTACAGATACATCTTTATCTCTTAAAGATTTTTGAATAAGATCAATATGTTCTTTTGCAGCTTTTTGTGCAGAGAATCCACCAGAACTTGTTATTTTGGTTAATGCATCTAATGAAAGATATCTTGTATTTGTTTCTTTTGATTTCATTAATGAACCTAAAGCTTCAATGGCCCCAGTGAGTGCCTCAGGTGAAGGATCTAAAAGTGCTGCTAAAGAGACAGCTGAAAATAGAATGGCTGATTGAGCATTCATAGATTGTTGACTAGAATAACTTTTTGTTCCTTTTTCAATTGCTTTTGCTACAATTCCTTTTAAAGTTTTTAATGATATACTATCAATATCAGCAATTGATGTATCAGCAATTATAGTTTTAACTAAATCTAATAATTTTATTGTCATCCAAGGATTTGGTATATCATAATATCTATATGCCTCTGGGCATTCATTTTCAACAATTAATTTTTTTAATCTTCTGGTTACAGCTGGAATTGCAATTTTTACAGAATCAGGAAATTTAAAAGCAATAAAGCTGACCAAAGATGTTACTGCAGTTGCAAATCCAAGATCTTGATCATCTATGCAAGCTATAATTCTTGGAATCCATGCTTGTCTTTTTATCAAAACATTTGGTTGAGCTTTAAGTAATTTTAATAAGGCCAATGCAGCTTTTTTTCTGACCAATGATGAATTTGTAGGTGCTCTTAATAATTGAAATACATCATCAGATAAAAGGTCGGCCCAATTTTCTTCTCCTAGAGTAGCTATACATTGTAAAGCTAAACAATTGAATTCATCAGATACGACTGTCAAATCTTGTTTTAAAGAGTTTATTACAAGTGACATTAATTCATTATCTTTATTTAAAAACAAAGATATTGCCATATAACCAATCTCTTTCTCCGAATATATTTTTGAAGCTAGTAGCTGAATAGATTCCATAAAACCAAAGGTAATTTTATGACCCATTAAATAAATATAAAGTAGTTTACAAACATATTTCTTTCTTTGATAGCCTGTTAATGTGGTTGTAGCAAATTGTTTTCTAATATTCACTAATTCACTATTAATTCTTTTGTCCTGATCATCAAATGCTTTTGCATTTCTTAAATCAGATATAAATTGGGTCAACCCTATAATTTTAAATAGAAATTAAAAAAAATGGAAAAAAAAGACCATTAGTAACTTGAATCTATTTAGTATAGATAATATCTTAGTTAACTGAGAAAAAATCATTATATCTACTTGTTATGGACAAAGATAAAATGATTTTAACCAATACTTATATAACTAGGTTGTGAAAGTGAAATGCATACATACCCTTCATTTGAGCACCCATAATGAATAAGTTGATTTATGAAATTTTATAGGTTAGATCAAAGGGAAATAAAGAAATTTTTACTTTTGAATAGTTTTATGAAAATTTATTGATTATTCACTTTAGTATTAAATGACATACTCTACAGTATTTTGCAAGCTTTGCTGAAATTCATATTTAACTAATTTACGGAAATTTAAAGTGGAATACTTTTGGATCGTGTCGTGTTGAGATTTCACTGGAACGAAGCGGTGCCAATTTTAAGTTCAGATGATTACTATTTTAATTTATTTCATCAAACTTTTATTGATGTTATTGAATTGTTTTAATAAATTGAATATTATTATACTAGTTTTTAAAAAAACATACTATTAAAAATTTCTTATTTCAAAGTTAATTATGCAAAATGTATCATATATTTGAAAATCAGTTGGAAAAAAATCTGATAAGTTAAAAATATATAAGAAAATAAAATAAAAAATAAATAAATAAATTATAAATAAATAAATACAATGAGTCACTATTCTTAATTCAATAAAATATTATCAAAAATATTGAATAAAGTTGTAGAGAAGCTATCACAGAATAAAATTGATTTTAAAAAAAAATATAATAGATAAAAAATAAACGAATTCAATTGAAAATAAATTTTTATTTTTAGACTATATTACACAAGCTCTGTAGATGATAAAATTTCAAGCAAAACAATCGGATAAAAAATTTGTTATAATATTATCTTGATCTTTGAGGAGGACCTCTTTGTGGTGGACCTCTTGGTGGAGGAGGACCTCTTTGAGGAACTGGACCTCTTGGAGGTGGAGCACCCCTTGGTGGAGGACCTCTTCTTCCTTGCATTGGTGGACCAGTTCTTGGTGGAGGACCTCTGTATCCATCCTGTTGAGAACCATATGTTGAGGGTGGACCTCTTTGGAAACCTGGTGGGCCTGGTCTTCCTTGAGGAGGTGGACCTCTTTGAAGCCCTGGAGGACCTGATCTTCCTTGAGGAGGTGGTGGTCTTGATGGACCTCTTCCTTGTGGAACTCCTGGTCTTGGTGGACCTCTGGAATCTGATCTTGGAGGACCAGATCTTTGAGGAGGAGGAGGTCTTTGACCCATTGAACCTGGACCTTGAGGAGGTGGAGGACCATTTGACATTCTTCTATCAAAGGAATTTGGAGGAGCACCACGAGAATTTCTTTGATCAAAGCCATTTGATGGACCAGAATAAGGAGGAGGCCTTCTATCATTAGAAAAATCATTAGGAGGACCAGCATTTCTTCCAGGAAATGCACCATTAAATCTTTTATCATCTTTATCAAAACTTGGAGGTTTTGGAGGACCAGGTCTAGCACCAGGTTTTGAAATACGATATGGATCTCTACCTCTAGTTGGAGCACCACCTCTAGATGAAGGACCACCTCTAAAAGAACCACCTCTAAAATCACCTCGTCCTCGTCCTCTACCTCTTGGACCACCTCTTGAAGAACCTCTAAAATCACCTCTACCGCCACCACGGCCACCACGACCACCTCTCATACCGCCTCTACCACCTCTAGTATTTTTAAAATTTTCAAATCTTTTTTCTCTTTCAGCATCTAAAATTTTTTGAAAATCATCTCTTTTCATAATTTTTAAAGGTTTTTTAGCAAAAGTTGGAGGTGGATTCATTTTTAATAATTTTTCAAGATCAGGTAATTTTGCATATTCAACATAAACATTACCTAAAAAATCTCTTGTAAATCTTTCTCTTCTTAATTTAACTAAATTAACTTTACCAAATTGAGAAAAATAACGTTCAAGATCTTCTTGAAATCTTGGAATATTTCTAACAGAAATTGGTAAACCATCAATTAAAAGTGTATGTTTATCAATTAGTTCACCTAAATTTTCTGCAGGCATAAAAGGAATTGTACGTTTAATTTTTAAATTATCATTTGAAACAGTTAAAAAAGTTGAATTTTTTAAAGCTTCAGGAATAATTTTAAAAGGTCTATATCTTTTCATTCTTTGAAAATGAGATATTTCATCTAAACTTACAAAACCTTCTTTATCTTTTTGAATTAAATTCATAAAATAAGAATCTCTAAATAAATTTGAATCTGAAAAATAAAATTCAACTTGTTTTATAATTCTAGCTTGAACTTGAGGAGTTAATTCTAAAGGTTCAACAGGTGGAGAAGGTTCACGTTTTATTGGTTCTGGAATTGAACTTGAACCATTAAAAGTTTGAGGAGGTAAAGGAGGACCTCTTGAACCAGGAGGTCTAGGTGGACCAGGTGGACCAGGTCTACCTCTTGGTCTTTCTCTATCATTAGGTAATCTTTCTCTATCAACAGGTAATCTATCTCTATCAAATCTATCATTTCTTGAGTTTGGATCACGTTGAGGACCATTTGGAGGGCCACTTAAAGGAGGACCACGAGAATCATGATGTGATGAAGAAGGAAGATCTCTTTCAGATCTATATTCATGATCAGACCTAAGCGCTAATCTTGAAGGATGGATTTTTGGTTGATGATTAGGTTTTTGAGAAGATTGAGAGTGTGGTGAAGGTCCTTGAGGTACTTGAGGTTGAGAAGGTCTTGAAGGTAGTAATGAATGTTGCTGATCATTAGCAGGTTTTTTAGGTAATCTTGATGATTCATAATGTTGTTCATTTTTCACTGGAATAGTATTTTCAGATTTGGGATTATCATTATTGTCATCATTATTATAATTATTGTTATTACTGTTATTATTGTTATTATTATTTATTGGAGAAGTTGATGATTGATTTGGTGATTGAATTTCAGGATTATCGATAGCTTCAAGAGAATTAATAACATCCAAATCAGCAGTAATTGCATCTTCTAAATCACCTTGGGCAGAAATATTATCATTCATTATTGGTTTCTCTCGTAAATTAGAATTATCAGCAATATTGGAAGAAGTAATATCAGAAGTTATTGAAGTGTTATTTGTTTCATTAGATATATTAGACATATTAGTTTTTTCAGAATTATTATTAAATTCAAACATTGTTTGTGAAGAAGAAGAAGAAGAAGTAGTTAGAGAATTTGTATCTAATAAAGAATTATTTTCTTTTTGTAAATTTTCAGATAATTGATTTTTTATAGGAATTGCAACATTAACTTCAGGCATAATAAATTTGAAATTAAGATAAAAGAGAAGAAAATTATTAAATGATTAAGAGATTATAATAATTAAACTCGATCAAATCAATGTAAATTTTTAATTTGCAAAAGATTCAATCGATTTAAATTTTAATTATAAAGAATGGAAATTGATTTGAGTTAATTTCAAGATGATAAAGTTGAATAACTAAAGTAAATGAACAGTAGTAGAAATAATCAATCAATTAATCAAAAGATGAATTGATTATGGATTTAGATTAATCAATTGAATAATGGATAATTAATTGATTGGAAGATTGATTGGAAGATTAATTGGAAGATATAACAACAATTGATTGATTGATATCTGAAGGGAATAATAAATATGAGATAATAAACAATGAATAAATAAAGAAGTAAATAAGTGAATAAGAGAAAGTAAATAAGAGAAAGTGAAATATATAAAAACTCAATTCGCTATCAAAGCACCTGAAAAGCAAGGATTTCAAGCGAGTTCGAACTGGTCTGGCGGTAGTCAAACGCTGAAAAAGAAGAAGAAGAAAAGTGAAAGCTCCAAAGCGTCAATAATGCCAGTACTGTAATCCTACTACAGTAATTCTACTACTGTAATTCTACTACTGTTACTACTGTTATTGTTACTATTACAATTCTATTGCACTTCGCTTGAAAATCTCCATCAGAACAAAACTTTGGTCCACTTCTTGTCGAACCCTTGCCGAACACTTGCGGCTGTTTGTGGAGCAGTGAGAAGAGTGTTTGTTAATAACCACTTTGACCCAGAAGTGGTTCGTTAAAGCTTTTAATCTGGCTCAATTAAAACTTTCTCGCTTTGGAGATCTAAATTATCAGAGGTGTAAGAAATTGTGAATCTGAGATTGATATTGGTATTGGTATTTTATTATTGACAGTGAAGTAACTATAAATAATAATGACACTTGACATTTGAAATTTGAAGTTTGACGTTGGATATTTATATTACACAGTTTATATAAGTTATTCTATAGCCAGAGATGCTAAAAGAAAAAAAAATTAAAAAAAAAAGGTAAAATATTAAAAAAATGAATTAACAAGATGATCAATTACTTCCCATCCATATGAATTTACAAATCTTCTTCTTACAACAATATTATTATGAGCATCTGGTTTTAAATTAACTAAAACTTTTCTCCAAGTTACATCATATTGATAAAGTCTTGCAATTTTTTCTTCTATACCATCTTTTTTATTCAGTTTTATCATATTTTTTATTCTTTTACTTTTTTTCAATTTATAACAAAATGGATCATCTTTAATTTCAATTAAATCTTTGGAAATTTTAGATTCATTATCCAGATTTGAATTTTTACTTTCTGGATTAAATAATGAATCAAAACTAAATATACCTGAATTTGAATATGTTGAATTGATTCCATTTGTTGAATTTACCGAAATACTACTTATATTTGATCTTCCATCTAAATTACTTAATTTCGCTTGAAGATGATTATCCTTTATTTCATCATTTATTCCAGCTCCATTTTCATTTAAACTTTCATTTCCATTTCCATCTTCACTTCCACTTTTATCTTCTTCCAATCTTTGAGTTATAGATACTGTATTTCTATGATTTGCATGTTCCAGTCTACTAGAAACTTCCAGAATTGGACTTAATTGAAAATGATTATCAATTTCTTCATTTCCATTTCTATTTCCATTATCATTTTCAATATTTTTAATTGGATTTATAGCTTTTATTGACTTTTCATTTAAATTATCATTCCAATTCTCATTTAATTTTTTCTTATCTTTATGTCTTCTTCTATATAAATGTCTACTAACTCTATTATAAACAGGTGGAGGTAAATCTTCATATTTATAAATTTGATCATGAACAATGACTTCACTTTTCATACCTAAAGGTAATCCTTCAACTCCAATTTTAAGTTCTTTTTTAATATCACCTTCATTAATATCTTCTTCGGAAATTTTTATATTATTATCACTATCATCATTACTATAGTTATTATTATTATTATTATCAAAATGCGAATGAAAATATTTTTCAAAAAAATCTTTAGTTGGTTCAGGTGATAATAAAATATTTATAAATGAATAAATTGTAGATGATTTCTTAGGAATAAAAACTTCTCCAGAACTTGGAATAATACTTCCTTTTCTATTATTATTATTACTATTGGATATCAGATTATTTGAAGAACTAGTATTATTATTGATATTATCATCACTTACATCATTTATATTAAAATTGAATCCATTTTGAATAGATCTTAAAGCTGTTGAATATGGTGTACCAGAATGAGGTGTTGAAGATTCTGAATTTGATAATGTTGTTAATTTTAATATTTTTTTTTCTTTTCTTTCTGTTAATTTTTTACTGAAATCAAAATAATGAGGTAATTCTTTATCATTATTTAAATTTGATAAATTAAATTTTAATCCTGTTATTGAACTCATACGTCTTTTTGATAAATTTGGTCTAGAATTCAAAATTGAATTTTCATTATTTAAATTTTTATTATAAATTATTGATTCACTTTGAGATCTTTGAACATTTAATGGAGGTAATGATGATAATGATTTTTTATTTTTATTATCCATTTTATGAAGTTTTAAACATGTAAGTTTTTTTGGACTTAATGGTGGAGATGAATTTGGTGATATATTAATATTTGACTTTAAATTTGATAAAGATTTATTTTTATTTATATCATTTAATTTTGAATTTAAATAAAAAATTGAATTTTCTTGTTTTTCTGGAGGTATAACACCAACAACTGGATTATTTTTATTGAATTTTGTTAAAGTTGGATGTGACAGAGATTGATTTAAGAAATTTTTTTTTTTATTCTCTTTAAATTCATGAAATTTTTGATCATTTTCAATTTCTTGATTTTTTTTAATATTATCAATATTTTTCATTTCTTTATAATCAAGATATAATAAAGCAGAAGTATTTAAAGGTACAATACCATCATTAACAATATTTGCATAAAGTACTCTATTTTTAAATTTTTTTAAATAATTATGAAATTTTTTATTTTCTGGAATTAATTCTAAAATTGGTTTTGAAATTAATTTAAATTCTTTTGATTTTGATTTTTTATGTAAAATATTTAAATAAGAATTATTATTATTATTATCATTATCATTATCATTAAAATTATCATTATCATTATCAGTATTATTATCATTAATATTATTATCATTTGAATCAGATTTTATTGAACATTTAAAAAATTGATGTCTTAAAGTTAAATCTCTACCAGTTTTACCTAAAAAACCAAGATCTAAACCAAATTTTATAATACTATTAAATTCACCAAAAATTCCCATGAATGGAGAAGCTAAAGTTATAAAATTTATTGGAATTAAATCATTTAAATGTTTTTTATTTTTATTAATACCTTGAAAAAAAGATTTATTATTTAATAAATAATAAATTGCAAAAGATTGAGTTGGACCACCTAATGAATGACCAATAAAAGAAATTTTATTAATATTTTTTGTATAAATAAAATTTGAATTATCATTAATTAAATTAAATATAAAATTAGCTAAATTTTTACCAAGAAATTTTATACCTTTATCAGTTTTTGAAACATTATTATGATAACCTCTAATAATAATATTATCTTTAAAAGTATTATTAATTGGATTAAAATTATTTTGTTCAATTTTATCTTTAATATATAACATATCAGAAGATAAATTTGAATAAACACCATGAGTTAAAATTATTAAATGAATTTTTTTATTTAAATCAGGAGGAGGTTTTGACCAAATATCATTTGTATTTAATGGATTTATAATTAATGAATTATTAGTTAAATTTTTATTTTGTTTTGAATTAAAAAATTTAATTAAATTATTAAAATTATTATTATGATGAATTAATTTTAAATTTGAAAGATTTAAACCAATTAAAATTTGAAAATTTAAATTTATATGAGATTGTAATAAATTTTGATTTAAAATATTTAATTGAAAATTAAAAGTATCAAAATTTTCATCATACAAAGGATCATTTAAATTATTAATTATTGAATTTTCATTTAAATTTAAATTAATTTTAAAAGTTTTACCAGGATTTAAATTTTGTTTAAAATTTTTTAAATTTAAGAAAAAATCATCATTTTCATCATCATTATCATTATTAACATTAATATTATGTTTTTTATTAATTGGAGAAATATTATTATTTATATAATAATTATAAGGTAAAATATCAATATAAAAAGAGAAAGGACCTAATAAATTTAATGAATTCATTAAAGAATATTCATTATTTTTAATTCTTAATGATATTTTATCAATTTTTGGAGTGGAAATTAATAAAGATTTTTTTCTTTTAAAAGTTATAATATATCTAAAAACTTGACCAATTGATAAAGATTGAGAATCATAAAATAATAAAGAATTGAATTCAGGATAATTATTAATTAAATCATTATGATTATTAATTGTAAAAGATTTCTCCATTACAGTATATTATTTTATATTGTATATAATTGAATTGAATTGAATTATTGAATTCTAAATGAATATGATTAAGTTTTTAAGTATATTGACATAACTTGAATTAATTTTGAATAAATATAATAGAATTGAAGAGAATTGAAGAGAATTGAAGAGAATTGAAGTTAATTTAAATGAAATGAAGTGAAGTGGAATGAATTGAAATGAATTGAGTGAATAGAATGAAATGGAATGCAATGAATCAATTGAACTGGAATCAATTGAGTAAAATTGAAGGAATGAAATGAAATGAAGTGAAACTTATTCAAGTATTATTATATATAGATTATTATATATTGTAATTTGTTCAAATGTAAATTTCATATACATGATAATTACTTGATAATTATTTAGTATTTAATAGTTGATTGTTTATTATTTTATTATTTTATTATTTTATTATTTTAGGAGGGTCGAGTAATAATTTAAATTTAAATAGATAAATCTGAGACAAAGTTAAGAAAAGTAAGACAAAATGAGTGAGATAAAAGAAAGAAGTCGCGGGATTGCAGCAGTAGTAACAAGGCAGGTTGAAAGAAGGAAAGAAAGAAGGAAAGAGTCGTTAACCGGCTGTGGAATCAGAGCACAAACTACCAATTGATTATGATTATATTAAAAATGTTATTGATTTTATTAATGTTATTCTATTGTAATATAATATAGTCAAGTTCTTCATTGAATGGTAATGGTAATGATTATGGTAATAGAGTGAATAGAATGGGAAAAGTAAAGAAAAAAAGCAAGAGTAGTCGAACTTCAGATCTCATTACTATTGGAACTAAAGATAAAGATAAAGATAAAGACAAAGACAGAGAAGTAGAAGTGGAAAATGAAGATAATGAAATTGGATTTAATTTCCCATTAATTTTTAAAAAACTTCAATCAATTAAATTCAAAAATAATTATAAAATTAAATTACCAGTTATTAAAAAAATTATATCATGGAAACAAATTATTTTAATTGAAAATTTCTTTAATGAAGATTTATGTAATGAAATAATTAAAGAAAGTTTGAAAACAAATATTCAAGACAAATTTACAGAAACAAAATTAGTTAAAAGGAAAAATTATGCATTAAGATTCAATGAAAGGGTTCAGTTTACAGATTTTATAAATTCAAAGATTTTATATGATTATCTAAGTAATATTATTGAATATTTAAAAGAAGAAGAAGAAGAAGATGGTGAAGATAAATTTGAATTTTTCAATGGATCAATTGGATTAAATCCAGAAATTCGAATTTACAGGTATCAAAAGGGACATTTCTTTGAAAAACACTACGATGAAGCAGTGAAAAGCTCATGTTTAAGTGAAAATGGAGACAAAATCAAAGGTTTCACCAAATGGACAATGCTTTTGTACTTGACCGGAGGCGAGGAGTTTGCAGGTGGGGGCACCGTCTTCTATCCAGACAGTCCCAGTAGAACAGGTGTTGGTGCCGGTGGTTTTAATGTGCATCCAAAGAAAGGAATGGTGCTTTTGCACAGACACGGAAACAAGTGTCTCCTCCACGAAGCCGAGGAGGTCAGGGATGGAGCCAAATGGGTCCTTAGATCAGACCTCGTCTACAAGTAGTAATATTCAATAAATAACTACTAATTTCATTCTATTAAGGGTAAGTTGTGTACTTTGTAGTTTATACACATAATGTGGTGTGTTTAGTACAACCAATAACAAGTCACCTGACATTTTCCCCAATTTCAATCACCTGACCATTATTATTCTTTTTTGCTTGCTACCACCACTACTGCTACCATTACTGCGGTTGTTATTGCCTTTTACTTTTGAAATACTTTCAAAATACCACTTCAGCTTTGCTCAGTCTTGTTTTTCATGGCTCCCATACAAAGCACAGTAAAAGGATACCACCAAGGATACCACTACTGCTACCACTACTACTACTACCAACTTCACAGTACGTACTTTATTCTCATTTTTACTGCTTCTTTCTTCTGCTTCTACTAAATTATTCTATGTTATTTATTTCTAATATCAAATTCTAATTCTACTGTATTTCAAATATTCCATTTAATCTACTGCTCAATAGTTATGGTTAACTACTAAATATTCTATTTTACTTTTATCAATAATACTTTAATAATACTCTAATATAAAATATACAAATCCATTTAATCTTTAATACATTAAATCAATTAATTTATTTATATTCTTCTTTTATTTATATTTCTAATTCCATTACATATCCATTCCATTTATAATATCCATATCAATCATTATCATTATCTTTATCATTATCATTATCATTATCAATATCAATAACAATAACTTATAACTTAAGTTATCAATATCACTTATCATTTTCACCCTCACGCTCACTCTTTTATATTCATTCAAATCATTTAACTACACTATTAATTCAATTCATTTCATAAATTTATCCTCTTTTTAATAAAATTATATATTCAATTTTATATAATATTCTATTATTATATATAATAATATAATAACAAAGCATATCATATCATATCATATCATCTTAACATAACATAACATAACATAATAATATAATAAATAATAAATAATAATGGGTGTATGTTGTAGTTGTTTATATTCTGATTCTCAATCAAATGATAATCAACCTTTATTAGCTGAAAATGAAAGAGAAGCAATAACTGAATTATTAAGATATTTAGAAAATAGAACTGAAATTGATTTTTTTGGTCCTGGTCCATTAAGAGCTTTATCAACTTTAGTTTATTCTGAAAATATTGATTTACAAAGAAGTGCAGCTTTAGCATTTGCTGAAATTACTGAAAAAGATGTTAAAGCTGTTGGTAAAGATGTTTTTGATCCAATTTTACTTTTATTACAAACTTCTGATCCTGAAGTTGAAAGAGCTGCTTGTGCTGCTCTTGGTAATTTAGCTGTAAATAGTGAAAATAAAGTTTTAATTGTAGAATTAGGTGGTTTAGAACCACTTATAAGACAAATGGATTCTCCAAATACTGAAGTTCAATGTAATGCTGTTGGTTGTATAACTAATTTAGCAACTCAAGATGATAATAAAGCTAAAATTGCAAAAAGTGGTGCTTTATTACCTTTAACAAAATTAGCAAAAAATAAAGATTTAAGAGTTCAAAGAAATGCAACTGGTGCTCTATTAAATATGACTCATTCTTTAGAAAATAGAAAAGAATTAGTTGATGCTGGTGCTGTACCTGTTTTAGTTTCTTTATTATCTTCAAATGATCAAGATGTTCAATATTATTGTACAACTGCTTTATCAAATATTGCTGTAGATGAATCAAATAGAAAAAAATTATTACAAACTGAATCAAGATTAGTTATTCAATTAGTTTCTCTTATGGATTCTCAAAGTTCAAGAGTTCAATGTCAAGCAACTTTAGCTTTAAGAAATTTAGCTTCTGATCCTGCTTATCAATTAGATATTGTTAGAAATGGTGGTTTACCACATCTTGTTAATTTATTAAATTCTCCTCAACAACCTTTAATATTAGCTGCTGTTGCTTGTATTAGAAATATTTCAATTCATCCAATGAATGAAAGTTTAATAATTAAAGCTGGTTTTTTACAACCTTTAGTAAATTTATTAGATTTTAAAGATTCTGAAGAAATTCAATGTCATGCTGTTTCAACTTTAAGAAATTTAGCTGCATCTTCTGAAAAAAATAGATCTTCATTATTAGAAGCTGGTGCTGTACAAAAATGTAAAAATTTAGTTTTACAAACTCAAGGTCCTGTTCAATCTGAAATTTCTGCATGTTTTGCAATTTTAGCTTTAGCTGATGATTTAAAACAAAAATTATTAGAATTAAATCTTTTAGATGTTTTAATTCCTTTAACATTTTCTTCAAATGGTGAAGTTTGTGGAAATTCTGCTGCTGCTTTAGCTAATTTATGTTCAAGAATTCCTGATTATAGTTTTATAATTAAAGATTGGTTTCAACCAAATGATGGTATTGTTAGATTTTTAATTAGATATTTAAATTCAGAAAATAGTACTTTTGAACATATTTCTTTATGGACTTTATTACAATTAATAGAAAGTGGTGATCCTCAAATTCTTTCTTTAATTAAAGAAAATGAACATATAATGAATGGTGTTAAAAAATTAAATGTAACAACAAGTGAACAATTACAATATGAAAAACAAAATGAATTAAATGCTAATTTCCAACTTGATGATTCAAGATTTGATATATATCATTTAACTGAACAAATTTTGCAATCTATAGGTTAATTTTAATTAATAAATCAATTTAATTTAATTTAATTTAATTCAATTTATCTTTATAAATATCATTATTACTTACTTACTTACTTATTATATGTTTCCTAAAATAATTTTGAAATAATTAAATTAAGTATATTACTCTCCTTAATTTATATATATGTTTTTCTCTTTTCTTTTCTTTTTTTTTCTTATTTTTTGTTCACATTATATTTACTTGATTTTTTTTTTTAACATTTCTCAGAGCTTCAATTTCTTCATTACTTTTATGTTCATATTTTATTTCTACCTTCTTTTCTTTCTTATAATCTTTTATATTTATGCTTTAAATCTTTTTTATATGGATATTGTTTCAAACTTACTAATGTGATGTATTTTAATTTCTTTCCAATTGAAAAAATCGTAATTTAATTTCAATTTTATTTAAATTCTTTTTAATCAAAATTATTTAAAATATAATCTAATTTTTTTTATATTTTATACATATATATTTAGTATATAAATATATAAATTTCTTTATTTTCAATTATTTCAATTCTTTAGCAACTACATAATGAGAAAAGCTAGAATCAATCATTATTCAAATTAAAATTGTAGTACAGTAGAACTCTTTTAAACGTTTTTATGGTTATGATTTAAATTTACAATATTTATATTAAAGAATTTATATTTAAGAATTTATAAAATTATATTAAATAAATTAAATGAAATAAGAAATGAAATGGAATAAATTAAATAAAAATACAATTTTACCGAATATTTAATATGAGAGAAAAAAAAGAATTTTAAAAAAATAAGTACTATAATAATAACTACACAATAAATTACATTTAAAGTTTTCTCCTTTTAGTATTCCTACTACTATTTGAAAAACTTCTCTTTTCAGTTGACACATTATTAATTCTTGGTCTACCTTTAGTCCTTGCAATAACTCCAGAACTTGGTTTTGTTGTTTTGGGTTTTGGGCCTGGCTTCCCTTTGGTTCTTGCTTTAGGTTTTGGACCAGGTTTACCTCTAGCTTTTGCAGTTGATTTTGTTAAAGCTTTTTTTTGTGCTTGAAGCTTTGCTTTAATTTTAGCTTTGGCTAAAGCTTTAGCTTTCTTTTTCTTTTCAGCTGCTGCTATAAGTTCTTCTTTTTTCTTCTTCCTTTCAAACTCAAACTCTCTAGTGAGAGAGCCTAATAATGTAGTACATCTCCTTGATAATTCACTATTTGTTCTGCTTTTAAGGAAAAAATCATATCTAAAAATTGGAGAACTTTTTATTTCTTGCTTTATATTATCAAATAAGCCATCTGAATTGAGTCCATATTTATAAAGCATTACAATCAAAAATCTGTCTTCCTCTGCACTATAAGTCCTTTTACTTTGTGATGTTGGAGGGTATTTCAATTTCAATTCAAACAATGGTACGTTATATTTATCAACCTTGGATTTCACAGCTCTTTCCTGAAGTCTGATTTTGAGTATTTTAGCTTCACCATTTTCAATTTGATTTATATATTTATCATGATTTTCAATTGAATCAAAATTTTGCCAGAAATCTTTTGAATATTCTACGATCTCTTCGTAAGTTTTTCCATCAAATTCTTCAGCAATTTCTTTGAGATTTTCTCTTCCGAATCTAGCATTTAAGTGAATGAAATTAGTAAAATCTCTTCTAGACCAATTAGAGTAGCCTTCTTGTAAAAGAGTTTCTTTGAGTTTTTCTTCTTCTTCTGTTAAGGGATCAGAATTTTCAATCAACAATTTTTCAAGCAATTGATTGGCTTTTCTTTCTTCGTACGTAGTTGCTGGTCCTTTTTCTAGTTCGACTACATGCTTGATCTGCTTTTTGAAATATAATTTTTCTCTATCCAAAAGTTCACCAAGCAAAGGTGAATAAAATTGGTGATCATAGATTATTGTTTGCTTGGGTGGTTTAATTCCTTTGGTATCTTTCACCGTTCTTCCACCTGTATGTAGCATTTCTTTATAATATTGATCAACCGAATAATTTTCTTTACGTTCTCGTCTAGAAGGATTTGAAAAATTTATACCAATAGGAATTCTGGGCTTCTTAACTTTATTTTGCTTGAAGTCTTTTCCATCCCATTCATAAGTTCCAGAATCACTTGTAAATTTCTGTAAGTCATTAAGGCCAAATTTTTCATACTTGGATGTTAACTTTGATGTTTTTTCTTCTGAATTTTTTAAAATTTCTTCAATATTTATATCATCAACCTTTTGAGCTTTGTCATTAAAAACATCATCAGCACCATGTTGAATCATATTCAATAAATCACCCTTAGTAGCTGTCTTATTTTGTGTAGATGTTGCCATTGGATCACCGGATGTTCTAGCTTGTTGAATAACCAACTGATCTAATCTAAGTTTTTGAGTAGCCCTCTCCAAAACTTTTTCTTCAATTGCATTTTCAGTAACCAATCTGAAAACCTTAACTTGTTTTTTCTGACCAATTCTATGGGCTCTATCCATTGCTTGTAAATCAGCCTGAGGATTCCAATCAGAATCATATATAATAACAACATCTGCAGCAGTCAAATTAATTCCCAAACCACCAGCCCTGGTGGTAAGGAGAAATAAAAATTTACTTGAATCAGGATCATTGAATTCATCAATAGCCTGAATTCTATCAGTATGTTCAGTACTACCATCAATTCTACAATAATCAAATTGTCTTAAAAAGCAATAATCTTCCAAAATATCCAATAATCTTGACATTTGGGAAAAGATCAATACTCTTGAACCTTCAGATTTTAATTTTTTTAAAAGCTTATCCAAAACTTTTAATTTTTGAGAATTGTAAACCAAATGTTCATCAGTAGTATATGGTGGACCAGGTTCAGCCCCTTCAAAAAGGTAAGGATGATTACAACATTTTCTTAATTGCATTACAATATTCAATAAACGAGTTTTATTACCATTTTGACCATTAACAGCATCAATATCTTTTTCTAATATTCTTCTATACCACTGTCTTTGCATATCTGACATCTTTAAGTATAAATTCATTTCTTTTTTTGGTAATAAAGATGTTTCTACATCAGATTTTATACGACGTAATAAAAATGGTTGTAAAACTTTGTGAAGTTGTTTAATTAAAGATTGCTGTTGTTCTTCCTTAGCTTTTTCTAATTCCTCTTTAGATGACGTTGTTGTTGTTGTTGTTGTTGTTGTTGTTATTATTGCTGAATCTTTGGTATCCGATGATTGGGATGATGTATCTGAATTTGAATTTTGAATCCATTCATCGAATACTGTTGAATCTGAAAAGACATCTGGTAAAATAAAATTTAATAAAGCCCAAAGTTCATGAAGATTATTTTGTAGAGGAGTACCTGTAATTAATAATCTACTTCGAGAAGAAAACAATCTAATTATTTGAGATAATAAACTTTGTTCATTTTTTATTCTGTGAGCTTCATCAATTATTATATATTGCCAATTAAATTTTTTTAAAGCTGCCTTTTCTCTTATTACTATTTCATAAGAAGATATAACAACATCGAAGTCACATGTCATTAATCTAGTTTTAATAAAATTTAATCTTTGTTCTTTATCCCCAGTTAAAACTAAAGCATTTACTTGAGGGGTCCATCTTTTGAATTCTCTAAACCAATTATCTAAAGTAGATTTTGGAACAATTATTAAATGAGGACCTTCAAGACATTTTAAATATCTTAAATAGCCTAAGAATGAAATTGTTTGTAAAGTTTTACCTAAACCCATTTCATCAGCTAATATTCCAGATAAATGATTTTCATGTAAATTAATTAACCAATTCAAACCTAAGACTTGATATGGACGTAATTCACCATCAATATAACCTGGAGATTCACTAAATTCATAAACTTCAGACAGATCATTTTGATCATCATTTAAAAGTTCAGCATCTTCTTCTTTTTCAGTTTTTCTTCTTCTTGTTGAACCACCATTTTTTGAACCTTTAGGATTTAAATTTTCTAATTTAATTTTATTTAAAAGTTTTTTAAATTCTGGATCAGATTTTGCTTTTGATTCAAAAAATGGTTTAAATAAATCAGTTAAAGATAATAAATAATTATATCTTTTTTTAAGATCATCTATATTTAAAGAATTCACTTTAATATTCTTAGGTAAAAGATATTTAAGTTTTTTTTCAAAATATCCATTTTTATGAATTGAATAACCTGCATATTTTGTGAGATCATAATCTGGAGTAGAATAATCAAGACTTTGAGATATTGAAGATTCTCTATCAAGTTGACCTGAATGTATAGAAGAAGCAGGAGTTTCTTCAGTTTTTTCTTGATCCGAAACCATATCTTCATCTTTGTCAATTCCAGTTGTATCTTCTTCATTGCTTTCTGTAATTTCAGAAGGTTTATTATTATCAGACTTTAAATCACTCTTTCCCGGTTCAAAATTTTCCTCTTCATCTTCCAGAGTATTACTACTGACATCATATATCTTACTACCATTTATTGG
The DNA here is from genome assembly GCA_001600695.1 of Ascoidea asiatica. Taxonomy (NCBI): domain Eukaryota; kingdom Fungi; phylum Ascomycota; class Saccharomycetes; order Ascoideales; family Ascoideaceae; genus Ascoidea; species Ascoidea asiatica. The sequence goes on along the minus strand of BCKQ01000003.1, from coordinate 1,728,663 downwards.
AGTATTATTATCTATTGGAGTAGCCATATCATCCGAATCTTTATCAGAATTTATTATATTATTCTTTTCAGAAGAAACAGTCAGATCAGAACTCACTGTCATGTAAAATTATTAAAGATTATTAAAAATATGAAAGCAGACTATTAAAATTTTTCAAAGCAAATTTTCTAAGCAAATTGCCAAATAATAATCAATTTTACAAATAAAATTTATGAAATATACAAATTATTAAATAAATAAAAAGGAAAATAAACACCAGAAATCTACAAAAGATCTGGATAAAGATTTTGAATTTTGAATTTTGAACAATTTTATGCACAAATTCAATAATTTACTATCAAAAGAGTGGCGCATCGGGGCTGGTGAACTTCCAACGCGTTGTTTACTTTTCTTTTTTTAAGTTTTTTTTGAGTTTTTTTCTAAGATTTTATTATTTTTTTTGTTTTTCGCGTGACATCCAAAAAAATCCGAGGGTAAGCTCGTGACCTGTTTTTATTGTGGTGGCTCACGTCATATGACATCGATTCGCCTTCCCAGTATTTTGGTGTATTTTGAGGAAAGTTGCTATAAATTAGATTGAGCAAAGTGAATCTGATAAAAATTTAGTTAACTAACTTAATTAACTTAAATCAATTGAATAAATCAATTAACAATATACCAACTTTTGTTTAGATAATATTCAATTTTATCAGTTATATAATAATTTTATAAAATGGAAGGGCAACCAATTTCCTCTTATGAAAAGGAATTAGAAAAAGATGAGAAATCTTTAAAAGTAGATGATTCTACAAAAGTATTTTATCCATCACTTTCAAGAAATTTTGAAACAAAAGATAATAATAACATCAAAAATAATATACTTGGTACTAATAATCCTGAAAATCCTCCTGGATTTGAAGATGAATATGAAGTCTTGAAATCTTCACCTCCTTCATTTGGAATTTCAAATTCAGATCCAAATTCAAATACAAGAAATAATAATCCAATGTCACTTGGCGAAAGAGATTTATATGGTGATGTAGGGAAATTCCCTTCATTTGATCCAATGGGTTTAAATAATCCAAGTAAAGGTTTTGGATCCGAAGGTGGAATGATTCCAAGTAAAAATGATCCTTTATTTAATCCTCATTTGAGAAATAATAATAATAATAATAATAATAATAATAATAATAACAGTGATAATAGAAATATTGGGCCCGATTTTCCTGGAGCTAGATTTGATGAACCTTTTATTGATAGGGATCAATTGAATATGATTGGACAAGGATTACCTGGAAATGCAGCTTTCAATGGAAGAAAGGCTAGAGGTTCTGGTGATCCAAATGGATTTAATGGACTAGGTGGATTCAACTCACCATTTAATAATGAACCTCCAGGTGGAGGATTCGGTGGTGGCTTCGGAGGCGGTTTTTTTTAATTAAGAAAGATTCGATTTTTTAAAACAATATGCTTTATATTCGTATATATATATATATATAATACTTTAATTAATAAATCAATGAGTGAATGAATAAATGATTGAATGAATTAAGATGTAGTTGAATAATGTTCTTCAGGAAATGACAAAATCTGACCACATACTTTCAAACAGTAGTTTTAAACAATAAACTAGAATATGATTGAAAATTTATAAAGAAATATACATATAGATTCAAACCTTCATAAACAAGTGAACAATACTATTTATTAAAAAATTTCAAGAATATAAAACATCTATTTTACTGTTACTTTTGAATAGGTAAAGTAATGGAGACTTTAGAATCTGATTAGAAAAATATTACCGATAGGCTATTACAAAATTCTCGAGATGAGCAACGCAGAGTGACGCTATACCAAGCAAGTTATACAGCCTACCATGTATATGGCCCTATTACAAAGTCACCCGATACGGCTTTGTTTTCCGTCTATTTCCACCATTCTGGTACTTAATTTGTGCTACTCACATGTGTTGCCAGTCATGTGATTTTACTTTTTATTTGTCCCGTGACTTTCCTGCTCTGTCGGCGCTTAACTCTTCCTTCACTCCAGTTCTTAAACGCTGGGCTTTGTTTACCTTTCTTTTCTCATCTCTTAAAATTTCATTATCGTTTTCACTCAATCATTTTGTACTGGCGCTGATACATTTATAATATGTATTATATGTATTATATTTATTAAATTTATTAAATTTATTATATATTTATACCTTTAAATTACTTCTTTCACTTTATTTTTAAAAAAAATATCTAAATCCTCGATACTTCCAAATAATCTCAGTAATTAATTTATAAGCTTATTCATTTGGTTAACAATGATTCCATTTGATCCTTTAGAAATTTCTCCAAATGTTTATTTATCAGATTTATCAATTTTGAATAAAACAAATTTTATATTTCTGAATAATATAAAAATCATTATAATTTCATGTCCATTTGAAGAATTTTTAAAGCAAATCGAATTTCATTCAATATCTAATTCTTCTTTTTTAAATTTCGATTCTTCACCAAATTTGCAAAGCAATAATAATAATAATAATAATATATTTCATCAATCAAATTTGTCCGAATTTATTTTATTATCTTTTGATCCATTATTATTTCAAATTTCAATTCATAATTCAAATTTAACAAATTTTCAATATTTACAAAATAATCAATTTTTAATAAAATTTATAAATAAATATAATTTAATTTTAAAAAGTTTATTAAATTTCTTAAAAAATTCAAATTTATCTTATAATTCCGATTTAATTTCAAATTCTTTATTATCTTCTTATAAAAATAGTTTAAATTCAATAAATTCTCCATTTTTTTTCAATGATTTTAATAAGGATAATATTAATAACACCAGTAATCAAAATGAAAAAGTTTTCTTAAACTCTTTAATTAATATTAATAATTTATTAACAACAATTGAAAATAATTTTCCAAATTTAGGTATTTTAATTTTACATAATCCTTCAAAAAATTTATTCAAGAAACCTTTTAAATTCAATTTAAATGATTATTTTCCATTAATTTTATCTTCTTCATATCTAATTAATAAATTCAATTTTAATGTTGATTATACTTTAATATATTTAAAATCTTTAAATCATAATATTTCAAGAAGATTATCAATATTAAATGATCTAAATGAAAACATAAATGTAAATGAAAATGAAATTGAAAATATTTCAAATTTTAAAAAATTTTTCAATAATATCTTATTTAATTTTAAGTTAAACTGTTTAGGTAAAAATCTTTATTTAATTCCACAAAATGAAAGATTGTTAAAATTCAAAAGATCAAGAAATATAAATGATAATAATATTAATGATGAAAATAATAATATTGATGATAATCTTAATGATAATTTCAATGAAAATTTCAATGATTCTTGTAAAAGAGTCAAAAGAGAAATATTAGTACCAAAATCTCTTAGAAATTAAAATTATTTATTATTCAAATCATTTTTATCATAATACTATTTATTTCATTCATTATTTTACTTGTATACTTTATACTTTTCATTTTATTTAATTCAGACAAACAAAACCACTTAAGTTGTATTATTATTATTATCTTACTTTAATTAACTTTTTTATATTACATTTTTAAAATACATTTTCAAAAAACTTTTCTTATTTTATAATTTTTTTTTTTTAATTACTTAATTTTTTATAAACTATATTTTATGAACTATACTTTATATAAACAATACTTTAAATTACTATTAATTATTATTAATTATCATCACTATTAATCATCATCATCTTCTTCTTCTTCACTATCACTTTCAGATTCATCGGAATCAGAATCATCAAAATCACCTTCATCCCAACTTTTCTCCACTGTTTGTTTAACTCTTTTAATATATTGAGCTCTATGATCTTTAAATAAATTTGCTGCTTCAACATTTGCTGGTGATAAAATATTTGGATCATTTAATAAAGATTGTACACTTGTTAAAATTGATGAAACATCATATGTTGGACTCCATCTATTTTGTAAAATATCTAAACATAATTCTCCAGATCCATAAACATTTGGATGAAACATTTCTGAATTAAATTTAACACTTGGTGGTTTATTTGGATATTGTTCATCAAATTTTAATGTTAATTTAAATGTACCATCTTCAAATGGTGTATCACTTGGTCCTATAATAACTGCATTCCAAACCATCACATTATCTGGTAATGGTGATGCACTTAATCCTGCTGGTGGATCTGCTTGCATTCTCTAATTTTAAATAATAACAAAAATAATCAAATTTAATTAGTATAAACATTTTTTTTAAATATTGTTAAAATAATTATAAATTTTATTACTTACATACTTTAAAATCTCTCATTAATCTTCTTCTTGCTGGTGTCGACATCTTAACTTATAATATCTATTTCAATTAGAAGATCTATATTTTTTAAATAAAATTAAATAAAAATTTAAAGAAAATGAATTTAATGATCAAATAATATTCAAGAAATTCTGATAAGAAGTTAGTTAACCTAAAAATTAATCACTATCTAATAAACGGCTATTCAATAAAAAAATTTTGATTTAACAATGTTTTTTGATATCTTTCAGCTAAGTTATCTTTTATGTTTTTATAATATTCTTTATTCTTTATTCTGTATTTTGTATTCTTTTTCTCTTAATATTTGGTAATTATTCAACAAAATAGTCTTTTAATTCATTTTATTTTGCGCTATCATTCTTTGAGATATATTTTACCATACAATAAATTGCTACTCCAGTTTTCTGTCGCCAGTTGATACAATCAAGACTCTACAAGTCACATGCTACCACTAACTCTGGGCATGCTCCTAAAAATGAATTACCCCATCGGGCAATACGTACCAAGACACTTACCGGGAAAATCCAGTGGCGCATGCAACTAGTCGTGCGGCGTGAATTTTGCGTGAGAGTCAAAAAACACCACGCAATAATTATTTCTAGGACAAAAAACAGGATAAAATAGGGCAGTTATCGGGTTCATCCTACAACCTTCTCAACTGACCCGATCTTTCTACTGGCCCGATTTTCAAATCCAACAGAACCATATCCGCTATCAAATAACGTCTATCGGCTAACACTAACACTAACACTAACACTACAATAATTACATTATTTCATTCAATCATCAAATAATTATAATTTAACTTTCAATTGCAATTCATTCTACTCTATTTACTCCAGGGTGCTTTGGTTCCACTCTCAAAGTCAACTTCTCTTCCACCACCAATTTCTTCTTCTTCTTGTTTAGCTCCTCCTCTTGGTGCTATCCGTGATATTCTCGATCCATTTCGTCCTTCATTAGCAACTCTGTTCCCACCTCGATTCTCAATATCATTCTTCATTCTAGACTTTCGTTGCACTGCCTCTCTTTGTCTGAATATTGAAGGTAAACTGGTGCTCTCCATAATATTGTTCATCGTCCTCTTACTCTTATGACAGTTCATCAAGTGACTTAAATCTTCATTGTTTGAAAGCTTTGTTATGTTGCTGTAACTATTACCATTACCACTTTCATCTGACTTATCCAAGACCGTGACAGGATTGAAGTCCAAACGTGAGCTCCCAGATCCTTCTTTATGGTTCATTTTATTCACTTTATTATGCTTATTGGCCTTAAACTTCTCTTCCACCAATTTATCCTCCTTGTTTTTCTTGTTTATCATTTCATCAGGAATATTCTCTGGTAGAATTACTCCACTTCTCATATTAATCCATGGATAAAATACTCCCCCAAAGTAAAAATGCTGTATCACAGGAAACTTATCTAGAACCTCTTCATTATACATTTTCATTAATCCTTTCAATATCTTCTCCCATGTCTTAATTCCTGATATATCATACAACAATGGGGAATGCTCCCAGAATTTCCCTCGCTTTACCTTGATGATAAAGGAAACTGAGTTGAAAAATATATTCTTCACCTGATACTTCTCCAATTCTCTCAAATCCAAAAAACTGGAAGTAACTGGAACCTCAAAAGCCTTAGGAATCCTATTAGTCTTAAAATCACTAGTACTCGTCTCTAATAGTGTTGCATCTTTCTTCACTGCTAACGGCTTCTTGAATACTGCATCATCCATGCTGCCATTCCTCGGATAAAAAAACTGAGCTGCTCCTAGGATGTACGATAAATGAAAATGATCATCTAGCCCCCAGACTCCATGACTTCCTGCAGGCTCTAATGTGTAATTCAAAATCAATTTTCTAACCACATCATAGTATCTACAGAATATAAAAATAAAATCAATTCCCTTCATATTAACCAAGATATCACTCATCCATAATGCACCTAAAAAGGCTAGGAAATTCAATTCATGGCCCGTTCCATAATCTAATCGAATTTTAGATCCAAATGAATTCAATATATAAAACTTGATTTCCTTCATGAACATCTCCGCTTTAGGTCCATTATAATACTTGTCTATCATGTATTTCTTCAACAATTCTTCTATTCTACTTTCAAATATTCTATGAAATTCCCTGTCTGCCAAATTACCATACCGTCTTGGTCCTTTCAAAGGTGGCACTTCATCAATGATTGAGTTTATTTCATTCAATAATCCAATTAAATCATTAACAGCTTCTTTATCACTCTTGGACTTGTCCTGATTAATGTAGTTTCCCTTGATTAACAATTTCGGTTTAGATAATGTTGCAGTATTTTGATTTACCTCCTTCTCGAAACTCACGATTCTCAGATCAAATGCTCCCGGAGGACATTCACTGGATAGACTCGTTGAACTGGTATTTTCCAAAACAATCAATTCCACAACTCTATTTAGTATCTTCTTCAAATTGAATATTGCAATTGAGCTTTGGAAGTAGTTGGTTCCTATTTGATCATGGATTCGCTTGATTGGTTCCATGAAGTTCGGATTCTTTCCCAAGGTATCAAACAACTTTGGTTCATCTATCATTGTGTATCAATTAATTATTTCACACCACTAAAAAGCAATTATAACAATCTTCCTAATATTTATTATACAATCCTGCCCTTTCATTTAATAATCCCTCTAGTTTTCATGTTTCTTGAATGAATCTTCATTCTTTCCCTATTGTAAATTCGAACTCGCTTGTATTGTTCTTTGTTTTTGAAATTCTGGAGAAAATCAATCGCATTGCGGGACATTGAAGCGGGTTGTCCTGGTTTTATTGAAAATGTCTCCCAACCAGGGCAGCACGCTGCATTTTCAAGATTATCTTTCATTTTAATTATTATTTGCTTTCTGTTCCCCAAAAGTTCTTCAATTCAAAGTTTGAATTAATAAAAATCAAAAAGCTTGAAAATCTCTCAATTGAAGACAAAGAGAAAATGAAAAAAAAATTTTAATTAAATTCTGGATATCAAAGTAACATTTAACAATTAAAGGTTCCAATATTCAAAAAAGAGAAATTTAATGAAGTTAAAATTATATTCTTGGCCAAACCAAAGAAAATTTTGTAAAAACCAATTATTAGATTCCTCAGTATATACACTATATACCATACACTTAAATAAGAATTGCAGATACGCAATTATTCTACAAAATTTCACAGTTTTTTACCCATTTTTTTTTTCAGCCTAGTATTACAACTTCTCCAATCTATCTAGAACAAATATAATTATATTTAAGTGGGTTTCCTTCTCGGAACTATTTTTCAATGCTTCCTTGAAACCAGAAATTCTAGCCTTTATAAAAGAAATTATTATATCAAGTTTTCCGGGGTAAACTCTCTTTTTGATTGAGATTAGTAAATTAAGATACGAGAGTAATAATTTACATTCATTTTCATCAAGTTTCTTTTTATAAATTGGTTTTTGTTTCACATCTTCAGAATCAACATAAAACACTTTCTCTATCGAGCTTATTGTTAAATCACTAATTTTATCTATTCTTTCAGGGCTTAATGTAATGAAAGTATTATTTCTGGAGGGTAAAGGTGGAGGTATTTTATTATTAGATTCTTTGGATTCCTTTTTCACTTCATGTTTTGAATTTTCTTTTGAATTCTCCTGGGTGATATTTTCACTTTTAACTTTGATATTTTTAACAGCTTTTGTGATTAAGTTGATATCTGAATCACTATTATTATGTAACATAGGTCTTTGAAGAATCAATAAATCTTTTAAAATTCCAACCATTGAAATTTTAGCATTTAAATAAGGACAAAATTCTAAAGAATCATTTAAAAATTCCCATGAAAAGTTTTCATTAGAAAGAGATATAATTCTTATAATTAAAGTGAAAATAATTTTTCTAAATTGTTCATTATCTTCATCAATTGAAACAATACTTATTAAAATTTGTAATAAGATTTTTAAAAAGTGTTTAAGAATTAAATCATTTGAAATATTTAAAATTTGTAAACAAAAGTTATTATCTTTATCCGAATTTGATATTGATAACCATAATAAATAAATTATTGAATCTTTTAAACCTTTATATAAAAATTTTTTTTTTGAAATTTTCCTAATTGTTAATTCAGTTTTTGAATTTTTTGAGTTATTTGAATTATTTGAAATTGTTAAAAGTGGAACTAAGAATCTAATTGATAGAAATAAAATTGAATTGAATTTGAATAAAGGTTTAATTTCTTTTAAAAAGAATTTTAAATTTGAATGAGAATTTTCTTTAAAAGATAATAAAGAAAGATATAATAAACCAATATTTGATAATTTAATAGAATTTAAGTTATTATTTAAAGTTTTATTTGAATTTATAATATCATCATTAATTGAAATTAAAGAATTTTTAGTAAAATCATCATTAGAAATTTTAAAGATTTCATTAATTAATAAATCCGAATCAGATTGCTTTAAAAATTTTGTATTATTGAATTTTGAATTATTGAATTTTATAATTAATGGATTAAATAAATTAACTGAATTTATAAGAAAATTAGATTTGAAAATTTCAATAAAATTTAAATCAAAAGATTCAGATAATTGTACAAATCTTGAAGATAATTCAATTAATCTTTCATCTTCAACAACATTAACCAGACTTGAATTATTTGAAGTATTTAAATCATTTGAATTATTTGAATTTTCAGTAGTAATGAATTTATTAGTTTTAATAAAATTGAAAAAATCAATTGATAAATCTAAATTTGTATATTTAAATGAAAATTCAGTTAAATGAGTTATAAAAGATTGTAATAATTTTCTTTGTAAATAATTTTCATCATTATTAATCTGATCATTATCATTTGAATCATCAATTAATGGCATTGGAGGTATATAATCTCTTGTGAATACATAAATTCTTCTAATTAAAAAAGAAGGAAAAATTAAATCATCTATATTATTTTTTAAAAGTTTTAAAATTGAAGAAATTGCCATTAATAAAAATTTTGAAGGATAATTTGAATTAATTCTTTTAATTGAAGAAGATAATAATTCAATTAAACTATGAAATTTGAAATCAAAAAATCTTTCAATTATTTCTTCTTTTTGAAAATCAGTTAAAGAATCAAGATAATTTATATTATTAGTATTATTGGTATTAGTAGTATTATTAGAATTTGGATAACATTTTAAAGTTGATAACATTTCATAAGATTTTAAGAATAATTCTTTTGGATTACCATGTCTTGCTAGTAAATTAAAAATTAATAAAGTTGCTAATACAGAAGGAGCATCTAATAAAGGAGTTTGAAAATTATAATTTAAATTTGATACAAAATTTAATAAAATTGGAGGTAAATCCCAACCAATTTGATAAATTAAAGTTTCCTTTTCATTAATATTATTTTTATCATTAATATCATCATTAAATAAATCATATAAAGTATAAATTAATTTTGTCATTTGTTTATCATTATAAATTTTTTTAGAAGGTAAATAAATATCAATTAAAGTTAAATAAGATAAATAATCTTTTGAAGCTTTAGCTTGAATTGCACCATCTTTAAAATATTGACAAATTTTATCAATATCTACAGTATTTGAATTAATAGTTGAGTTATTATCTAAATCATTATTTGAATCACTGTTAGTATCACTATTGGAACTAGAATTATAATCATTGTTGGAATCATTATCTGATCGATCATTTGATTGATCATTTGATTCAGGAATTGATTCTGTCTTTGAAGGTGTGATTGCTTGGTTATTATTATCTTCAATATTATCGACAAATTTAGTTTTGGTTTTAGTTTCAGTCACAGTTTCAGTATTAGTGTGATTTTCATTATTCGACTTAGTTTGATTGATTTCAGGTGTTAGAGTGGCAATTGAATCATTTAACGGAGGCAAAAAATTATTATTCTTTTGATTTGATTCTTTATGAAAGTCTTCATGTATTGAATCCTTTGAATCTTTTGCCCCATTTGTTTCTTCTAGATAATTTTCAGTAGACATTTTGAAAAAACTAGTAAATAGAGATACAAAAGATGATAATTGAGTGAATAAAGAACTAAAAAATAATAGTCAATAATCTGAAAGTGAATTGAGTTCAATTGAGCTTGATCTTGATTATTTATTTGTTTCTTTGACCTAATTTGTTGATGTATTTTGGTGATTTTGGTGAATAAATGAATTAATCAAAGGAAATAAACTAAAGTTGAAAGAATGGAAAGGCTTGCAGAAAGATAAAGTTATTGTTACTGTTACCGTTGCAGATGAGTCTGGCAAACTCTCCACTGCCGCCACGTGCCGGGTAACGAGTATTTTTAATGGCGGATATTTAGACGGCTGACTCAGCACCGGAAAGATCCGAGCCACGTAATTAAAATACGTACATCAATGCAGAAATACTTGAACATATGCAATAGGGCATTGAAATACGCAGAAGTGCACTTGATGACAGACGTGTACCGCCGACGGCAGCCAGGACCCACGTGCCGAAACCAGCCCGGCGGGTCTTTCTCTGTGCCCGAGCTGAGCGCGAAGTTCCAGCCTGAACAAGCTTCTGACTTCAACGTTACAAAACATAAAAGACTTGGCCTGGCAATTTGAAGAATGACGATGAACTTAAACAATAAATAAAAAAATAAAAATATATTGAAATATGATTCAGGATAATAATTGAATGTAAAATCAAATATATAAATAAGAACTAAATCACCCAAATAAAGTAGCTTCCATTTCCCTTTTTTTTTAACTTCTTTGCTATAAGTTGAAGTCATTTTTACTCTTCTTTCTACTCTTCTTTCTTCATGAAATCATTCAGAATACGACTTGGCATTTACTGAATTTTTTACATTCTCTATTCAACAAAATTATCTTCAACAAAAAAAATAAAAAAATTTCATTTTTTAAATGTTCAGTAACATCATTCAATTTTATTCTAAATTTATAAAATTTTTATAATTTGATATCCATAATAGTATAAATTCACTTAATTTTCCAAATTTATACTGTATTTCATTCAATACTTTTAATACTTTTAATGTGATTGTAAATGAAATAATAAATATAAAAAAAAACAAAAATGTCTCAAAATAATTCAGAAAATACTCCATTAATAAATCAAAATCAATATTCTTATTATACTCAATATAATAAAACTTTAGATAGTAATATTTCTAATAATAATAGTAATAGCAATGTCCAGAAAAAGAAATCATTTAAAAGTAAATTATTAATTAATTCTTTTTTTTCTCTATCCATTATATCCTTTTTTGTATTAGTAATTTATGTTTTTTTAGTTTTACCATTTAATTCAAATTTACCAAATGGTATAAATTTACCAACTTTTATTAAAATTAAAAATTTCAAATATAATTTAGTTCCAATTTCTACAATTGATAATGAATCTAAATCTGATAATAATAATATTGAAAGAATAATTCTTATTGGAGATATTCATGGTTCATATGATTCTTTAATAAAATTATTAAATAAAATCAACTATAATTCAAATTCTGATAATGTTTTAATGTTAGGAGATTTTATTTCAAAAGGTAAAAAAAATAATGAAGTTTTAAATTTTGCAATAAAAAATAATTTTTCATGTATTTTAGGTAATCATGAAATTTCAATCTTAAATAAATATTCAATTTATCATAATGTTAATTCTTTATCATTTATTAATACTTCAAATAATACTTCAAATGAGACTTTAGTAATTAATCCATCTTCATTTAATTATAATTCAAAATATTTAAATCAAGATTCTGAATTATCAATTGCAAAAAGATTAACTTCAGATCATATTAATTATCTTTCAACATGTCCAATAGTAATGAAATTAGGTAATTTAACTTATTCATATTCAAATAAATATTTTGATGATTTTAAAAATGAATTAATTAATGAAAATGAAAATATAAATAAATTCAATTATAATCCAATTTATAATTATTCAAAACCTTTATCAACTTTAGCAATCCATGCAGGTATTCAATGGAATTTACCTTTAATTGATCAAGATCCATTAATTTTAACATCAATTAGAGCTTATTTAAAACCAAATTTTACTGAAGCTTCTGATATTAGTCAAGGTTATATGGATTCTAATAAATATGAAGCTTGGTATAAAGTTTATAATCAAAAAATGAAAAAAATTGATTCTTCTGTAAATGAACATGAAAAGGAAAATGATAAAGAAAGTAAACTTGAAAAATATTCAGTGATTTATGGTCATGATGCAGGAAGAAAATTAAAACTTCATGAATATACTAGAGGTTTAGATACTTCATGTGTCGAAGGTAAAAAACTATCTGCTTTAATATTCACTGCAAATTATAAAAAAATTTCAAAAAATTCAAAAAAAGAATTAGTTTATCATCATAAATTAGTTCAAGTTAAATGTTAATTCTTCCATTCATTGATTCATTAATTCATTTATTCATTTCATATATATTTTATGTAAAGTATAGTTTATAATTTATAGAATTATAATAGATAATATATAATAGACAATTGAGATATAAATTTAAATTTTTTCTTTTAAAATTTCAAATTTAATTGTTAATAATAAATCATTATTATATTTTAAAACCCAATTAAAATAATTTGGAGAATCTTTTAATTTATCATTTGATAAAATATTTGATAAATCTAATTTAAAATTTCCAGGTAAATTAATTTGAAAATTATTATTTGAAAAGGATAAATAATTTGTATTAAATATAAAATTATAAGATAAATCTTTATTAAATTTAAAATTTTTTAAATTTTCAATATTATTAAAATATTTACTTCTTTCATTATCATTAATTGGTATATTTTTATTAATTGAATTTAAATTGAATTTTTTTTTATATAATTTTTGTTTATCACTATCAGCACTATTAGTGCTATCTATACTATTAGCGCTATCACTATTATCAGCGCTATTTTCATCATTATTAGTAGTATTGATAGTGTTGGAATTTGATTTAAATTTTTTATAATAAATTTTATTAAAACTTGATAAAGCTTTACCATATAAATAAGGTAAAGAATTTGAATATAAATCACCATAAACAGAAGGATCAATGAAATAATTAAATAATTTTAAAGCAGTTGAAGTACCATAAGGTAAAATATTTTTAATATTTGAATTAAATTCATTACCAAAGATTAATGAATTACCATTTAAATTATTTGATTTTGGATTTAAAATAATTTTTATTAATAAATTATTATTTAAAAATTTTTCATTTTGAGAATATTTAAAACTATTTAAACCAATTTTATGATTAGTTGAACCTTTGAAATTATTAATAAAAATTAATAATTTTATATTAAAATAATCATTTTCAAATTGAATTGGAATATTTGAATTAATTGGAACAAATTTTGAATTTGAATCATTAGTTAAAGCAGAAATTTGTAAAACATTATTAAAATCAGTAATTGATTTTTGAGAAGTTATTGGATTTGAAGACCATGAAGAAAAAATTGAAGCCATTGTAAATATAAATAATTTATTAAATTCAAATCATTTCAATTAACAAATATGAATATATTTTTAAAAAAAACTTAAGAATATTGTTGTATTTATATGAATTATAATTTTATATATTTTTTTAGTAAAATTAAATTATAGATAAGGATTAAAATAACCCAAAAAAGAAAAAGGAGAAATAATCTTAGATCTTAGCAATAATAAATTTATTTTAGATTTATTATATAATAAAATAATAAGATTACGAATTTGATAATTTAAGACTATAATAAACAAGAATATATCAAGGAGGTAAATAACTTTATTGATTTCAAGTGATTTATAAGACAAAATTAGGATTATAATTGAATAAAAATGAATAAAATTGAATATAATTGAATATAATTGAATATAATTGAATTTATCCACTTGTATATCTAGTTATATTCACTTGAATATATTAAAATCGATAGTTTAAACGAGTTTCGTTATATTTTAAGAGAATTGAATTAGGAGAATCAAAGCTCTGTCCAAAAGAAGTCATACTGAAACTAAACCATGAACAGTTAAACTGGCAAAAGGAGTTTGATCTCAAGAAGCACAAGAAGCACAAGAAGCAAAAGAAGCAAAAAAGCGCCAGAAGATGGTGGCAATGGTGGCAATGGTGGCAATGGTGGCAATGGTGGCAATGGTGGCAATGGTGGCAATGGTGGCAATGGCGACGTTGGCGAAAGGGGAAACGGAGATAGTCGGGAGCAGTCCTGATTCGAGTAACAGTTTGTCGGAATGGTCGGAAGATCGGAAATGGCTGTTTAATTCCTGTTCGACTCTACGTTTGCTCATTAATATAATTTTTAATTTAATAATTTGTCATTAAAAGATGGTATAGTTTATATAGAATAGTAATATATTATGAATTTAGTTATTTTCTTTGACCATAAGCTTTAGTTGCATAAGAACCATTAGCAACAATTATATCTTGTGGTCTATAATCTTTTTTACCAGAGAAAAAACTAGATAAAATATTTCTAACACCAATTGAATATCTTTGTTGAGCATCAAGAGAAGTACCAGAAATATGAGGAGTCATAGCATTACCACCACCATAAATATTTCTCATTGATCTCCATGGATGATTAGTTGGAGAAGGTTGAACATTCCAAACATCACCACCATAACCTAATAAATGACCAGATTTTAAAGCATCTGCAACATCATCAGCAACACAAATTGCACCTCTTGCAGTATTAACTAACCATGAATTTTTTTTCATTGAATTTAAAATATCTTTATTAAAAAGTCCTAAAGTACCTTCATGTAATGGACAATTAATTGTTACAACATCAGACATACTAACCATTTCTTTCAAATCTTCAATTCTTTTACAATTTACTTTTTTTTCTAAATCTTTTGGTAAAGATTGATAATCATAATAATATAAAGCTTTTGGATTAAAAGGTACTAATCTTTCTAAAACTTTATAACCAATTCTACCAGCACCAACAGTTGAAATAACTTTACCTTCTAAATCATAAGAAGCTTTTGCAATTTCAGCAACATTCCAATCATTATTTAAAATAACTTGTTGATTTGCAGGTACAAAATTTCTAACAAGATTTAAAATTGTCATAATAACATGTTCCGAAACACTTGTAGTATTTGAACCTGTAACTTCTAAGACATCAATTTTTTTTTTATTTGCTTCATTTAAATCAATATGATCAGAACCAATACCTGCAGTTGCACATAATTTTAAATTCTTTGCTTTATCAAAAATTTCTTTTGTTAAATAAGCAGGATGAAATGGAGTTGTAATTAAAACATCAGTATCTACAATTTCTTTTTGAAAAATTGAATTTGGACCTTCTTTATCAGAAGTTGTAATTAATGTATGACCTTGAGATTCTAACCATTTACGTAATCCTAATTCATTTTCAATACAACCTAAAAGTCCAGGAACTTTTGCATGTTGACCAGCTTTATATAAAACTGCAAGTACTTTCATTTTATTATTGATTAACTGATGATTTAATTGATTTAATTTATATGAATGAGATAATTGGAGTTAATTGAGATAGTTTGAACGATGTTTAGATATAATAAAAAGAAAAAGAAAATAATAAGTAATTAAATCTGAAGATAATTATGAATTTAAATATTAAAAAGATAAGTTACAACAAATAATATAAAGGATTTAAAGGATTTAAAGAGTAGAAAGATGAATATAAAAAGCAATGATAATGGAATTCATACACCTTTTACAGACTTTAAATTATCTCGAGATCATTTCAAGATCCTTTCAACATCATTTCTAATTGAATTTTAACTCAATTATAACTCAGATTTCTAATTTTCTTGTATTTCATTGGCTGTGAAAGCAAAAAAGACCGATTTATGTATGTGGTTTATATGAGTTTCGTCTGATATGATATTATTGCGCTTATTGGAAAGGTGATATTATTATGAGAAGTATGGAAATTATATAAAAGTATGGCAACTTTGACCTTGTTTGTGTTCTGTTGTTGCTCTCCTCACGAACTGCTACCATTCTACTACCAGGTTTACCATTATCAATACCATTATTATTACTGTTACCATTGCTATTACCATTACTATTATTATCACACTAATATGTTGTTGTATTTAACTATGCTATTCTATTTTATTTTTTTATGTTCGTCCGCAGTTCCACGCACCCCAGACTGCCACCAAAATGCTCGCTCTCCGGATTATCTTCAGCAGCGCAGTGCAGCTCCACACACCACTCAAACCTTGCTTCATTCACCCGATCTCCACACTGAGGAAGCTCATCTGAAAATGCTTACATAACTGCATGTGACTTATATAAATTCCGTTGTTTTATTTTCCGAACTTAATTTCCATTTAAATTTCCGTTGTATTGGTGTTACCCCGTCTTTGCTGTTTTGTACTCGGCCCGTTACTGCCGTCTGCACCGCCACATTGTGTTTGTCTATTCCTAATCCGGCCGCTGCTGCTTGTTTCCCTGTCTCAGTGCCACGACCTCTTACCCGGCCCCTTTCTGCATTAGTAATCTCTCTTTGCAACAGTTAACACACCGAACAAGTTCACTAATTACTAATCTCCCAAGCAGCTTAACTTTCTTTTCTGTTGTCTACCGTTTATTCACCTATTTCTTGACCAATATTTTCCATTATTTACTTTTACGGTATCAATTTTCTCGAGTACTGTAGATTAAACCTTTTTTATCTTCTTTATGCCCGAAATATATAAAAACTGCATTTATAATTCTAATGTATTTTCTCTCCTAAATAAAAATTGAACAATTTTTAAAGAAGTTTGTTTTTTTTTACTTTTTTCTTCTATTTTTTCATTAAACTAATTTTGAAGTTACTCAATCTATTCAAATTAGTACAGTTATTTAATATATTGGTTAATTTTAACTTTATATTTTGATTTAATCCTTCTCATAATTCAAACAAAGATTTCTTTCAGATCATATATAAATTTTTAGTGTATTTCAATAATTAAATTTATTATTTTTAAATCAAGACAAAAGAAAAATATTATTTGATTAATCAATCAATCAATTAGTTCATATAATTAATCAATTGAAATAATCAATTTTTTAAAAAATGTCGACTCAAAATCATTTTTATCTTCCATCTATTCAATCAAATGATCTACTTTCAAATTTATTCCTTTTTTCGAATTCTAATCCTTCAGTTACATCTACAACCATAACTCAATCCTTAGATCAATCAAATTCATTAAATTCATTAAATTCATTAAATCCATTATCAAATAATTCAACTACTTCTTCTTTCAATTGTTTCAAATGTTCAAATAATGAATCTTGGGGTCCATTCTCTTATAATTATTTCGATTTTACTCCATGTTTCTTAAATGGTATTTTATTTAATATTTTAAATTTATCTTTATTAATATTTGGTTCAATTCAAATCTTTAACTTATTATCAATTAAAAATAATAATAAATTTCATAAAAATATAAAAAAATTATCAATTTCAGATTCATTGAATTATAAATTTACAATAAATTTAAGAAAAATTTTAATTTTATTATTCTTAATTTCTTATATCTCATTAACTTATTTAAATTTAAATTTAATTAATTTTAATTTTAAAAAATTTGATATTTTAAACTTTTCAAATTTTTTTCAAATTTTCATATTTTTATTAATTATACCTTATTTAACTTATTTAGATTTAAATTTTTCAAAAAAAAATTCTTCAATATTATTAATTTACTGGTTTTTAAGTTTTTTTTTAAATTTTTTAAAATTTTTAAATTATTTATTTAGATTTAATGATAATTCTACCAATAATAATAATAATTTAGTTATTTTCTTAATATTATTCTTATCAATTTCAAGTTTTTTAATTTTTTTCACATATATAACTTATTCAAATATTGAAGAAGAACAAGATCAAGAAAATGATAATGAAGATTTTAAAAATCAAAGTCCACTTGAAAATGCTGATTTATTTAGTATTATTACTTTTTCTTGGATGTCAAATTTAATGAAAAAAGGTTATTATCAATATTTAAATCCAAATGATTTATCAAATTTACCAACTAATTTAAATTCAATTAATACTTTTAAATCTTTTAAAAAAAATTGGGATATTGAAATTTTAAATTCAAAATTTAAATCAACTAAAAATTCAAATAAAAAACCTTCTTTAATTAAAGCTTTATTCAAATCTTTTGGTAAACCATTATTATTATCTGCTTTTTTTAAATTCATTCAAGATAATCTTGCTTTCTTACAACCTTTATTATTAAAATATTTAATTAAATTTATTAATGATTATTCTTCAAATAATAATAATGTTTCAATTTCAAAAGGTTTCATGATCTCAATTTCAATGTTTTTAGTTTCAATAATTCAAACAATTTCTTTACATCAATATTTTTTTATTTGTTATAATGTTGGTACAAGATTTAAATCTGCTTTAATTTCTTCAATTTATGAAAAATCTTTAATTTTATCAAATGAATCAAGAAGTTTAAGAAATTCTGGTGATATTGTAAATTTAATGTCTGTTGATACTCAAAGATTACAAGATATTAATGAATATGGTCAATTAATTTGGTCTGGTCCTTATCAATTATTTTTATGTTTATTTTCTTTATATAATTTAATTGGTAATTCAATGTGGATTGGTGTAATTGTAATGTTATTATTAATACCATTTAATTCATTTATTGTTAGAATTTTAAAAACTTTACAAATTACTCAAATGAAAACAAAAGATAAAAGAGTTAGATTAATTAATCAAATTTTAAATAATATTAAATCAATTAAATTTTATGGTTGGGAAATTCCTTATCAAAAAAAATTATCAATTATTAGAAATGATAATGAATTAGCAAATTTAAAAAAAATTAATATTGTTAAAGCTTTAAATTTATTTATGTGGAATTGTGCTCCAAGTTTAGTTTCATGTTCAACTTTTGCATGTTTTTTATATTTTGATTCAAAACCTTTAACAACTGATATTGTATTTCCTGCTTTATCTTTATTTAATCTTTTATCTTTTCCATTAAGTGTAATTCCAATGGTTATAAATTCTTTTATTGAAGCTTCTGTTTCTGTTGATAGATTAACTTCTTTTTTAAGTTCTGAAGAATTACAACATGATATTGTTGTTAAAAATAAAAATTCAAAAGTTTCTTCTGTTATAATCAAAGATAATTCAACATTTTTATTTCAAAAAAATCCAGAAGAAAAAATTGCTTTGAAAAATATTAATTATTATGCAAAAAATGAACTTGCTTGTATTGTTGGTAAAGTTGGTTCTGGAAAATCAACTTTTTTACAAGCCATTTTAGGTGATATTTATAAACTCAATGGTTATATTGAAGTTAACGGTAGAATTGCTTATGTACCACAAGTTGCTTGGATTATGAATGGTTCAATAAGAGAAAATATTCTTTTTGGTAAAGCTTTCGATGCAAAATTTTATAATAAAGTTTTAGATGCTTGTTGTTTAACAACTGATTTATTAATTCTTTCTCACGGTGATCAAACTCAAGTTGGTGAAAAAGGTATTTCTTTATCTGGTGGTCAAAAAGCAAGATTATCTTTAGCTAGAGCTGTTTATGCACAAGCTGATGTATATTTGTTAGATGATCCTTTATCTGCTGTTGATGAACATGTTGGAAGAAATATAATTGATAATGTCTTATGTGGTTTATTAAAAGGTAAAACTATTATTTTAGCTACTAATTCTATAACTGTTTTAAGTGTTGCACATAAAATAACAATGCTACAAAATGGTACAATTGTTGAAGAAGGTTCTTATACTGAAGTTATGGAAAAACCTGATTCTTCTCTTTATAAATTAATTAAAGATTTTGGTAAAAGTAAAAAAGAATCTGTTAATCAAATGAAAACTGAAGATAAAGAAATTGAAGAATTATTAGATTTAGAAGAAATTAAGAAAATTAAACTGTCTAGTTCAGAAGTTTCAACTCGTGATAAACAAGCCTCTGAATCTTTGAGTAGTAATTCAGATGAAGACCCTTTAAAACCACAGCACATTTCTAAGGAAAAACGTGAAACTGGTAAAGTTAAATGGGAAATATATAAAGAATATGCTAAAGCTTGTAGATTTTATTTTTTGAAGAATACATTAAGGCTATCAAGTTTATTATGTTTTGTTGTTTCAATAATTCTTTCAATGGCATTTAGTGTTGCAAGTAATTATTGGCTTAAATATTGGTCAGAAAAAAATACAAAATATGGATATAATCCAAGTCCAGTTAAATATTTGTCCATATATATGACTTTAAATATACTTTCAGCAGCATTCACTTTTATTCAAGCATGGTGTTTATGTTATTGTGTTATTACTTCTGCTAAGACTTTCCATGATAATATGGTTAGGTCTGTTTTTAAAGCCCCTATGTCATTTTTTGAAGGAACTCCAGTTGGAAGAATTTTGAATAGGTTCTCAAGTGATATTGATAAAATTGATTTAGTTTTAGGAAGAACTTTTCAATCTTTTTTACAAAATTTAGTAAAAATTATATTTACATTGGGTGTTATTTGTTTTACTACATGGCAATTTGTTTTCGTTATTATTCCTTTAATGTTTTTATATTATTATTATCAACAATACTATATGAACACTTCAAGAGAATTAAAAAGAATGGAATCAATATCAAAATCTCCAATATTCAGTCATTTTGAAGAAACTCTTGGAGGCGTAACAACAATTAGAGCATATGATCAAGTTGCAAGATTTTTCTCTTTAAATCAAAATAAGGTTAACACAAATCTCGAGGCATATTTTCCAATGTACAATTGTAACAGATGGCTTGCTGTTAGATTAGAATTCCTAGGTTCAATGATTATTCTTTCTTCATCTTCTCTTTGTATTTTTGCTCTTAAAACTGGTCATATTACACCTGGTTTAGTAGGTATATCTGTCACATATGCTCTTCAAATTACAGGAGCATTAAATTGGATAGTAAGAATGTCTGTTGATATTGAGACAAATATAGTTTCTGTTGAGAGAGTTAAGGAATATGCAGAATTACCAAGCGAAGCTCCAACTATTATTTCTCATAAAAGACCAGAACCCAGTTGGCCAAATAAAGGAGGTGTTCAATTTTCTCAATTTTCAACTCGCTATAGACCAGATCTTGACTTAGTATTAAAAAATATCAATCTTGATATTAAACCAGGAGAAAAAATTGGGATTGTTGGAAGAACCGGAGCTGGAAAATCATCATTATCGCTTGCTTTATTCAGAATCCTTGAAGCTGCAAGTGGAAAAATTATGATAGATGGAATTGATATTAGCTCTATTGGATTATATGATTTAAGAAGCAGATTAAGTATTATTCCACAGGACAGTCAAGCATTCGAAGGTACCGTAAGAGAAAATTTAGATCCCTTAAATAAATATGAAGATGATCAGCTATGGACAGTATTAGATTTAGCTCATTTGAAAAAACATGTTGAAAAGATGGGAACTAAAGAGAGCGAAGAAGAAATCCTTGAAAATCGTGTTTTAAAATCAGACAACAACTTTGAAGTGAAATATGGAACTGGTTTGATGGCTCAAGTGACAGAAAATGGAAGTAATTTATCGGTTGGTCAAAAGCAATTATTGTGTTTGGCTCGTGCCTTATTGAATCCCTCAAAAATATTAGTCTTGGATGAAGCAACAGCCTCAGTTGATGTTGAAACAGATCATGTTCTTCAAGAAACTATTAGAACTCAATTTGCTGACCGAACAATCCTTACCATTGCCCATAGATTGAATACAATTATGGATAGTGACAGAATAATTTCTCTCGATAAAGGTGTGGTGAAAGAATTTGATTCACCTGAAAATTTAATGAAGGATAGCAGTACCATATTTTATTCGTTATGCAAACAAGGTGGTTTCATCTAAAATAATTTTTTTTTTTGTTCATAAATTTTGAGTGCTATATCCTTTATAGAAACTAATAAATAAAAAATTTATTTTTCTTTAGCTCATAAGACCTCGGACCTTCATGTAAATTAACCTAATTTGAAAACAATTAAGTTTTGATTTTCAGCCTTGGTAAGCAACCCATTGAAAATCTTTGATCAATCAACAAAACGGTTTATTCCGTGTATCTGGCGTCAAAAGTGCCCTGTGACACACTAAGAACTTATTTGAATCTTGGACTATCATCAAAACCAAGATTTACTGAAAGAACATAATTAGAGTAATAAACTAATAGCAAGAACTGAAACGATCGAAAAATCAATTGATTCAAACATTATGGAGTGTTTATCACAGTTTTTAGCAGGCATATATCTCAAGGATAGTCGTTTTAGTTGGCAGGATGTAAAATCAGAGATAATAGAAGAACAAGAAAATTGTCTGGAGCAAGAAGACAATGAGAAAATTCTAATTGAGAATATCGACAGTTTTTATGAGTCTTCAGTGAATTTGAGTGGCTTTTTATTTACACTAGATGAGTTTAAGATTTATTCAAAGGAGGAGATCAAAGAGTATCCGATATATAAGAGCCTCGAGAAAGATCAGGATAAAGCTGATGATGAATTAACTGACTACGATGCGTTGGAGAGTAGCAGTTCCTCAATTGAAGAAGAAGAAGAAATATCATCTAAGGAAAATCTAAAGGAACAAGAAGAAGATAAAACGCCGTTTACATCTAATGAATATCCGAGCTCATTTTTAGATAAATTGTTCAATTTGAATGCTTTACAGTACTTATCTTCCAGTGATTCCTTTCGGTTCACCAATGGGGTGATGCAGTTTATAAAACATTATCTTTCAATCAGGCCAAGTTCCTGTTTCCTTTATCAAAATGAGCTTCTTTCACTTCCTTTGTCTAAGAAAACCAGTCATCTTATTTATTTATCATATGATGGAACCAAAACCGGTTACATGCTTTCCTTAGATCTAAAAAGAATATACATAAACTTAACGACTCTTATGCTATTTGCACGATTTCCAGTAAGTTCAGAAAGCTTGATTCTATTCTCGGATATGATAATTTTACTCACCACCCAGACAGAAAGTTTATTTATGTTTGGCAATCCAAGTTCCTCTATACAGAACGAACTCAGGCAATATTTAGTGGAATTGTCCTATTTAAATTTATTATATAATTCAGATATAATAAACTTTGAATCAAGAGACATACTATTAGGGTTTGTCATGGATAAATTTGGTTGTTTAAATCTTCAAGATAAAACTAATTCTGATCAGGGTTACAAGAATGAATTCAAATTTAGCTTTTTCAAAAATAAGAAAAATTATTCCTTTGACGAAATCCTGATTGAATTGAAGTCGGAAAAAGAGAAAGTATTTGATTTAACCAGCATTCAAAATAGCTTGATCAAGTTCTCATATTTTCTTTATAATGCTTTCATGAGTCAAGTCTCAGATCCAGAAAATATTTTCTTAAATACAGCTTTAAAACAATGTTTAAGCAGAAATGTAGAGCTTTCAGCCCAAATGAAAAAAAATGAGATGATATTGAAAGAAATCGAAGATAAAAAATCAAGTTTAATTAATCTCGAGTTATCCATCAATGAAAATGATATGAGAAAGTTAGAAATGTTGGAGGAACGATCGGTTTTGGAAGAGAAAATAAGAGAATTGGAAATGGAATTTGCTGATTTGCTAACAGAGCATGAAATAGAGCTTGAAGCTCAGGCAGACAAGTACTCTTCATTTGGTGATATAGCTTACGAAAACAGTTATGATGCATGTAAGCAGGAATTTACTCGAAAGGTGGAAGCTTTTGATGATAAGTTGGAGGAAGAGTTGCAAAATAGAAGAATAGAAACCGCAGAGAAGTTGAATGCTCTAGCGAAAGAGTTCGAAGAGACTCAAATCTCAAAAAATAAAGAACATGAGGAAAAGCTAAAGGAATTGGAAGAACAGCAAGCCAAAGCATCTGCAAAATACGATGAGTTGGAGAATATTAGATTTTCCTACACCCAAGAAACCTACGATTCTTTTGATGATTACTAYTATTGAYWWTYAWAWWGWASKAARTWYAMKT